>JAHREE010000245.1:5425228-5594599 GCA_033628505.1 Tringa tobata | reverse complement strand
AAAACAAACCAAAAAAACCCAAACAAACCCACCAACCCCACCACACGTTAAAAATTGGGGCTCTGGGAGTCTACCGCGAAGCGAGGGCTTCTCGCCTGGGAAAGGAAAGATGGTTTGAAACGTCCCGGTCCTCAGGAGGACCCAAACACACCGCAAGGAGAAGGCGACGGGGCTGACGGGGAGTTTGGGAGCAGGTCCCTCCTCTGTGTCCTCGTCCCCCCCACCTCCGAGACTCCACGGACTCCAGCCCCGTGTCTTTGCCACCCCACCGGTCCGCAGGGCCCCGAGTGTGTCTGCGCCACCCGGGTCCTCAAACACCTTCTCACCCTTCCTCCCCTCGCCCCCGAGGATCTGCCCGGTTTTCGGTCAACGGGAGAAGTGCTCCACTTGAGTCTCCTTGCTCAAGTAACGACACCCGGGGGAAGTCTCGCTTGGTGGCCCCTGGGAGGTTGAGGGGTCCATCAGACAAAGGAACAGACCCGTGTCCCTCACCGGGAGCTTGGTACTGCTAGGAGAGGCATCAAGGACGCCCCAGCAAAGAATCCCCCAAACTCAGCAGAACAGTAATTGCTAATGACCTTGGACATACTGGTGTAATTAAAGGCTCTTTAAAGTTTATTCCCTCACCGAGACTCTGCCGGGTGTCTGGGACTCCAGATCGCTCCATCGTTTGGTCTGAGGCTTTTGCCGCGTTTTAGATCGAATTGGCACCTTCTCCGCTCTGCCCTTCACGTCCTCACCCCCATTGAGCTTCCTGAAACAAGCAACAAGAAAAAAAACATGGCAGGGGGGGGTGGAACTTGGTGATCTTTAAGGTCCCTTCCAACTCTAACCATTCTATGATTTTCCTCTATGTTTTTCGCAAAGATTAGGCTCTTACTGTATGTGTCACTCTCGCCGGCTACAGACACTGGTGATATATGGATTTGGAAAAAAAAAAACCCAACCCAAATTAATTCCGTTCTCTGTTAGGATAACCCCAGGAAAAGAAAAATCAATGTTCCAGCGACAGAAGATCCGTTTTCCTTTATAATCTTGCAAGATACATATTTTTTACATCTTAGCCCCCCATCTTAAACCTGGAGATCTCAGAGATCTGGGAGGGAGCAAGACCTGTTGTTCCGCAGAGAATACTGATTTTTTTTTTTTTTTTTTTTTTTTTTATTCCTCCTGCAGGGTATTTTCTAGCTATTCTGTAAACACAAAAGCCTCTCGGCTTCCTAACGAGATTTCCACAGGAGCATCAAGGAGAGCGCGAAGACCCCAGTGCTGCTCGCTTCTGTCCCCCCTCCGGAGAGATGCAGCTGAACCGGTCCGTAGCCCCCTTGCTGCTTTGGTACCTGGTGTCTGACACTGCCATCTTGTGTTCTAGAGTTTCAGCTATTATTTACAAATCCAGAGTTTCTGGCAGGGCTTCAATGAACAGGTGTAATTTGCGAAGAAGGAAGGTGCAGCAGAGTCGGCAGGCAGTTTAGCACACGCTCTCCCAGGGAGCTGCCAAGCGGCCGTTTTATTTAAGATGCTAAATTTCAACATTTTAGCTTCTAGCTAAAGAGCGAGGTTTAAGCAAAACTGAACCTGCTGGATCTTCTCGAAAGACGAGCAGGTTTTTCCCTGTCTGTCATGGTACAACTCGGGCTTTGCTGATCTATCAGGTCTCTCCAGTGACTCTTTTCTTCGAGTCCTGTTTACCATTCTCCAGGAAGAAATTAGCAGAGTTTATTTATCCTTTGGAGACACAGACAGGAAGGTCATGTCAATAGTTTCTCGCCTATTTTCTACCTTTGCTACCACCGCTGTAACCTCAGACAAACCTCTTCAGATTGACCGGGCAGTTTTGGTGAATGGCTTCAATAGGGACAACCGCATGAAAGAGAAAGGCTAAGGAAAATTATTCAAATGAGGCAAACCAAGGAAATTTTACCCCAGTTTAATCATGTGAACTGACTGGCACCAGCATCCGGACAGTGAGGACAGATGGAGGTGAACTGAGGGTGATACACCCGTTTTATATCCTCTAATAAACATGGAAACATTTTAGGGAGCTGGAAAGGGAAAACGGGGACAACAGAGACATCTCTGGAAATGCAGAAAGGCTGCCAAACTGTGTCTTTAATTTTAAATCATCTATTTTATTTTTTTTTCCTTACAGAGAAGGCCTAGTGGCATGTTAAAGATAATGACCCAAAGTTTATTTAATGCTTCCTGACTTTTTTTTTTTTTTAATGTTATGACCTAGATTACTGAAACACGGTTTTCTTTTTTAATTAAAATAAGTATACATTGCAATTCACTGTATCCTTTTAAAAGTATTAAAGTCATATAAGAATGGTGTAATTAGAGTAAGTGATGAAAACTTTCTGGTCAGGACTTCAAAACATGTCAAATTAATAATGAACAACTTGAGTAAGGTGTTGCAAATAATGTTAATTAAAAATGTCCATGTGCAGTCCCTTTGAGGGCATGTGAATAAATATCTAACAGTTTCTATCGGGGTCTCAGTTTATACTGAAAATGAGGAAGTCTTTATAATTCATAACTATTACAGAGCCTTTATGAATGGTCTTTCTCATATTTCCCACTGGAAACCATTAGATAATCTGTTTTTATTATACAGAGCCAAACATTTGGCTTAATATTTTTGTTTTAGAACAGACCACAGAATCCTGGGGATATTAGCCATCTCATAATTTTTAGGGGTGCCTTAAAACCATGTACATTTATTCCTGTCTTGAGAGTTTCTTAAAGTTACAATCTTTGATCCTTGTTCTCCTAAAAATGTTACCCAAGATACATATAAAACAGGCATTAAAGGAGTTTCCTACTCTATGTTTCTTCATTAACCATCTACCTTACCACCCACCAATGCCGTGGATTTAAGAGTCTACATAATTGAGTCCGTAAATTAACAAAAAAGTCCAGACAGCTGGAGCAACCAAGCAGTAGATGGTACATTGGCCTTAATGTTCTCATATTAGCACATTAAACAAGCAGAAAGGGAGCTTTTAATTATGCCTGTTGTGGGGGGTTTTTTTGTCTTTTTTTTTTTTTTTTTGGCAACAAGATACATGTTGCCTGCAACTTCCTGCAAAGTCAATATGTTTTTGGGGCCAAAGCTGAATTAAGAGAGATACCAAAAGTGCGTGGATTGAAGGATTATTCCGAGTATCCGAGAAAGGTTGTAAGTAGGAAGCAATGAAGTTCAAGCGCAATCCAAACTGGTGTTCAGTGTTCTAAACTATGAGTTATTCAGCATTTCAAACTGACAGCTTGTAAACGTAAATTTTATTAAATGCAGAGCAATAAAATTTTGTAAGTTTCTGTCATTTGAATTTTAGCGGCTCAGATTGAAGCCTCCAGCCTTTTAAATCACAACTTGTACGAGCACAGCTCTAAAGCATTCACCATTCCTACACGTGTGCTTTTCAAAACCTCATTATTGCCTTCGCCCAGAAAATATCCTTGTCAGGCTCCAGGTATGCGTGTCTCACATCAATGATAGGCTGACAGGCTCATGCCCTCCGTTGTGTTTACATTGTACATCGTATAAAGCTTTCTTCTCTTCATTCTCACAAGGCAGAAAATAAAAACAGGGTTAGCAGTGATATCACCCTTCAGACCAGCCAGATTTTCTCCTTTGATCTCCAAAAAATTTCTTTGCATGCACATGGCAAGAGCCTGGCTCAAGGATCCTCATTTTGCAATTGAGACAGACACTGAATGATTCAGGGCAAATGAAAACATACTAACACCTATCAGTTAAAGCTGACATCTAGCAGGGAATATTTTGGAAAAGTTCTTGCGTGACAAAGTGAGATCAGTGGAGATCTCTGGTAACATTTTAATGGATAACAGAGCTTGAGGAGAAGGCAGGTTTGTGTAGGCAGGATCGCAGGAACTCAGCCAAACAGCCCAGGCATTTATGAGGCTATTTTTTTTTTTCAGAAGATTACAGCTGCCACTGAAGCACCAAAGTGAAGTGGCAGAATTGCACAGCATCCAACAGGTTTGTGTTTGCCAGTAGGGATCTAAAATCCAGCCACTTCACTTGATGTGCTCCAGCAGTCACAGATACATGTCAGTGTGTGTGGCTATGGGTGTAAGTGTACATTTGTCTGTTTAAAAGGAACACCATCACCTCAAATATCATATTTTATTTTAAAAATGTGCACTCTAATTACAAGTAACCATAGAAAATCACTCCAAACATTTGAAATTGCGTTGCATGGTAAGAAAGACTAAAGAGCCAGCACACCTAATTGTAAGTCTGAATCTCGGTTCTCATAGTACTCTAGACGTGTATTTTTCATAGCATTTCACCAGATCCCTGCAATAAGCTGTGCAAGCTCTTAATTAATTTCCTACATTGCCAAACTGAACATGAATTTTAGTCTGTTATTAACCAGCAAGAACTTTGCCTGAGTAAAGTAAAGTAAAACCAACAGGGTCTGATCCACTATTAGACACTAACAGGATATGTGGCAGAATCATAAAGAAGACACTGAAAATAATACCTAATCTCTCATTGGGAATAGTTGCATATTCTCAAAGCCTTAATTGTAAGGTTTCATGTTGGTCTACTTGAGTATAGACTTAGATATGCAAGTGCTGTCACAGTTGTTGCTTTTAAATTTTCCTGTTGTGCTTCTCCTAACTCTCCCTTCCTTACCATTTTCTGTATTTGTCGGGTTGCTAACACATCCCCATAGTTTGGCTAAACATAGATCTGAGATAGTCATGCCACAAAGCTACTCCAGCTTCATGAAGACGCCTATAGTTTTGGCAGTGGTAAAAGAACTGCCCTCAAAGATGGACAATTTCCTGGGAGGAAATTAGTTTGGGAGCATATAGGCTAGCATTGAGCAAAAGCATTTTGAGTGAGTCATAACTTTTGATGTACATACCAAAAGAAGAAAATCAATACAAAGTACGGTTTTGAAAATCAGTTATCCCACATATGTAATTCTGCTCGTCATTCTTACTTATGGATTACTGGCCGTTAGTTCTGATTTTAGTTAATCATATGCAATAAAAAAGGCAGGCAGGAAAAAACATTTGAAATTTTAGGCCTTTATCGTTCCAACTGAGACACATTACCAGTGAGCTGTGAGCTTTACTCTGTGAAATACTACCAATAATATCCAAGAGAGTATGTTTATTAGTGCTACGACAGGCCAGCTGCTGAACGGGACTGTGATTCCCAGCTGCCCAGTCGGGACAGCAGCTCTCCAGTTTGCTGGATCTCACAGTAGCTGGAGTGGCAAGCAGGGATTTGTGCCTGGCTTCGCTGCTCGTGTCACAGCTTAAGTCGCTGATGAAGATGAGTTCAAGCAAAGACATGAGGCTGCGGTGCGGGTGAGGTGTGGGCACACCTTCATTTCTGCCAAATCTCTTGCCGTGGTGGTAATCATGGGCAGAAGTGTGAGCACAAGTAACAGAGGGGATGGGAACACCACAAACCGCTGCAGCTCTTTGCTCTCAGAGCCCTCTGCTGCATGGGGTAGTGACACGAATGCCTGTCAGGCACAACTGATATTTCAAAGCTGATTAAGCCATGTTACATTTAGTTATTCAAATGGGGATCATTTTCTGGCAAAACACACTGGGGTACTCAGTGCTTCAGGCATCTTTGGCTTCATTTGCCGACAATGTTGAGCTGCAATGGCACAGCTGATGGACGGCTGGATGGTTTGTGGAGGTAACTCTGTGTCTTAAATAGTCTCTAACAGCAGTACACAGCCGAGTAGGATGTTATTAAATGACACTTTATAGACATTTCAAACTCATTTTGGACTGGAATAGGTGCCTACTCAAGAAAATCAGGCTCAGGTGTCTGCAGTCAGTGCACACCTACCTCTCCCATCAAAGTTTCACAGGAAAGTGTGCATCCAGCTGAGTAAATCCAGACTGAGGTGTCCACCTGACTGTATTGATCATATATTCACAGCAGCTAAAATCTGTAGTCAGGCACAAGGATCTCAATTCACTAGGTGACGTACGCGGGTATAGCCAATAGATCAAATTTGTTCCTTAAAAATTGCAAGTTGCAATCTTGGGATACAGAAAGAAACAGAAACTTGCCACAGTCATGGGGGAGCACCAAGAAAAAATACGACAATTTTATTCAATATGACAGACAACTGTACTGGATCATCAGTACCTTCCAGCTGCCAAAATACTTTAGACAGGGAGGTTGAGCAGTGAAGGAGCAAAGGAGTAGGCTCTCGTCTCTTCACATCTGAATCCTTGTGTAATCGGACTAGTAATGTTTTTTCCCATAAAGTATGGGAGCTTCTGGAATGCAGATGCATAACCAAAATAATTCAAAGTCTAGAGAGATCTCTTTCTGGAAAAAAGCTCCTAGAACAGGGATTCAAGTTTTGCCAGGTGGATGACAACCCAGAATATTTTCCTATGCTACACAGAGACTAGTAAAATAAAGCCTAGGAGTCTGGGGAACTAATTAGGTATGAGCGCTCTGAAAACATGGTTGGTATGTGCTGCAGTGAACACAGAACTCCATGTTTAGGTATAACACTCATGACTGTAACATCTGCAGTTTAGTGCTGGAGATAAATGTACTTTTGGAAAACACAAAAGAAAAACCTGAGCTCTAATCTCGCCTTTGAGGCTGACATCATATATATATATGACTTTGAGCAGGTCAGTTAGACTTGGCAGGAGCGGGGGAGGATTGTAGAGGGTTTCTCAAGATTCATTCCACTCATGTCTGTGCAGTTCCTTGGGTGGAGATCAATAGCGAACGGTTATTGTTGGAGAGGCTGATAATACGAGTGCTTTAGGGGACATATTCACTATCATGGAAGTCTTAAAAATAATTTGCAATTAATAATTTATTCAGGAAATTGAGTTTGTCTTCTTGTAACTTGTTCTCACGTAGATCATATCTTCGCAGATCAATAGATTATATAAAGGCATTTACTGATGTACTTCCAAGGGATTTCTCCTGGCATAAAGTTCAGTGTGAAAAAGAATAGTTAATAAGGACCTCCAGGCAAGTGAAAAATAGGATACATTGCAACACACATTTACTTCAAGTGTCAGATTAACACGATAATTTTCTTTGCTGAAAGATTTTTTAGACTAGGGCAATATCGTAGATATCATCTATGTGGACTTTGATAGAGAGTAGGTCATTAAGCCAGAAAGGTTGAAATCAGTAGATAAAGTGAAGATGGGAGAACCAGCTAGACAAAATGATGATGGATGTTACTGACAGAAGTATCAGGTTGCAGGGGATGGGCTATCTCAGTGATAAGCTTCAGGTGCAACCTTGTGTAATGCATTTCTTAATGAGCTGCCCATTAAAAGCAGGATTGGGCTGGTTAACTGGTTAGAGGATGTTGGGAAGCTACAGAGGAGGCTCAAGATACTGGTCCAAAAGAACAGGATAGCTCTGTGGTCTGAAACACTTGATGTGGGATAAGATTTAGCAAGGTCATACACTTGGAAGACTAGTAACTAAATCTTCAGGAGAAGATAAGACATTACAGCTAACGACTTAAGAGCAGAATGAGATGGCTACTACATCTACTGGAAATGTGATTTAATTGTGAAAAAAAGCAAATGCAATTGTAGTGCTCAGTAATAAAAGCTGCAGGAAAGGAGAGGGAAGGGGCGTGTTTGAGGTTATAGCATTTGTCTTCCCGAGTAACCATTACACATGCTGAGGTTCTGCCTTCTAGGAAGTGTCTAAACATCTACCTGCTGATGGGAAGTAGTGAATGAATTCCCTTTTTTTGCTTTGCTTGTGTGCATAGATTCATAACAAGTGGTTAATGGAGTTGTTAAACTGTCATTATCTCAACCTTCATTTCATGTTTTTGCCCTTCTGATTCTCTCCCCTGTCCTGCTGAGGGAGAGTAAGCAAGTGACTGGGTGGGAGCTTATCTGCCAGGTGGGGTCAAACCCAGCACATGGAGTCTAGAACAAGCTTCCAGCAAGAGCAGTGAGGGAAAATTACTTTCTTGCTCTTGTGACGGAACTTGATGGTTTCCTTCAAGGAATTCAAGCATTTCCTGCTCTTGTGATGGAACTTGATGGCTTCCTTCAAGAAATTCAACCAGTGATTCAAGTGGGTCTTTCCAAACCTGCATACTAGATACTAGATACCAGATACTAGAAAATAATCCTAGAATTATTTTCCACATTGGGAAGAAAAAGTTAATGGCTTTTTATTGGACTGGTTACAGGTCAAGACCGTGAGAAGGACAGCTTTCTCCATTATTCTAACAAGCACTGTGGTTTGGAGACCAGGAACAAGAGTGATCCTCTGTGTTCAGGTGGGGAAATTTCAAATTTGCATGACCCTGTCAGAAGTTGGATGTACTTCGTGTGAATCCCAGTTGCCTCTTCTATAAATTAGTTCTTGTTCTGAAGGTCTTTTTGACTCTTTCTGTAACTGTTGTTATTTAGCCTGGCTATTGCTGGATTTTCTAGTCTGACTTGGCTACTGTGCTTTCCTTCAACAGTGAGAAAAAGTGTTTACCACACTGAAAAAGCGGTGTGGTTTTACTAGCAAATTTGGCTAGTGGAAAGACCAAAGAACTTGTTTGTGCATTCACACAACTGGAGAGCGAGTTTCCAATGTGGGTTTCTCATGTTAGCTGCGGCCAGAATTACTGTTCACGTCTTAAATACTAGCCAGGTGTCAGTTAGCTATTTCCTTTTCCACAATGCAGGGAAAATTTACCACCTTACACAAAGTAAAAAAGCTACTACTTACTTTACTCCTCTCTCCTCGGGACAGACAGTGTAGAGGGTGATTATTGTCTGGGACCACACGCCTTGGTCACTTTTGCAGGAGGGAGGATGCGGTCAGCCTTCTCTTAAACATTTAGCTTGGCCTCCATAGTCTGGTGCTTGGTGAACCTCACTGGTCCTGTTTTACTGGGTAGTTTGTGGGGAACAGCTGGCTAGCGGTTCTTCCCTGTTTTATTAGGCAATGTAGTTCATAAAAGTTGCGGCCTTCAATTTAACCATATTCCTGTGTGGAAAGTCTTGTTCAACTGCAGCGTCTGGGCCAGAGACGTTTACATCACTGTAATCAACAAGTACTTAAAGCAGTTATTCCTTAAATGACCTTAGGTTAGCAGGAAGCAAGATGGAAGAATGCCCTTCCCAAAAGCAAGGATTTCCAACTTGAGTAGGAACTGTTTTTCACATGTATAAAAACAAGTGATTATTTACCATTTCCACTCAGTTGTCAGTCTAGTCAGCCGCATTAATCACCGCATCTGACTCAAGGCACAGCAATCAAGCAGAAGTGCAGAAGAAAAGACGATCTGGAAAAGACATTAGAGATGATTCTGATGAAAAAGAAACAGTTTGGTTTTTATTTACAAATCTCTAGTGCAATTAAAAGTAACAGCTGCTTTCTCCTTTGTTCCAGAGCTGAGTGGCAAAATAAACACAGTAATGCAAGAAAATATGATAATTTTTTTTAATGAACATTTAACTTTTTTTTTTTTGCAACAATTTTGCTTTTCTTTTCAAGAAGGACACTTTCCTGGCTCAAACAGATGTAATGGCAATTTCCACCTTGAAGAAGAGGAGGGTCTATGAATCTCAGCTACAGAGACTTGAAAAATTGATATGAATGAAGCACAAAAAGAGATACATGTGTTTGGATAAGCACAGGAAGAAATAGCAGAACAAAATTTAAAAGAATAGCTTGTACTGGAAACCGAGGACGGTTGGTCAGCCACTCTGAGAAATGTGTTGTTTCCATCAAGAGCCGAAGAGGACAGCACAGATGACTTGTTAGCTAACGACCCTGCATTCCTGACCAGGATGGCAAAGAGGTTGCAGGCTCTCACACATGTCATTTCTTTCCCAGTCAGTCCAGAATTCCACCTCATTCCGCTTGATTCTCACCTTTCCCCACAGCATACGGCTATTTCCTACGTAGGCAGTGATTTTTGGCTCTTTTGCAGATACTTGCATGTAGGAAATGTAACCTTATACTATATTCTAAAAAATTCACATGCTCACAAAGGTTTAGTTGGCGTTTGTCGTTCATAATTAGCAAATAACAAACTAGTTACGACGGCAATGACAAATATATTTCAATTTGAAAACCTCCCTAGAGGGGATATGCTGGTACCAACAACCTGTACCAACCCACATAAAATAAACACATCACACGGCTAATGTGCTTGCTGAACATTGGCAAATAAAAAGATTTGTAGCCCAGCTGTCTGCTCCGTTATGCTAGTATAAGTGGAATTATGGTAAACAACGCTCCTTTGTATTTTTACTTTTAATTACAGCTTTAAATCCAGTGGGCAACTTTAATCTTTTACACCAACTTTTCATACGGTCAAAAAGGATTTTAGTACACCCCAATAATCCATACATTTAACAACTGCAAGGAGATGCCTGGGGGTTGAATTGACCAGTTACACTACTATGCTGTCTCCTGGGGTAGTTTCCATTCAGCCTTCTCGGCAGTCGACAGCAAACATGCATGTTTATCCACATCAAGTATTCTTTGTATTTCCAAAATTATGCCTTAATATAGAAGTACTTAATTAAATAGATCAGATACACAGCCTCAAGACAATTTTATGCCCATGAATGCCATATTGGAGATGCAATAGTTCTTTCTATATTTTTCACTCGTTTAGATGATGATGTTAATTTCTAATAAGCTCAGGTGATTTGTGAAGGAATATTATCTAAGAAGAAAATTAAGTTTGGGGATGTGTATTGTAACGCACACGTTTCTTTGTTGTATTTCAAATGAGAATACATGTAGCACCTTCCTCTTGGATCATCCTGCTTTTACATACACAAACCTGAACCCCACTAGTTCTCTTTCTTGGGGGCTTGAAGAGAACCTTGATTCTCCTCAGAAGCACTGGGAAGCTTTGAATTCATCTTTCTTAAGGTGACCGTGGCAGAAATATAAACAGTTCCATGGATACTTCCAGTGGTTTATCAATTGCTTGTCTGCCCTGATGGGAGACATGAAGCTTTTAAATGTCTAATGCCAATTCTACAACCATTCAGTGTGTCAGAAATCTTAAAGGAAAATTCCATGCTTGTACTTGTTGCTCTTCTTTCCAAAAAATGCCGTTCCACTGGGCCCTGATTCTGATCTTGCTGAAGCTCCCAGTTAGGACAACTTGCAGTATAATTAGGCTAAAATACAATTTGAAGTGGAAAATAGTCGATGAGTAACTTGTTTAATTTGTTATGAAGTACGAAGAAAGTGACAAAGATGTGCGTCTGGTTTTCCATTAGAAATTAAGGTCTTGTCTGTTTTTTTTTTTCCTTTAATTTTTTTTTTCAGAATGTCACTGGGAAAGCATTTGGCCTCAGTACTGCAAACACTTGAATACATGAGTAATAAGGAATCTTCTTGATCCTGCTGAGGATTGAGTAAAACAGTGTACTTACAATATTTAAAATTTCTGACATACATTTTAAAAAGAAAACCTGAGAAAGACTGAAACAGCAATGATTTCTGTTCCTACATTACACAAAGTTGTTCTAAAGATTCCTAGCTTGATATTGAACCCATTACATTACATCTACACTTTAAGCAGCTTTAGCTGTCTCTTTTGTTCAAATTGTTGTGTAAACTATGCCCAAAGAGCTGTCATCACTTGTCATATTGGAAAGATATTTCAATTAGAGTCCTGCAGAGATGTGGTACTATTGGATATCTTTATGAATAGGAATAGGATTCTTAAAGTTGCAGATATAACCAAGTTATAGCCATGCATTTCGGAGGACAAGATTACAAATAAAATTCTATTGACAAATTGTGCAAGTAGCCTGAAATACAGGATGAAATTCAAGGTGGAGATGAAGAAGGCACCACAGTGAAACAGGAAGAAAAACTCAAAGTGTATGAAATTCTGATGACAGGAGGGGATCCAGACGTTTTTTAGTAAATCAGAAACAGTACGAGTCAGCAATGTCATACCGTGAAGAAAGCAAATATCATACTGGGATATATAAACAGGAGTCTCGTATGTAAGACACATGAAGTAATACTTCCACTCTACTCGGTACTCATAAGGCCTCAACCAAAGTACTGTACGCAGTTTTTGGCACACCGCTTCGAGAAAGTGGAGAGAGGCCAAAGGAAAGCAACAAGAATAATCAGAAGTCTAGAAAAGACAACCCAGGGAAAGACTGAACGAAGAGGTGGTGTTTAGTCTACGGAAAAGAAGACGGACTGAAGACACGTTCAAAGTTTTCAAGTATGGGAAAGGCTGCTGCAAAGGAAGAGGTTATGAACTGTGCTCCACGGTCATTATGTGTAATAAAATAATGGTTTAAAACTCAGTTAGGGCTATGTAGACAAGTTTTCTTACCAGTTGCCTAGATGGATAGACAAGTTCTGAGCAGATCACTTCAGAAAATGGTGGCATCCCTATCTGGCGGGCTTAGGAGATAAGGCAAAGAGCTGTCAAGAACGTCTGAGTAGCAATGTGGGAAAATGATGCTGGGCTTGGTGCGCTGCTTGCCATCTTATTTTCTCTCTATGACAGCAGATTTCTTTAAAAATACAAATATATCTTGTTCCTGTGTGGAAGCCCAGCCAAGAATGGGACTTGGCCATGTAGGTGGATGTCACTCGAATGAAAACGCGGCCCCCTGGCCGAAGCAGATCACCTGCTGCCAGGAAGCACCACAGACCACCAGTCTTATGCCTTCAAAGGAAATCCCCCAGGGAATTCCACAGATTTTTATCTTCCCTAAACCCCCAAGCCGCCTGCCGGCACGGCTTTCCCCGTCACCGGCAGCCAACACCCTCAGGAGAGCCCCGAGGGCCAGCCAGCCACCCGGCCAAGCAGCCCCTCAGCCCGGAATGGCGGCACGTCTGTTGGGGCCGTTAGCGGCGTTANACGAGAGCCCCCGCCGTTCCCCGGCCCGGCCGAGGCGGGCTCTTCGTTCGGTGTCCGCTCGGCGGCGGAACCCTCTAACGGGGCTGCCCGTACCCGAAGAGGGGTGTGCGACTTTAATCCGATTTTCTCGGGCCTTAATAAAAGCAGCGGCTGACAACGTAGTTGGTGTGGTGCTGCCTGGGATGGCGTTTCCCGCCGCCGCCCCCCCCCCCCCGGCACTGGTGTCGGGTGGTCCCTGGGCTGGAGCTGCTGGGGTGGCCCCAAGGTCTTCTCACCGGGAGCTGCCGGGGTCGGGGCAGAGCACCTCAATTCGCCGTTTTCTCCCCCCCGAAAAGACGGGCGGGGAAGGCTGCTTAGCTGGGTCCCCAACCTCTCTTCCTTTCGGCTTCAGAGCTGGTCCCCGCCCGAGGTGGATGGAACAGTTTGCCTCTCTCTGAGTTAGTTTCAGAGTTTGGAAAGGCGCTTCTGGGTCAATTTCGGTTTTGTTTGTGACTTTTCCTTTATTTTCCTATCTGTAACAATTTGGGTTCTGTTTATAAGTACTTTGTTTATAAACAAGTTACAATTGTCTTTTTAAAAAAGAAATTTTGACAAATAGAGACCAAAGAAGGCAAAAGATGCTTTTTTACCCGTGGAAATAGCCACTGTTCTTTGCTTACACCTGTAAACACATCTATTGCAGCATGTAGTCTGAATCTTTCTGTGACATACATGCTAAAATAGTAATTTTAGTGTGTATTGAGGGATAGAGTTTTTCCTCTATCATAAACATAGGGAGGCGGAAGGTCTGCCTGCCTCACAGTTCAGATGGAAAGTAGAAATATTCTTAGAGGTGGTCTAAATGAACTGCCTGTCATTAATAGAAATAAGCTGTTAGTGAAAGTACATGCATGGTTTTGCTCACTTATGCAGAGCTCTATGAAGAAACAAAACATTTTTTGTCTCTAGCGATTCTGAACTCAGTCTGAAGTGGTATTGTATTCACCTGAGTCAGTAGATGGGCAATTCCAAATTCTCCTATGTGATGAGAGCATAATAAATGCACAGGATTGACAGCTGAAGTGCTGTTTCACTGGTAGCTTTCCCCAGGAGTTTTCCATTCAAACTGAGGAATCTTTTCACTACTGCTGCTCAGCACCTTGTGGCACGACCTCTTGCCAAACATGGATTTTCAAGAGTTCTTGAGTTTTGATGTATATTCCTGCTGGTTCCTCCCTCTCACATGGGAGCTGCCACTCACTGAATCTCCTGCTGACTCTAGGAATCCTGTGCTTCAAGTGCAGTTTATTTTGCGTGAGCGGCCGTTATGCTGTGGTGGGCTGCTTTTCCTCCTGTCCCCCCTAGATGATGCTGTAATAGAGGCTTCTTCCAGCCATCCTGATGGCCTAGCAGCAAACACTTGCGATAATAGATTTATTGTAAGATCTTGTAAAAATAAAGAAGTGATTGGGTCATGGAATGGAATGATAAAATGTATCTAGTGCTATTTCAAGCATCTCCGAAGACTAAATCGTTGAGGTTTCTCTCCTTTGTTGGCTACTCGTTCCGCTTACTTGTTGAAACATGCACATGTCTATGTTTTCAACTCTAAATTGCCTGCCTCTCACATCTGGTTCACAGCTGGTCTTTACACACATGCATACTTAGCCTCTCATTTACTGTGCAAGACATTGGTTTTTCTCTTCCTCTGTTGCTGGGATCATTGGATGGAAGGAGTGTAGGAAATAATGGAATGTATCTTTGAAATATTACATTTCGTGTTTAGTGTGAGATGCTCACATTTGACTTCTTTCCATTGTTTTCCCCCCCAAAACAAAAACAAACAAAAAAAAGATTTTATTCCCTCCCTCTTGGCCATCAGGGGCTCTCTGGTCTTCAGTTCTCCAGCAAAAAAAAAATCTGTCTTTTTGAGTCTGCTGGCTGAAGGGGGAAAACTTAATTTCTTTTTCCTCACCTGTTGTTTCGAAACAACGTGATTCAGGTTCTGTGCAAGGTTGGTAGCAGTTTAAAAACAAATCGGTGTCAGTTAAAGCTAAGGGTGATGTTTGTGTTTCCACTAGCTAGGAATTGCTCTATCCATGAGGCAAGGGAGGGATGTTGTGCTTCTGTTAGTTTGTTTTGTGGTGGTTGAATGAATAATTGGATACTTAGAATTTTAAGGGTAGGAATAAGCACTGATGGAGGAAACTCTAAGGAGAGAGGGGGGAAAAAGGAATGAAAGGAGTGAGAGAGACAGAGTAGAATCTGAAAAAGTATTAGGATAAAATAGAGATGGTAAGGAAATGGTAAATTGTTGAACAGAAAATCAAAGAGGGCAAGATTTGTTAGTAAGAAGATAATAGCAGAGAATGATTTTAATGAACTAGACAAACTAGACAATATGAAAAGAAATCGGAAGTGGGGACAACGTGAGATGAAAATAAACAGTGATTATTAATAGCAGTTGGCTCTTTGATTTGGATTACAGTAGGGAACGTAGATACACACAGCAGCCTTATGCATCTAGGTTGGAAATCAATCCGCTCTTCCTGAACTAAAATGATTTTCCATTTAAATAAATCAGCAGTACTAGTATGGATTGGAAAAAATGAGATTATGATCCAGCTATTTCTACTCTTGCTATGCACAGATTGGCTTAATGTTGAAGTATATTATGATGCTGATTTGAGCTAGAAGTACTCCAATTTGCTACTGTTGAAAAAGGGCCTCTGGAAGTACATCTTGGAGCTATTCATGGGAAGGGAGGTCCTGAAAAATAGGTGTGCGGGAGGAGCAAAGCAACCCAGGTTCTGCCTTTCTGCCGTCTGATGCAACTAGAACTAAAGTATGGTAGCAGAAACATCCTACCTTTTCCTTCTCATCTTACCAGTGAGTGATGAAAATGAAAGAGCAAATGCTTGAACTGGTGAAAGAATTTGCAGGAGCTGAAACGTAGGCTGGAATGGAGAGATGTCCTGCTTGCTTTGGGTTTGTTTAGGGTGCTGGATTTTTAAGGTGCCAGATTGTGCCAGTTCTGGATCTCTTTGTTTCACATGGCTCAAAAACTTCATCAGCGTTGACAAAAACATGGCTGTCACTGTTCAGTCTTGCAAATGGAAAATTGCATCAAGTGACCTCTGCAGATTGGCCTAGCTTCATAGATGCACTTCTAATGTCAAAAAGTCTGGATAATTTTCTCTTTTTTCAGTGAATAAAGTCTCATCAGTAGTTAGGAGTGGGGTGGAAAGACACCACCTTCAGATGAGAGAACTACTTCCTTTGTTTATAAAATGCTACCTCCCTCCCTCCCCCCTCAAAGCTAGACTGATCTCGGTGACAAATTCTCTGTTGGACAGTTACATGCTTTTATGCTAGTTAAAGCATTTTGTTATTTAGCCCAGTGTTTCCTTTCATTTTGTCTATGTTAAAGTCTTTGCCGCTCGGGGTAGGACATGACTGAGGGGTGAATGTTACTGTGCTTAGAGAGCAGAATTGATGTTCTCGATGGGAGTGAGGGAAGGGATAGATACGTGTTGCTTTTTGGCAAGCGGCTTCTCAACTGGCTGGTAAAGTTGGTATGTGAATAGAAATTCATGGCTTCAGGACTATATGCTTGCATCCCATTGAATTTCCATTTTAGTTTTTCTTTCTTATGACTACTATACTACATTTTAGCATCACTTTCTGAAAGATTTCTTCTATAGGATTTTACTCAAAGAATTGCCGTTGGCAGGGTTTTCTCTGAGAGTTCCCCTGTTGTCCTGGTGAGTAGCCAGTGTCAGAGCTGGCTATCATTGCTTGTTCTGTTGGACTTGTGTGCTACTCTTTCATAAATGTTTTAGGTATTTAGGAACAACTTGTCAGCAGTTTACACTGTGAGTTGTTGACATTGAAAAATAGAAGCAAGAAATTGTCTTGCCTCACCTGTGAGGTTTAATTGCATCTTCATTTGCTTCCAAAAAACCTTCCCAAAATATCCCATTGTATTTTGCACTTAGAATAGTGTAATTTTTTTAATGTTATTTTTTACTGCTGTCTTAACTGCTGTATGTCAGAACCCAAAACTTTTTTTTTTCTTCTGTCTGAAAGGAGGGAGTTTGTAATGCCAACCTTTGGTAGTGTACTGCTATTTGGCATATAAACATTTGCTTTGAAGTATTTGAGACAAATGTGTGAACCTGCCAAACAGGGTCTAATGGAAAGTCTGCTGTGAAAGTTGGTGGCCTGGCCCTCTTAGCACAGATATGAAGGAACAAAGCTTTCTTGATATCATACTATCCTCTGGTCTCTCAGATTAATGGCTGGAATTTTATGAATGGAGCATAATCTTATTTTGAAAATGGGCACTAATCATTTGTATTTACAACTGCAGTTCTACTAAACTGTTATTTAACTTTGGTTACTTTTTACATAGGTTGCGCTCAATATATTCTTACAGGCAGAACTGTCATGCAGAATCTTTTATGGCAGGCATGGCAGAGCACAATTTTAGGCCTGAAGGGAGTATTTGCATTGTAGAGGTACTTGAATATGCATTGATATAACTTCTCTGTTTACTGTTGTAGAGAAGCTTGAACTGTTGCTCTTAGTATTTTGTGGATAAATGCTTGTTCTGTGAATAGAAGGCTCTAGTCTGGTAATCCAACACCTTCCTTGAGCTTTAACATTTATTAGGAAAAAAAATTATAAAGGAGTTAGTCAATGATTTTCTGCTATAAATTCCTTTGCATTCAAGAGCATGGCAGAAGAAAACAGTTTAAGAGAACTTTACCATGCTGTTGATTACTTGCTGCTCTTATTGGTTGGCTGTTAATTGAATGTATGTTGTTTATTTTTACTAACACCTTTAGAAGCCCTCAGGGAATATTGAGTGTCATAGAGTGATAAAGCTAATATTTATTGAGCCCTTAAAACAAGAAGGGAGTGGTTGCTTATTTAATGGGGATCTAAATTAGTGTGTTAGAGAATATAGAATACTATGATATAGTCAGATGATATTTTAATCTGTACTCTGGGTACTGGTTACTTTTCTGAAGAGGAAAATTTCAAGGAGAAGACTGTATGGTGTATTCCTTTAATGTTCTTATTCTTATCTATGTATTTGAGGATTTGAGGTCATGACAGATCAAAAATAATGTCTTTGTAGTCTTGACATGCTAACTATTGTCATTAAAAGAATGAGTTCCACTGTTTTTTTTTTTTTTTTTTTTTTTTAGTACTACAGTCTAAATCTGCATTGAATTTTATTTTGTATGTGTTGTTGGTGTTACTGTCACATAGCTGTAGGCAGAAGAATCTTCTCACGATTCATCCTCTGTGGTCTTTACCCTTTCCACAGTGATATAAATATATAAGCATACTCATGCTATTTCTAGTTTACTTGCTTTTTTTCCCGATTTATTTATTTATTTTTTATCCTCTCGGGAGTTGAGTTCAATGAAGTACATGAAAATGTTGCCAAAGTCTTTAGTTGATTTTTTTGATTACTTCCTAAATGTATCTTCTGATATCAAAACGTCATTTATTATCTATATATACATATGTGATGGCGGTAGGAATATAAATGTGATTATAGAAACAAGAAAACAGTAAATCTTGTGTTATTTACTTCATAGATAATTTAATACTTGAATAACTGTTTTCCTAATCATACTAGAGCTTTAATGCTGGAGCTCTGGTGTACATGTTTTCATGCAAAAAAGAGCAGATTACTTCTTTCTGCATAGATTTGACATTATGAGCGTAATTTAGATCTTTGTTATAACCATTCCATTAATAGAACTTGCCTATTCTCATTTTTCAGAACTATTGGCATTATTTTGCTATTGCATTCTTAAGTAAATGTGCTCTAACAGCAATTTCTAATAACAGTTGAATTATGACTCATCTCTTCAGGCTGTAATGAATGGAAAGCTGGCAAAAAAAAATCCTTCTTGTCCATTTTGAGTTTTCTCAGTGGAAGAGTTTTGTGGGACTGTTAGGCTTCCCCCCCGATATGTAAATGCATATTTACATATTTTTTTTCCTGCAATTGTTTTTATTTTTTCAGATACCATGTCAACAAGAGATTTGTAAATGTGTGCTGCTAATTTGATCTAGGATGTATTTTACTGATGTGACCTTCATTTTCAATATAGTATTTATTTTTTTTTCCACAGTACAAACTTATGTATTCTTTATAATTGCTTTTCTCCTCTTTTATTTTTTTTCTCCCTTTCCTTTTCTTAAATCTTAGATTTTAGGGCTTTTTTTCCCCTCCCTTTCCTTTTTTCTTTTTTTTTTTTTTTTTTTTTTTTTGCCTTGCATGGAGAACTTAAATTGCTAGTGAAAGAATATAAATGCCTTGCTTCATTACTTTATGTTGGTTAGTTGTATCCTTTTAGCAGTATGTAGTAAAAGCTGATTCTTTATTAGGTCAACACTGTCTACTTTCATAAATCCACAAAATGTAAATGGAAGAGATAAGTTTCCAAAGTTCTGCTAAAAGGAATGATTCTGCAAATGTGCATTCTTAACCTGAGTATAGTTTTTAATATGTACAAGAAAGTACTCTTCCTATCTTAGATTTTATGTTATCCCGAAACTTAGATGTACACTGGCAGGAATTCTGCCTCACTTTGGAGCCCCTGTGCGACTGTGCACTGTGCAGATCTCTGTTCACTCCCAGAAAGTTGGTCTTGGATCATGCTGTTCTGTACCAGGGAAGGACCCTTGTTTTGGAAATGAACAGTTTTTAAAAATAATAGGCTCTTCAGGTATGGATGGTGTCACTTAGATTTGTGTCGATTTGAGCGTACTAATGATACCTTATTCAAATCTGTTTAATATTTTATAATAAGAATATCACAGTATCTTAGAAATACAAAGGAAATATATGCCTTGATGCTTTTTGCATAAATTAGTAGCCTTTGCCACCTACTCTTATTATGTTGAAGCTGGCTGGAATGCTTGTCAATCCAAATCCATGAGTGCTGTCAGCATGCATTGATTTAAAAAGTGCTAAATGGTATTTCATACTTCTGGTTTAACATCAGGTTTTTTTGCTTTTTAAAATGACAACTTAATTTCATATTGTTCTGTTTTAGACATCCTTAGCCACACGTTTTGCCCAAGAAACGTTCGGAAAGCAGTACAAACAAACCATAGGACTGGACTTCTTCTTGAAAAGGATAATATTGCCAGGTAAGAGAATAAAACTAACACTGAAAGGTTGGGCAGCAGAAAGATTTACAGAAACAGATTCTTCAAAGTAACGTATATAAATAAGCTTAGTACAGTGTCTTTTGTGGCAAAGTAAATTTGGATTTTCAGAGAAAATTCTGTTAGTACGTTTGTGCCAGGTGACAAAGGGTTATGCATTTACAACTCCTATCTTTAAGTAATGAACTGAATTCAAATAAAAGGAATGCTATCTATATTTATGAATTTCATTATCTCTACTTGGTTGTACTTGCTGTCCATGTGGATAGTGTAACATATAACAATGAAACAGAACTTTAAATATATTCATTGAAAAAGTGCATGTGTTTTGAAAGAAATATTTTTTTTTTTAAATGAAATACACAACTTGTATTTGAGTTGTGTGAGAGAAGCATAATGCAGCTATGGAATCGCACTGCTCTAATATGTGAATGCTGTTTTATGCAAGGCAGCATGAAATTGCTGGCATTTAATAGACCACTAAAATTTAGGGTCCCTCGGCACTCATAAAAATACAGTTTGAGCATTCAAGATGTTTCACTTCACGACGGCAAAGAAACTATTTAGATGCCAGTTGCAGCACACTGCATGGAAAATGCAAAGAAATAATTAAAAAAGAATAGTTGCTGGTAGAAGCTTGTCTCCAAACAATTGGGGCTTTAAAATAAGTCTTTTCATTCATTTGTGGTATGGAAGTATGTCATTAAATGCAATTTCTTCTGGTTTCAGAAATCAGAAGGTAGAGAGAGTACGTGTAATTATTAAAAGTTGTCGTGAGGTTTGATAAAGTTGATGCAAGTTCTGTAGTTCTGTCTTTTTCCCTTGTGGAGTGTGGGGAGGGAAACAAACCCAGAAATGAAGCATTTTAGCTATAACCTGAAGTTATAAGAAAATATATAAAGTTTTGAACTTATTTTGTTAAAATTATATTGCCAATAGTTTCTTGTTTATGTTTATGTATTTTCTTAAATGAAACAGAATAATCTTTTCAGACTACTTCTGCATTCACTATTTTGGTATGGCCATTTTGCTGTACTTTTTTAGTATCTGGTGAGTGATAAAATACCAAATTTCAATGCTTATTTCTCCATAAAATCAACAGAATAAATTTTTTTTATTGTCCTGCTCATGCCTCTAAAAATACCAGTGTGCATAATACTTAACAGCAGTGCTTGCAAGTAGAATGTGTACACAACTCACACAGTGTGCATGCTGAGAACTTGTATTTTGCAAGTTTTTTTTCCAGCTGTTAAGCATACAGAAGCTATTAGTACATTACTAGGATTCTAAATATCCTTGTTGAGTAGAAAATTTGGAAAATTATCAACTATTGATTCATTCATGTTCTACTTTCTTCCAGTTAATTTTGTAATAAAATCGGAATATTGATGAAAATAGCACCAAAACAGCAACAAAGCCTGTACATCTATTTTTCTCATTAACAAAATAGTAACGTCTGTGGAATGTATTCATATGCAGGAAGAAGCATTTTCCTGTACATTGTCATTCTGGTTTTGCCAATGCCTGTGTGTGTGTTCAGGTATATATAGATTTCTGTGTTTCATAGGTAAGCTGAACTGCTGGTGGGGAAAGAGAGAGAAGGAATAGAAGAGGGAGGGAGGTAAAATTTCTAAATACTGGAATGGGAAGCATTACTAAAGTAAGCGGATTTTTCTAATTTCTTGATTAGTTCTGGGTCTGCAGAGCTGCTATGTTTACTTGAAAGCTTAATTCATGCTGCACCGAAATTGTAACGTGTATATCAGTAGGAAAAAATGCCTCGATTTCTCTTATTTAGTAGGAGAATTGATGAATAATTATGGTTCAGTATTTAAATATCTTTTTTCTTTAAATGTAAACAAAGATTTCAGATGTTAAAATTACTGATTTCTAGAATTGCCCAGAAGTTTATAGTAGGCCACATTAGAACTGCATTTTTGCTTGTAAAATAAAGCACTGTTTTTCTGGCTTTTTGGCTTTTTAAAAATAAAGGCTGTATTTGTCTGCAGTTGTTTTAGTAACTGATGCAGTTTTGCAGTGAAAAAAGTAAATATTTTACATGGTCAAACAATATGGTTTAATACAAATAGTAAATCCTTTGATTAATTTTGAACAATGTGGCTTTTAGTGTTCAACTGTTGACAAATTCTCCTCATGCAGTTTGTTCAAAATATTTTTTCCAAATGCAAACCAATTTCAGTGTATTTATTGATACATTATCTTGTATAGTCTGGATGCAACCACGCTGTAGATTTTTAGTGCTTAAATAGTGTATCTGTTAGAGGGTCTGCTGATAGAGATTCTTAAGAGCCAGTCGAATACTTTTAGGAAGGTTGTGGGTGCAGTCCAGTAAACAGGATTCTTCCGTTAAAAGGATTTTTTTTTTTTAAGTTGTCAGTGCAAAAAGTGGGCAGACTGGTGTTTTTAGTTCCATCTTGTCTGTGCAGCACTTTAAGGTTAACCCATGCCCTGAGTATACTTCTGCAGGATCACTAGTGAGTCAGCCCAGTGGCTTCAGTTCATACAAGAAACAGTCTAGATACCTGTGCTGTGTTCCCTCTGTTATTTTAACTTTGCACTTGGGTGCATTTTCTATAGAGCAAAGAAGTGCAAGTGTTTTCTTGTTCCTTACCAGTGTATTGCATGTTATTTTAATGGGATTCTTCAGTTATTTTTACTGGTATGTTAACCTTGTTTCTAAGAATTGTCTTATTATGCATAGTTTCTTTTTGGTTTTGTTGTCATTCCCCAGTGTGGATGTTCCTCTTAAATCTATGAAAAAATAGAAGGTTTCAAACTCTTTGCAGAAAACTTCATGTGCTGTTATCATAGTTGTTAGTTAAATATTTTGTAGGCAAATTGTCTGGAGTTTTTCCTTCTGTCAGAATAATCCTAACATCCTTCTTTCTCCCCCAAAATCAGTCTGAGCACAAAGCAAATATTACAAGACCTAGTTGAAAAAAAAATATGGAAAATGAAGCATTGTGCACTGGAAATGATCAGCATGAATTTTGGGAGTTAGTGAGGTCTTTATTAAGAACCACTTCGTCTTAAATGAACATTCCAACCTTTTTTCTCCAGTTTTTCTTCTGTTGTTACCAAAGGAAAGTAAATAATGCATAACATTCGATTTTTAATTTGAACAGTCACTGTTAGACCATTTAATTTAATCTTCTGCATCAAAGTTTCTCAGATAATTTCATACAGTTATCCAGGTGCTAAGCCCAGTATGCTGTGCATGATTACTACTTTTTGGAGGAAAAATGAAGTTAGAAACTTTTTAAAGAATTTACGCAATGCATTTACAAGCACAAAGGCAACTGAAAATTGTTGAATTTGAAAGTGATAGAGCTTTTTGTTTCCAAATAGCTGGCATGGAGGACACAGTAAAATTCTAGTAGAATACATACAACCTAGTTAGAGGTGGAATACTGCAGCATGATGAGCTTTTGAGAATGTTTATTTTGTTTACTCACTGAGGTTGTATAGTCATTTCTGACTATGGATTCACGTTTATCCACACCAGATGCTTTATGGAAGACTTTCCTGCATTGTTTGCAGCTGCTTATGTTCTAAGCTTTAAAAATGATGCATTAATACATAGTATATGCACTGTCAAAACAAATAAGCTTTTTATTCTATGAAAGGTTGCCTTTATTGAGCCGGAGTGTTTACGATGTATTTACTAAGCTCCATGTAGAAATGCTTTATCTTAGCATTAGAAAAGTACTGTGAATAGATTGTCTCACATCCATCTCTATCTATTTGACACCAAAGTAGCAGTGTAGGAAATCTGTCCTTTTAAGCAGATTAAAACAAGATGCATCTTAAAAATAAAAAGAGGTATATTTAGTACCACGAGTAGCATCTATTCAGCTATATGCTTCTAATTTGCTGTTTATATTCATTGAGTGCTGGGATATATTTCCATGGAGCACACTCGCTTGCATAGCTAATATGAGTGTGTTAGTTATAAACTGGTGGCTGAATAGATAACATTGTGTAAAATAAGATTGTTAATAACATAGTTTGATTTTGTTACAATTTTTCAAATCTAGGAATAAAATGAATAGGCAATTATGAATATTTATGAATATGTAGAATTGTTATTAACATGCAAGTCATGTGAGTTTTATGTAGATGAGAAAAATTTTCATCAGACCTTACTGAATTAGTTTGATGCTTCCAGGTAATCAGTACAGTTTTGAAAACAGTTCTAACTATGCAAAATGAGGCAAATTAATGTGTTTGTATGCCCGTGGTGACATACATCGTAGGTTGCTGTGTGTGTATGTTTAGTCTGTGGGTTTCTGAGTCGTTAGCTTGCAGAGTATGTGTGCATGACTTGTAGGATAGTAAATATTTTGTATTTACACTGATTTTTTTTTTTTTGTTACTTTGTTTTTTGAAAACCTGTTAACAGTTTCAACACAGCTTAAGGACCATTTAGAGTAAAAAGGAAGATCTAGTTTTGGTGTAGATTCTTCAAAAATTAAATTATGTAAATCATGTCCAATTTAGTACCCTGCTTTGGGGTGGTGGGTGGAGGAAATAATCATAGTTTGCATCCTCAACTTAGACGTGTGTCACTATTTCCTTTTTTTAATCTGTCAACTATCTAATTGTTTAACTGTATAGTACTAAGTGCATCACTACCAAAATACAATTACTGTGCAGGTTTTCCCCACTTTTAGATTTGCAAAGTCAATTTGGAGGGGAGTGGTGGAAGGGACACAGTGTATGAAATAGTGTGGTTAAAATGGCATTAATTGTATCACCTTTCAGTTCCAGATACCACACTATAGAACTTTCTCTGTAAAGTTTTACATGTTTCTTTAGTGAAATATGTTATATAATTTCTAGTCGGGAATGTTACACTTTATGCAATTCCAATTCTTTTCTGTTAATATTAAATATTTTAATATTTAGATATAGTTTTACTGTATCTTAATGACTTAGCTGGACACAAGTGACTTTTTTCCAAATGATAGTCATCTTTGTGTTGAACTTTAATTACTATTTGTTGTGTACTTGTAAAAAACTATTGCTGTTGATGTGCTAGAGCTGTATTGCCTGCTGTGATAATATATCTTTAATTTTATTTGTATCTAAATCTTGCAGGTTACAGTATCTGTATCATTTTCTTTTTCAGGAAATTTGAATGTTACTCTTCAAGTGTGGGATGTAGGGGGGCAAACAATAGGAGGCAAAATGCTGGATAAATATATTTATGGAGCTCAGGTACAGTATAAATGATGATAATTGTACCTATAGTAATTACATAAAATTAATTGAAACTGTGTTCTTGAAATTATACGTATCTTACAGGTTGTTGTTTTGTAGATTTCGAAAATGTTGAATCTCTGCTTAACCTAAACTTAATTGATATTAATACACTACTCTAATTTTGGTGTGTCATTAATTTTTTAGAGCCGCCTTAAAAAGCAAAGCAAGGGCGCGTATTTGCAGATCTGAATAACTCTCAAGAACAGATGTATGTTTCCATGCTTTGTGTCTTGAGTTAAGAAAAGCAATCATAGTAAATAGTAAAGGCTATTTGGATATCCACATGGTAGATATAGTGGCTGCTTTTAGAACAGCTGCCTCCTGGGGGGAAAAGGTAGAAGGAGGAAATTAAGAGCAATCCTACACCATTAAACTCATACATGCAACTGGGGTTATAAGAGGGCAAACAAAAGGAGGCAACCAGGTAGCTAAATATTTTTGCAGAACTCCTATCCAATGAAAATTAATTTTTTCTTGAGGTTAACTAAGCAACTTACAGTGAATGGTAGGATTAAGTAAGAGCTAAATATTATAATGATATCTTGAGTTATGAGATAATTTAGGGGGATGTATAATACGCTACACTTCTTAACGTGGGTGATCCTAAAATGTGCTCTGTTCTTTAATTTTGAGTTTATAATGAGAACAATAGGCTCAACATGTTTATTATAAAGTGTTACATTTATCTGAAAACAAATGCACTTATTTTTTCCCCAATACTTTAGGCAATAGGAATATGGAATCCTAAAACTGTTATTGGACAGAAACTCTGTACTAATAAGTAGAGCACAGGAATGGCTAATTAAGCATATTAGAATTTATTAGTTAAAAGGATAAAGACAAAGTTGTCAATTTAACATTGTCACTTTCAAAACATGTCTGAATTTTTTTAGGTGTTGCATCTGTTTTATAGGATTTTCTTATTTATTAATAAAAAACATTGTGCTGCCCTGTTAAAAGATCTACCAAGCAACAGGAGAAAGTGGCTTCCATGACAGAGGGAATTTGATTAATCACAAATTGTTGCCATATGCCCAAAGTAAACTCAATGAAGGAAATAAAAGGCTATTAAGTTTTTCTGTATTGAATTTGGTGATAAACTTAGGAGTTTCTTATCACCAATAGCAGGTCAAAAAGTTAACACTAGTGCCCCAAAGTAGTCAAAAAGTAAGTGAAATCAGTAAGCCTGAAGTTACAAATGTTTAATTTTTTTTTTTTTCAGTCATTCTGAGCACATTAACATAAGACCTCTACAGCCAATCTTTTCTCCTTAAATTGTCCCCCAACTGTCATTGTAATCCTTATGTTTTTTAATGAATGAACGGCTGTTCTCTCTCCCATTGCTGCCATATATTGTTGATGTCTGTAATAGGTTTCTTATCATCAAAGCTGACTTGTAACACACTTTTCTGTTAGCTTTGTAATTGCACCTGTTAAAGACACATAAAACTATCTTTATTTTAATCTATTCATGAAATACCATGAATGATTTGGAAGGGCACTGCTTTCAGCTGGTTTCTAGGCAGAAGCTTATTTCACTTTGAACATCTGTAGCTTTGTAGAAGAAAAAGAGGAACGGTAACAATTTGGAGTATTTAGTAAGAAAAATCCTTTTAAGTATGTCTAAAAATTCCTGTGAAGGGACAGCAAAGCAGCAAGAAAGTAATTGGGAAGAGCTAACAAAGAATTAGCAGGGGTAAATTGTGCCCAGCCAACGTGATTGCCTTCTGTGGTTAGATGATTGGCTCTGTGGAGAGAAGAGCAGTGAATGTTGTTTACCTTGATTTCAGCAAGGCCTTTAACATAATAACCCATAATATTATTACAGACAAAAGGTAGAGATAAAAACTGGATGGTAGACGGTAAGGTGACTGAAAAACTGCATGGATAGCTGTACCTAAAGGGAGATGGTCCATACCTCAGTCTCTTACTGGTGCCTGGTTATAATTTGTATTCCTTAGTCGTTGGTACTGGGGTCGTGTTTTTTATTAATTTTTTGTACAATGGAACAAAACATTGCTTGTATGTTTGCAAATGACACCAAAATTGAGGAAGAATGGTCAATGTGCTGGAGGTGCTATTGAGAGAGACCGTGACCAGCTGAAAGAATAGACCAACAGAAACCTTGTGAATTTCACTGAAGACAGATGCAAAGTCCTGCACCTGGAATGGAATAACCTTATGCAGGCTGGGAATCAACTGGAGAGCGTCCAGCAAAGGGCCATGAAGCTGATTAACGTACTGGAGCATCTCTCCTGTGAGGAAAGGATGAGAGAGCTGGGACTGTTCAACCTGGAGAAGAGAAGGCTCAGAGGGAATCTTACTAACGTACGTGAATAGAAGAAGACAGATCCAGGCTCTTTTCAGTCATGCCTAGTGACAGGATGAGGCAGTGGGCACAAACTGAAACACAGGAGGTTCCTTCTGAACAGGAGGAAACATTTTTTCACTGAAAGGGTGACAGAGCACTGGCACAGATTGCCCAGAGAGGTTGTGGAGTCTCCATTCTTGGTGATGCTCAAAAGCCATCTGAACATGGTCCTGGGTAGCCAGCTGTAGGTGACATTGGTTGAACAGGGGCGTTTGTCCAAACAACCTTTAGAGGTCCCTTCTGACCTCAGTCATTCTGTGAAATGGCTTTGGAGAAAAGAAGGTGGAGGTCCTAATCAAAAAAAAACCGGTTGAATTGGGAGTCAGCAATGCACCCTTGCAATGGTAAAAGCTAACTGAATGCTGGACTGCATTAGCGAGAATGAAGTAGGCAAATCAAGGGAAGTGATTATTATCCTCTCTGACATTTTTGAGGCTGCATTTGGAGTCCTGTGTTCAGTTTTGAGTTCCCCAGTGCAAAAAAGCTCTTAAAATATTGATGCAATTCTACCAAAGGTTGCTACAAAAGAAGCATGTGTAGCTCTGGTGTGTTGCACTTGGTCAGCTTGCGTGGTACAAGTGGGATTTTAAATATCTCATTTGTAAAGTAAAAAAGCTGTACATGTACACATAGAGTAGATGATTTGGACCTGTTGCAGAAATTGTGTTCATTGCATGTATTCTCCAGATTGAAATCAGGTTTAAAGTACTGCACAATACCTTGCAGTGTGCCTAGAGTATGCATCATATTTTTTATCCATAGCCTTGAATAGACTTCATCTGGTTGATCATCATGAGATTGAGAAATCACAAGTGGCTGAATTGTTGGTTTTCTGCTCAGAAATCCAAATGTGTGGTAGACCTACTTATAAAATACTAAGGCCAGCTGGAGATGGAAGTTTTGGGAATCTACAGCAACTGAAAAGTTTATCTTAATAGCAAGTTCACTTGTTCTCAGTTGAAATTTGGTTAGGAAGTGGAGAATCCATCTATACTTTGCTGCACAACTTGCCACTCGAGGTTTACTCCTCTTTGAATGAGAGCTTAATCAATTCTCTGGGATAGGTCTTCTGGTTAAATTACTGTTAAGGTGCCATTTTTTGACTGAGGTCCCTGATTTCATGTGCCATGTTTTAAAATAAGAGTGCCAGATTTAAGGATCAGAACCTACTTAATTTGTTTGTGTGGTTGCAGTTGGAGAAATTGCAGTTCATTTGCTGTCTTGAAGCAGTTGGTTTTTCCCCTCCTTTTCTTTTCCCCTCCTTTTCTTTTCCCCTCCTTTTCTTTTCCCCTCCTTTTCTTTTCCCCTCCGGTGTTGCTCCTCCAGGACAATATAGTTGCCACATCCTATCTTGGTAGCTGAATTTCAGTGATGGGTCAGAAGAACTCTGCAGGCTGGGAAGGGAGGGAAAGAGCTCTTTGATCTTTATAAATGAAAGGTGCTAATAAACAGCATTGATTAAAAGTGACACACATCTCAGAATTGTGAGAGGCTAAGAGTAGTCATACAGTCAGTTACCACAGCTGAGCTGAGAGACAGTAGCTCATTCAATGATGGCAACTCAATTGCATGTATTTGAGTGACCATATCCTCTGTATCAGGAAAACAGCAGTTAATTATATGTAGACTGTAAACTGTTTTCACCTGTAAAAATAGCATTTCTGCAGAAGTGTGAAGATATCATAATGAAGTTACTCTTTGCTAAAATGAATATTCTGTGACAGGAAGAAAAAACTTCAGAATTTTGGCCTGACATTCCATGAATATTAATGAGAATTTGAAAGTTAATTTAGTTCCTTCATGCTAAAGTTAGTCATAGGTTGAGGGCAGCTGAGGATAAACCTGAAGAAGAAAACACATGGTATCAATTAGTGTTTAATTAGTGTTTTCTGTAGCTTTCCTTTATTGTGACAATTCTTTACATAAACTTGACACCTTCTAAATGTTGATTGTCTAGTGTGAATATATTGCCTGGTTACAACACTTCCATAATAGCGGTTCTGCTGTTGCTTGCATGGTAAATATTTCAGAACCGCTCCCATCTCTTACCTGTAATTGCTGCCCCTACCCACATATCTAGTTTAAAGTATCTTTAAGAGCTGGTGTACACTACCTCATAAATTGGCTTGTTAATAGAATAAGAGTACTGCAGACTCTACCTTCTCCAGAGACCAGCAAATCATTTCTGTAATATTCTCAGTTTCCAGTGACCTATTTTTGAAAATACTCTATAATTCCAAAACAAAAAGCACTCACATATACACCAATGTAGGCAAAATGTCTCTCTTACTAGAGTGCAAGCGGGGACTATTTACCACCTTTCTGGAGAATAGAGAATTAACATGCTGTTCTCTGCATGCTCTCCTCCATATGTTTCAAACCTCTTTTATGGCAGGGAAATGTGCTAATTTTGTGTAAAAAGGCCAGTGTTAATTTTCCACCTTAATTCATCATGCATAATAAGGAAATAACAGCTTTTATACTATCTGCGCATTCAATACTCCACATACTGTAAGTTTGTGGAAAGTATGATGTATTTCTGTGAAAGCAATGATGGGATTTCTATGTTAAATTAAAAAAAGAAAGGTAAAATAAATTTTACCTGTGGAGTTTGGAGTAGTCCTTCATTACTTATCTATATCATACTGAGTTGCTTATAGAGTGCTGTTGTGGCAAAAACTTAAGCAAGAAGTATTCTTTATGACCTAGATACCATGCTGCTTTTTTTTTTTTTTTTCATCTTTAAGATGTCATACTTGCCATCTTTGTTTCCGAAGTATAGCAAATACTGACAAGATTCAAAAAAAGAATGTGCTTTAGAGTCAATGTTTAGTTCATGGAGAAGGGACCGAATGGAAGTTGGGGGAACTCTAGTTGCAAACTTTGTTCAATGTTTTCTTTCACAGCAAATCCACCGTGAATACCCTTTCTTCCAAAGGTGTAGGTGGGCTGCAGTTGGCTAGAGGACACGTAGCAGAGTAGTGTTTTGATGAAGAATGTTAGAAGCAGAGTTGGCCAACCTTAAATGCTCAGATTCTATTAACTTTATCTTCCATCTAACTCTGATTAAACTCTTCAATGCTGAAGGTGGTTTAGATGGTCTGCTCTGCTTTTCTGCAAGCTGGTGAGAGAATTCAAAGACTGGTGAAAGAAGTGTGCCACGTGCACTTTCTCGTTTACAACTTCCAGCCTTATGTTTGTTTTTTTTAACCTTTACAACTCCTGTCCTTCAGCCTGAGTATATTCTTTTCCATTGAGCATTTAATAACATCAGTATGTCCTTCCTAGAGCAAGGCTTGTATTATGAAAGACAAATACCTACATGCACAGGCATTTGGCTAGTTATAAAAATCATGAGTCATGAGCAGTTACCTGAGATGCAAGGTATTAAGGAGTAAATTATACAAAAGTTGGAAGAGGTAAGTGGATGTTTAATATTTGATTTGATTAGTAAAGGAGGAAAGATAGCAAAGGAAAAGATGGGTGTCGTAATTCATAATTTCCTTGAAGGAACTGGTGAAAGCTGCCCCTCAGAAATTAATAGCAGCCATATAAATATAAGGAACAAGAACTCATTTTTGCCAAGGAGTTGATGGCATCATATGAAAAGATACAGATTTGTATTGCTATCATAGGGAAATAAGAATTGAAGGGATCTCAGAATCTATTGCCCTCCTCCAAAGCTACACCTGTCATGTCTATTTCATTTTTATCAACCATCAGAAATCGTCGGGTGCTGGTGTCTCTGCTACCTCTGAAGGTGGTGTATTTCAGAGCTTCGCTGTTCTTACTGTCTACATGTGTTTTCCTAGTATGTGCCCTTGCTACAATCTTCTTGCTGTAAGTTAAACCTGTTGCTGCATGTCGTTTTGATCACAGAATCATAAGAAAGTTCAGGGTGGAAGGGATCTCAGGAGGTATCTAGCCAAACCTCCTGCACAAAGTCGGGCCAGCCATGAGACGGGACTGGGTTGCTCAAGGCTTTATCCAGTTCCTCCTTGTAAACCTCTAAGGATGGAGGCTGAGCAACCTCTTTGGACAACCTATTCCACTGCTTCAATCTCCTCATGGTGGAAAAGCTTTTCCTTTTATCTAGTTTGAATTTCTTTTGTACCAGCTTATGTGCATTGTGTTTCATCCTCCTGCTGTAAAGAGCCTGGCTCCATCTCCTTCATAGCTTCCTCATGTTTTAGAAGGCTGGTTTTAGGTCCTCCCAGGGCTGCCTCCTCTCCATGCTGAAGAATTCTGGTTCCCTCAGTTTTTCCTCATAGGACAAGTGCCATCTGCAAACTATGTATAAGAGCATATAAAAAGAGAACTCCTGTTATCTTCCCTTGAAATTTTTACCAGCATCGTCTTGCCTGCCATCAGTCTTGTGTTTGTTGAAACAGCCAGTTTTTTCAATTTTCTGATGTTTCTAAACCTCTGATATTGTTACTGGTCTCTTCTAGTCTACCCTTTTCTTCACACTCAGTGTCCAAAGCTGGATGCATTATTTCACCTGCCGTGTTTCATGCCAGTGTGATATTCTCCTTTTTGCTACAAAATTAAGTTGACATATTCGACTGTGATATACTATAAGTCCTTGATCCTATTGTATAGAACTTGCTACAAAGCCAGATGTTTCCTGTTGTGCAGTAGATTATTGCTTCCTTTGAACTTGTCATGGTACTTATTGAATTGCATCCTATTATTTTTAGATTGTTTCTCATCATATAATCTAAACTCTCCTCAGATAATCTTACGATCTCTACCACTTTGTTGTCATCTGTGACATTAATTCAATAAGCATGCATTCTGTTTTATGATCTAAGACACTCTGCATGAAACTATCAAGTAAAGCTGAGCCCAGACAAATGCCTGAAAAACTTGACTTGAAAAAATCTTTTCTATTGACAGTGGGTCTTTAGCTAGTTTTATATGCATTGTATTGGTTTTTTAGAATATTTGTGAAAATTTCATGTGAGGAGCAGTGTGTAGTTTTAGGGATTTTTTTTTTTTCCAGATGTGAACTCCACGAGAACAAGTGTGACAGAAGCCAATTCTGACTCTCTTCCTCATTTACAAGATACTTTTTCAGGGTTTAGTGAAAAGCAGGGACAGAAGACTCAGTAATTGAGAGGAGAGTGATTTGTGAGAGCTGATCTTAGAATTACTGAGGGGAGAAGTTGGACATTTAGGCTGTTAATAGGCTGCGCTTCATAACACTGGATATTAGCTCTGAGGAATCCTCACTAATGACTGCTTTGACTATTTGTTACTTCAGCCTGGCCCAGAACCTCTGAAATACTTGGGACTCCATTATTTTTGGTTCTTGACCACGTTTTTAGTTTCTTCTTTGAAAGTTTAAACCTTGCTAGTACTTGTTGCTCGTCTTCCACAACAGTGGAGGAAGAGATCTGGCCTTTCTTTCCAAAGGAGAGCAGAGATGCAGGAGTCAGGCAATGTGCAGAAATGTATGACTGAACTACTTCTGGTTTTAATTTTTTTTTTTCAAATGGGGAACAGTGAAACTACAAATAATAGTAGCTAAAATAAATGTCCTTCTCCAGTATGATTTTTTTTTTTTTTTTACTTACTATTAGCGTGAAGTGCTTTTTGGGGTTTTCATAAAGCATATGCAGTTTGGAATATTTCTAATATAACTAATTGCGCTCTTTACTGAATTGCCATTTTTTTCCTGCCCTTGTAGTTAAGTTAGCATCTGAATTTGGAACACATGGAATACAGGAGAAATACTGTAATGAAATGTGTTTATTACAGAAGCTTATAATGCCTTTGATTATTCCTCAAAAGAGACAATGCCGTTATTTGTTAACACTCTATTTTATGATAATAATAATTTAGACTGCTGTAAATTTTACCATGTTTAAATATTTTTATAACTTGTAACATTTTAAATATATCTTTTTTTATTCAGGGTATTCTCTTGGTTTATGATATTACCAACGGCCAAAGCTTTGAAAATTTAGAAGACTGGTATAATGTGGTAAAAAAAGTGAATGAAGAATCAGAAACACAGCCGCTTGTGGCCTTGGTTGGAAATAAAAGTAAGTTATTCATACTTAAATATTAATTGAAATACTCTGGCTGTTGCTCTCTATTGAAGAAATGGCACAGGGCATATATCTTTAGTAAAATGAAGTTAAACACTGTCTTGTGTGTTGTTGCTGTGTACAGATGAGATATCTGGGCGTACCTCAGGATTCTGGTTCTGGGCAGTTAGGCTGAGGCACTTGCTGCATCATGCCTTGCTCAGCCTGCAGCCTCTCTGCCCGTGGGTTCTTTACCTGGAGAGCAGCAGACAGGAGCAGAGAGATCTTTCTCACCCACGTTTGAATTTGATAGGGCTTCAGGATGTAGCCACGGCATGCATCTAGAATGGAGAACTGGGAAGCATTCCTGGATTTAATAACAGGTATATTTCATGGTCCTGTGTGTCAAGAAACTGCTAAATTAAGTACTTATCTATGTTACTTAAAATAACGACACTATGCACTAGGCATAAAATTTATGAGCTGGTTATTAGGCTTTTTTTGCACGCTATCTGTAGTTTTGCATATGAGGTTACTTATTTCTTGTTCTGGGATTTTTTAACCTGTCTTCATTTTTTGTCGCTTAAGTATGATATAATGGTTTTGTTCTGACCACCAAAACATGCCACTTTAAATAACTGTCACCTAGTTAGTTTCCTAATTAGGTGGATTCCAAATTCCTCCATTTCCAGCTAAGAAATCTTGCAGAAGCGTCCTTTCTAGCATATCTGAGGTCTTGATCCTGGCTCTTCTACCCTTTTTCTATTGAAAATGATAAAAGCAACATAAAGCAATTTTAGAAACAAAGTGGTTGAAACAGATACAGATTTTTTTTTTTAACAATGTAAACGTGTTTTTGAACAACAGAAATCCAGATTTGTTTGGGGTTTTTTGACTTTCCAAGTAATTAGTGTCCATGCCATAATATCCATATCATGAACAAACCTGAAAAAAGCCTCATCTAGCAAGTTAATGTTGTTTAAAAGCGTTTGAAAACAATGTAGAGACAACACTTTCATTCAGAACCATTAACTGTAGTGTTGCTACTGTGATGCTGTAACATTTTATGATATCAATTATGAAAGACTACTTATTTTCTGGGAAGAAAACAGAAGCTCTTAGACTTACAATATATAAATAGCACTTCTGAAAGTATAACATAGACACTTTTGTACTCGAGCAGACTAGAGTCAATAATACAGATTCTGTTGAAATTCAAATGAAAAATATTTTTCACTGATTTATATTTTGCCCCGAAATTGGACTTCCTAGCTGGAGTTCTGCAAATCTTATGGAGTGTGTACAGTAAGATACACTGTAACATAGGATAAATAATGTTATTTAGCTGGTATGACACCATAGAGATAGAAAATCAGACACTGTTTTTGATTTGAAGGGATTTTATCTCTGTTTATACCTTAAATATATATATTTTTCTCATATACATGCTTGCAATTCTTTAAAATACAAGTATTTCCTTGGGAGCGTCTGCAAATAGAATATGGTTTCATAGAATCATAGAATGGTTTGGGTTGGAAGGGACCTTAAAGATCATGGAGTTCCAAACCCCCTGCCATGGGCAGGGACACCTCCCAGCAGACCAGGTTACTAAAAGCCCCATCCAGCCTGGTTTTGACTCACGCCTCCAGGGGAGACTGTGAGATTTCGCAGGTGAATTTCCAGATAAAGGCTGACACTGACTAGTGAAAGGGCTTACATTTTATGAAAAAAACAGGTGAAGGAACAGCATGCTTGCTACCTCATTTTCTTTCAGAAGCTGTGTATCAAGAAAAAAAACAAACACTTGCTTTCATGTGATCCTAAGGACGTTCTTTGTTGTTGCACATGTTGAGTATGCAGGGGATGCTTCTTACAGAAGTTAATTTTTGCTTTATTTCTATTTCAATATGATAAAACTGAAGCTTTCAGAAGCGTGTTGCTTTTCTTAATTCTGTAATAGGAGAAGAATACCTAGGAGGCCTTCCACCCCAGTACTTTAATGGGCTGTGAGAGGTAGTCAGGGTTCTGTTGTTACATAAATAGAAAACAAGGTATTTATGTAGAAGCATGGTGTTGACTCTTGCATATTATGAAAGGATAAACCTACCAGAACTAACAAGTTCTTGGGGTGGAATCACTGTGTTCAGAATAGCTCAACGTTACTCAGTGATAAGACACTCATACACAAAGCAAGAGCAATAATAGGTTTAAAGCCAAGAAAAGCCATATGATGAATTGATGAACTTATTTAACCTCATGCATCAGACAGGAGAAATATTTTCAGTCATTAGTTTCTGCCTCAGGACTGTACTTGGTTTTTGAGCTTTATATGTCTTTTAGGAAAATATCCAGGTATGCTTACTTAAAGACTGGTAAAGCCTATATCGACAGGGAAGTTATATTAACACCTTTCTTTATGATAAAAGTTTTTAAAAATTGCCAAGAATGCAGTTATTTTCATTCATAGCAACTGGAAAGCATTGGGCCAGTATTTAGATAACTAGATAAGAATTTGGAAGCCCAGCTGAAACCATCAGCCCAAATCTAGTGCTGCTCTTCTAAGCGTGCCTAGCTTGGATTTAGGGTCTCATTTGACTATTTTCACTTACTATTACTGTCTGAAAGAAATACTTATTTTTCCATTTTAGGATAAATACACCTGGGATCTTTGCTGTAATGCTTCAGAAATAGGTAGAAAGCTAGAGTTTCTTTTTTTTTAAAAAAAAAAAAAAAGCTTGGAAGAAAATAATGAAAAGTATCTTTCTTCACAATGACATACAGAAAACAGTACACAGAAATCCTATTAGATGAAAATAATTTCCTTGGGTAATTTTCTTATTGAAAGCAAACCACTTCATATGTAGCAGCGTATGATGCATAATTTTGTACTAGCTTTTAAATTGTCTACAAAACTGCATGATTTGTTAGTGGGTTTTGATATCAATTTGTTGTCATTCTGTGAAGTGTGCTAAGATTGCAGAAATTTCTTCAGTATTCCACCAAACTTGAAGAAATTGTTCAGTGCTGATTTAAATGAATTAGTGCTAGTTTTGACTATTCTATTTTATTGTACATTGCAATAAACTGTGTATCTGTTTAAAGCATGATAATTAAATTCAGAGCGGTGGCGATTTATTAAAATGTCCTATTGTGATTGTAAGAGATTGATTTACTCATGAAACATTGGAAAGGTAATTTCTACATACAAAGCTCCAATCAGTCTCTGGTCCTTCATCCATCAGAAATTTATTTGAAAATAATAAAGTAGCACAAATTGAGATCTCCTAAATTCTGGACCTTTCCTCCTCTCTTTTTTTTCCACAACCTCCCCCCCCTCCTTTTTTTTTTCTTTTTTTTTTCTTCAGGACTAGCTAAAATGAAGGACTGTCATTGTCCACTAATTTATTAAAAATAATTGGGAGAACAAGAACTTGAGAGTACTAGAAGAGGTACTCTTTTTAAGGTGACAGTCTTCCTCCTGGGTGCTTGCTTTTATTTTTCATTCTTTCTTCCTTCCCCTACATTTTTTTTTTCCAATCTCAACCTGCACATCTGGTCAGAAAGAGTAGGAAACTGATTTGAATCAAGATATTGCCTAACCTGCTTCCTGCACTTATGTCCCATTATCGGTTCCCTGTCTTTCCATAGATTTTTGTCTGTGTGTTTGGTAAACAGCAAAAGAAATTGTAAAAATTAATGTAAAATATTTATTTTTCATTTTAGAATCATAGAATGGTTTGGGTTGGAAGGGATCTTAAAGAACATCGAGTTCCAACCCCTCTGCCCTGGGCAGGGACACCTCCCACCAGAGCAGGTTGCTCAAAGCCCCATCCAGCCTGGTCTGGAACACTTCCAGGGATGGGGCATCCACAACTTCTCTGGACAACCTGTTCCAGCATCTCACCACCCTCACAGGAAAGAATTTCTTCCTAAAATCTAACCTAAATCTACCCTCTCTCTTTTGGTTTAAAACTGTTACCCCTCGTCCTATCACTACACTCCCTCGTAAAGAGTCATTAACTGTAAGTCATTAAGATCTTAATAATCCTATAATTTACAGTTGGCATTGAATCTTAAATTTAAACTTTCCTGGTAGGTTACTTTATGGTATTTTAATCTTATTTAATAAAAGTATATTTGAAATGTGCTTATTTCTGTGTTACTAATAGTGCTTTATTTGCACCATAAACAAGGGAGTAAACCTTATCGTTAAGATAAACCTTTGAGTTTCAATGCAGTAACTTACAACTTTTATGGACGTGTTGCTGTCAAATGCTTTGATTTATATTGTATAGGATAAATCGAACTGTAGTTATCGAGTGAATGAATTGTGTTTTGTGCACTTAGGATTAGAGAGATTTTACTGTTTTGTGTGACTGATGTGTTTCTCTCCTTTCTGCCCTGACTACTTTATATATTTTCCTGTGCGCTAATCTATAAGCAGACTCCTCAAGTGTCGTACCAGCATTTTCAGTGGATATATTGTAAACAAAAATTAACCCAGGCTGTATGGGAGCTACACTCATTTTGATTTATAGCTACCAAGATGGTCTTAGGGCGGTGGTTATCGGTACCTGAGATAGGGGGTAGGAATTATCAGGTACCAGTGTATAGTGGATGGATGAATGATTTCTATTCTTAGAGATATTAACCAGATCCACTCCTCAATAAAGACTAATAACTCAGATTTTTAAACAGTCTTCATGACAGATGAGGGCACAGAGGAGAATGCATCAACACTAATTAAGAATGTTGACCGTTTGTTCGTCTTAGCCATGATTAATTGATCTTGGAGTGCTATCTCTGAAGAGGAAGTGGTATGCTGTTACACTGGGAAGTTTAAAGGTTACGTTTTAGTGTACCCTTTAACTTACATTTACATACAACGTAAAATGTTTTTACCTATCTTATCTGAGAGCAGAAAGAAACATTTTTCAGCCCAGATACGAACGAATGTTTGGTGTATTGTGTACTAATGTGAATCTGGCTGGTAACAGGACGTACCCAGTCTGCTTTTGGACTCTGTTACCACCTTATACACTTAGTCTCCCCAGTTGTACTTAGAAAAATTCTTCATTAATACTCATTTTGAGATTCTGGCTTATAAAATTCAGAACTATGCATTCATTCTCTTGTCCCTGGCAGCGTCCCCCAGCTGTTCTCTGTTCTTGTTTCCTGTTGGCTTGCACTTGTTAGGTCTTTCACCTGTAATTAAGACAAGTGTTGAGCAGCAAATGCAAAGACCCCTGTTCTTTTGAGTCTTATGCCTGATTGAACTAAAGTTCCTGTACGCCTGACAGCAGGTCCAGTCACCTGAGCCTCACACATGCTCCTGGGATCGGAGGGTAAACTACTTACATGTAGAGACTCCCTTAAAAAGAAAACCTTGTCCTGTGCTACGGTCAATTTACCAACTCATTTGAATAAATGTAGAATGCTACCCTGTTTTAAAATATGTATAGAATGTTTGTCTCAACAAACTTGTAAGATTAGTAGAAAATTGCAGTTTTGCAGATTTGTTTGTTTCAATGGCTGGGTAACTTTTTTTTTTAAAAAGTATTTTAAACAATTTAAATTAATGAAAGGGAAAATCACAGGTGAAAATGATAATTTATTCACCATAATAATATATTTCTAACCCAGCGTCTGAATGTGCTCTGTATTACTTTAGGGATGGGAGTAGTCCAGCAACATACACATTTTTGAGTGATAAAATTGCCTTGCTTGTTTGAGAAAGTATCTGTCTTGCGAGATTTTGATCCTAAATCATGCTTGGCATAATAGTAATAGTGCTGGCTCCCATCACTGCCAGGGTGATCTGTTTAATTATGTCTGTTAAGTTGCCGTGTGGGCAAGTCTACTAAACTGGGATATGTGTCACAAAAGAGATACATAAAAGGAGCCTGAGTCTCGAGTGTGATTCTTTAGAAAGTAGCTGAGCTCACAGAAAAATTATACGAAACAAAAGAAGGCAGGTTTACTGTTGTTGTGTAGCATTTACTTAGACATAATCCATGGTCTGAGAAGGGCAGACACCTGGCAGGGTAGATCACAAGGATCAGGGTATACATACCCCATTCTGACCCCAATCTCCATGTAATCCCCAGTGATAAATGTATCTGTCGCATCTGGTCACAAATCACCCCATGTTTTACTAGAACCCTTCTCTTAGAATCCTTCATAAAATGATCTCTTGGATGGGAAGTTAAGCTGCTGGTTAAAGGCAGATTTTTAGACTTTGGGACTTTGTGCAGAAGTGCAGTGCTGCACCCATTGCCAGACAGGGTCTACAGGACAGATTTTGATGGTGGCTCTCAAAAGCCAAGTAGCCTGTGCCAGAGTACTAGCAAATAGAGTGGAAAGGGGAAATCTTTTCTGTCACGCTGCTCAAAAGATAAACAACGATCGTTATCATAATTTTCTGCTCTGCCTGTCTTGAGACCAGTTTCTGATGTTTGACACAGATAGGATTAGCTAGGGGTGAGCCTGATTTGTATTCCCCCGCAGTATAGGACTCAGTACAGGAATGAAGTTGAATAATATATATATCTTGCCCATAGAAGATATATAACTGTTACACCATGAATTTGAGATTTGTACAGCTAGACAGAGCCCTGGTATAAACAGGTATACTACTATGAAAATCAACAAATTTGCATTCATTTGACCAGGACAGATTAGATATTGTACAAACTGTTTGCCGAAATTAATGTTTTCTCATTTGGATCATATGATGCTTTAACAAGAAAGTGAGGGTAGTCATGAACTAGTCCAACTGATAGGCTGCTTTTTTTATTCACGCTTTTTTATTTTGGTGAGTGTGAATAACTTAGTTTCTTCTTCCTGCACTTAAAATCTTGAGGCTGCACTTTAGTTTTTTATTTGCACACATATGTTTTGCCTGCTAAGACCAACCAAGAGCTGGTAGAATATTGTTAGTGTAGTTGGAACTCATAAGCCAGTGTGACAGAAGTGTCAGTAAATATTATATTCTCATTCACTAACAGTTTTGCTTAAATTCAGAAAAATCTTTAAGGATGTCATTGAAAAATGGAAGTAGAAGTAATCCGTTTAAATGCAAAGGTTAGAACAGTATATGTATCCTATTTTTATAATAATACACAAATGAAATGCTGAGAGATCTCTTACTGTTTCCACGGATTTTGTCTGTAGTTTATTTAGCAATGTAGACATACGTCTAATAAAAAAGATGCTGCATAAACCATAGTCCAGGCTGAATGTGCTTCTGTTTTTGGTTTAGGTAGAAATGTTTTTTCTGGCTACGTCCTTCATACTTAGGTCTTCTTACAACAAATGGAAAGCCCTTAATTGTACCTAAGGGAATAGTTAATCTACGGTGGACATATGGTGGACAAAAGCTGAGTCTAGTAAATGAAAAAAATTATAAACAGAAAATGTGTGAATGTCTGCACAGTCTGAGAGTCATGGGAGATATTGTGCTGTTTGATTGTAGCTTATTTTAAGTTAATTTGCTATTCTTTTGTATTAGTATAGTAACAGAAGTCAGTGCAGCATAAAATATGTAGTTTTAAAACCCAATCAATTTAATATCTATTTTATTGAATTGTAAAAAATACCTAGTTTTTTAGATAAGACAGAATTTCTTTTCGTTGCAAGTTGTCCTGCTGCCACCTTTGCCATGTGATATAAATGCAGTTTGATTTCATTAGTGGACTGAAGCTCTCTGAAATTTAAAAAGTTACAACATTTGATTGGGGGTAGTTAATCAGTGTTAACCCTGAGCAGCTCTTGGGCTTTATAGATTCAAGCATTATATGTGGTTGCACTGCTCCAGCAAAAGGTTAAGTATTAATGGAAAATGTTCACAGCTCTTTTACTCAAAGAAAACATGTTACTTGTAAGTTTTCTTTTGATTTTACTTTTACAGTTACATTGAATGTCTTCATTCATTTAGCCATCCATAAAGCAAATATTGTTGCACATGCAGTGGATAATAAGTCTTTTTAGGACTACTTGTGTGGTATGTCACAGATCATTAACTGCAAGTAACCACCTGACTTGAGGGAAGTCTGGAAGCATCATTACAGTGAAATAAGCTTTTATTTCTGTATCACTGCAGCACATTGATTTGTAGGAATGTCTCCGTTAGCTACTGTGGAAATATATTCTCATATATTATTATTCAAGGAAGTTGATGAGAGAGGATAACCAAATTTCAAGTGTGAATAGGGCATTGGTATTAGAATTTTGAACAAAGTGGGGAAAAAGACAAGTGCTATTGTAGCATTATTTTCTATTTAAAAGCTAGATAAGTCAGTAAACATCTTTGTAATGCTTCACAGTTTTAGTCAGACTAATAAGATATAGTTAACAGTTGTACAGTATTTATGTGTACAGTGCAACTTCAACTGAAATTGAATATATTTACTAATCTGTAGAGGCAGAAAGTGCAGAAGAGAAGTTTCTTCCTAGTCGGCAGGGAAAACTTAAGCTTTTTCTATTTATTTCAGTGAACATAAAAATTTAAGATTTTGGTTGGAAGTTACCAGTAATTATTTCAGCTCAATTTAGAGGATGAAGGATAGCCAGTGTTAATATGGGGAATAATCATAATGGTGACCTCCATTAATATGATTAATAGGAGTTTTTGTAGTATGAAAAATGCAACTCTGGATCATTCTCCTGAAAATTTTTTAGTAAATTTGAAGTTCTTACAGAGATTAAAGTGAAGGTAATACTGTAGGATTATCTGCTGTCTTGCTGTTTTTTTTCAAAAGAATTTGCTGTCAGATCCTTTAGGAGCAAAATAAAATATAGGACCAACAAATGAGTGTTGAAGTCATCCTCCCTTAGTTGTATAGTATCAACTATGTGCATGCAGAGTTAAGTATGAAGAAGAAAAATTTTGGGGAATGCATTATATATATATTTTCAAATTGTATAATGGTCAGGGCATTACCATATTTATTGGGGATTTGCAAGAGAAGAAGTGGAAATTAATGGTAGTGTTTCAAGTTTAGTCCACAGTTATAGCTCCATACACTTGATATCATGGGACATTCTGAGTTTATGATGCCCATTTGCCCATTTTGGTATAGGAGCATGCAGACTGTGCTAAATGTGTGGCTTTTTTGATAGATCTTTAACCATATTAATGCCTTCATGACTCTAGCACCTCTGTTTTATGAATTCTTCATTGTTTCAGTTTTTGAGATGGTATGTCCTGATGAGGTTCTGAACGAGCTGCATTTTTTTTCTGCTGTCTACTTTGGTTTATTTTATAGGTCAGGGGTTTTTTTGAGGAAAAAAAAAAAAAAGATATTTTCAAAAAGGTATTTCATTATTTGTCTATGTAATATGAGACTGTGAAGGTGTTACCACGAGAGTAACTACTAAGCCAGTATCAAACTTTGATCTTAAAAGTTCACTGAGATAACCCAGGTAGTTTAAATGCAGACAGCATTGTTGTTATTATTGCTATTATTTATACTCTCTGCTTCCAGCCCTCATGATATGGAGCATAAATTCAATATATTTGTTGCTTTCGAAGGAGAGATATAAGATTCTGTTGTGTCAAAAAGCAGTTAAAAATCAATTAAGATATGCTGAAACATGTTAACTAAGGAGGTGAAGTACAATGATGATGAATGACAAATTAGAAATCTAGTTTGTTTATTTAAAATAAGGTGTTAAAAGAGGAAGGCTTTATGTACATTGTACATGTTTCTATTTAAAAAATACTAAGTTCCCTATGAAATTTTCATGATCTATTTTTGCATTTTTAAATCAGTTCTTTTGCAGAAATAGTGCTTTCAAAGTTTTATCTCCATTGTTTAATGATGCAACAGTATATTTGTGAATATGACAAGGGAATTAAAATATGTAACTTCTGCTGTACCCTCTTGAAAAGGTTTAATTTCACTCCATCCATTCATCCTTTAATGCTCTGAACACAAGGAGCAACCACCCCATCTCATCCACATTGGTATTTTTAACACTTAAAAATTGTTACAACTATAAAATGAGCCATATCATATTTGCTGCATTCTTTTGTCCAGTGTGATGAATCACTGACCTTAAGATAAAAATTTTAGTTGTTTATTTATGTGTAAATTTAGAGCACGTTTAGTGACTTCAGATGAACTCAAATTTACTCTAGTGTTTTTGTGACCAGCCCCTAGGTTAAAATATTATTTTGGGTTACTTTTGATACATATGCCATGTAGTCTTCCTTTTGTGATAAGTATTTTCCAATATGTTTACTTAATTATGTGTGATAGTGTAATAATAGTATGTGATGTTAGAATTCATTTGTTTTGAAATATGTATGAATATGTATGAATATGAATAACATTACCTTTGACTAGAGAACTCATTCCTAATCCTTCCTACATAACAGTATTTAAAAACTGCCATTAGGATCATTGCTGTTGTTTCAGTTGCTAAACAAACACAAATTCAAAAAAAAAAGGATGCAGACTAAATAGTTGAATGCAACACACAGAATAGTAAATAATTGTTATGTATATTGAGGGCAACTTTTAAGATTTTTGCAATCTTAAGCATTTTTTGTGGTAGATAACTTAAAATGAAGGCTGGAAAAATAAGTTTGTACAGATAGCAAACCTTTGATAGTATTGAAAGAGACCCTCAGTTGCTGAAACTTAGACATTTACAGGAAAAATTTGAAAAGTCATTTGCTGTAGGGGTGCAGAAGGAAGAAAACAGTGTCTGGGGTTGTTGGTCAAGCTGTTAAGTTGCATTGTTTCAAAAATATTTTTAGCTTCTGCTGCCCACATAGAAAACTGTGACATTTTGGAGCCTACCTCTCAGTCCACCTTCAAAACCATTATGGAAAAGTTTGAAATATTTTGGTTTGGAGATACCGCTGTGGTGCCTTGTGGGAAGTGTAGTGCTGATGCTTCTCTTCCCATTCTCACACAGGCTATGCTTCTGATGTTATGGATATAAAGGCTGTTTTCATTTTATTTTTCCCTTTTTGTCTTCCCTGATGTGTCACATCCTCTTGGGTATGATAGGACTTTATGAGAGTAATGCATCACAGATTCTGTCCAACTGGCAAATCCAAACTTAGGGGTTGGATTACCCTTGGGGGTGTAAGACAAACAAAAAATACCTCTTATTAGCCACTGTACTGATCTTTTTGAATCAAACTGCTCTTAGTTGAATTTTTTTTAAGAATTTACATTTCTATGCAAAAAGGAACCTTTTTTAGCAGAAAAAGCAGTTTTCAGTGTAAAAAAAACAAAACAAAACAAAAAAACAAAAACCAACAAAAAACCCTGGTAGTTCTGACTGATAATTCTAGACTGGTGCAACTGTATAGAGAATTTCCAGAGTTGTTGGTTTTGATCCACTGTTCAATTCTAAGAATACCGTTGTGGTAGTTTATTTTAATAACAATACCCTGTACTTGCAGATAATAGAGAAAAAAAGCCTAGTGTAGTTATTTTGCAGTTCTGTGAGTTTAAAAATGGTTCTATGTGAAGAGTATTGACAGTTCTTTTACAGCAATATTCAGTAAATAATGCTGTAAAGACATTTTCTGCATAAAGCAGTTGTAGAATATGGAATACAAGTTCAGGCTATAGAAAAGTTCTGGGTTTTCCTAGAAGTTACTGCATTCTTCATGCTGTTAATCCTTGTCACCCTACAGTAACTTCATGCTACAGTAACTGTAACTTCCAACAAAAGTACTGATGTCTGTCAGGAGCAAATACTGAAAATGTGTGGACTTAAAAATGTTTGAATTTACATGGTTTTGGTGTGTGAGTTTTTTTTAATTTTTTATGTGAAGGGTTTCTATTTCTTAAGTTGTCTCAAGCTACACAGTAGAAGTAAAGAAAACAATAAAATGATAAAGAATAGTCACTGTAGAGATCTCTATTGCCAGCTAATACATTGCCTAATTAGTAATTAACAGTTTTCTTGGGCTGGCCCTTTAAAGTACACGTGGTACAATGACCTCCTCTTGAAACATACATTTTTGCAGTTTTATTTTGGCAATGGTGTATCCAAAAGTTTTTGAGAGAATAGGTACTGATGTAGTTGCATGTTTAAGTGGTTGATCACTAGGGCAATAATGCTGGTTTCTGAGCACAGCCAGTACTTTTTCCAGCTGCTTTATAGTGATATCTTGAAGCTTAAAATGTAATCTATATGGGTAAGCCACAAAAGCCACTATATATTAAAGCAGGCTCTGACAGTAAATCAAAATTGAACAGCTGGCAACACTACTAAAGTCATAAACTTATTTATTAAAAAAACTAAACAGAAGAATTATATTAAAAGAGAGGAATATGTTCTACAGACCAGTGGATATAGCTTAAAACCTGGAAAGTGCTGCAGATTAAGGACCCAATTTATGAACATCTGTTCTGGCAGTTTCTGTGAGATTCTCATGTTCTTTACAATAAAAGTGTGAAACATGTTTTTTCCCCCCATACTAATCATGCTTTTCTGCAGTTCATAAAACTCACATTGAGCCTCACGCAACCGGGCCTGTCTGCTTTACACACTTGCTGGAGTAATTACTGTTCATGAAAGAGCAACGTCACAGTCCCACGGTATACGCTTATCCTGACTTCTTCCAAGTGGTTTCAGTGGCTTCAAAAACAGTGAAAGAACACTGAAGTTTCCTTCACCTATTTAAACTTGGACTGTGGCAATGAACTAATAACGGAGAGCAAAATGTACAGAAAAATGTCTTCTACGTGATTTCTCTAAAACTGAAACATTCTTACAGATCTGCTCTTTAACAGTCACCAAAACAACTGTTAACTCCCCCTTTCTCAATTTTGAAATAAATGATCATAGAATGATTATTTCAATTATGAAGTTTACACTGTATAGTACCTTGGATTTTTGTCATATTGACAGGTATGTGAGGATGTGCTTTAGGATATCCTTGATCTGCTTTGAGAGGGAACTGAAAAATCATTAATTCAAAAATGAGTGTCTACCTCTGCTGCCAGAGGCAATGTTTTGCCTTTGACATCAACGTGACCAAGATTTGGAGATTTTAGCCACAAGCCCTGTTTGTAGGGAGATCAATCAGGCTTGAGGTGCGTGGTGCAGGTCATAATATTTTGCTCTCTAACTCTTGCTTCGTGTCTAGTAATTCAGACTGAACTAGAATAGATCAGTGTGAAAAGGCCATCAGTTCTTCTCGCAGGCTGTGCAGACCCTATTAACATCCCAAACCCTGCTGTGATCAGGAGGCAAAGTCAGTCTCTCAACAAAGTCAGAGATGAGGAAACCAAGGTGCAAAGGAAACACTGAGGAAATATGCAATAAAAACACTTTCCTTGTCCTGAGCAGATTATATTGCTTTATTGATGAAAATGGTTACGCTTTCTTTCCATTTGAATAGTTTCACCATGTTACGCCTTTATTTATTAGGAACTATATGCCTTTGTAGTTGTTTAATCTGAGGAGAACACTTCCAGCTAAGAATCCTCAAGGCAGGAAAATCTCTGTGCTCCTTCTCATATGTTTAGGGTCATACTGACTAGCAGGAGAGAAGAGAAAGAGGATTTCAGGTGTCCTTTGGACAAAGAAATACCTTACGGGAACAAACCATTTGCTGTTTCCATGCCACACATTTTATATTGTGGCTGCATCTCTGTGGTTTTATTTGTAGTGTGTATCAATTTCTGAGATCTCTTGGCCAATTATTTTTCAGCCAACCTGTGGAATATTAAGGAACTGTACTTCTGCCAAATATATATTGCTCGTTGATAGTTCCAGTTGTCTTTTCATTGAACGATACTTTTATAATTGACTTATGTATATTTGTAGTGCTGAGAGCAGTAACTATTAGGCAACTAGACAAAAAGTGTCTTAAAACCACTTCATAGTTATGGAAGTTTATGGAAGTTTTCTGTTCTATCTAATATGAAACATGTTTTTTTAATTGGCACACTATGAATCATTTTATCTGTCAGTGGTGTACAGTATATTAATCTCGGTTCTTAAAGCATGGTTTTATTTGTAGAAGGTTCAGAAACATTAGTGCTGTATTTGCTTTATCAGTGTGTTTACCTGTGGTGAACTTTTATTTGTTATGTTTGATGTGTTAAAGTGCACAAATGTAATTTATACGCACCTGCATAAAAAGTTTTACTTGTGCCCTGGGTTTCATTTGTCAAACTGTGCCTTGGATTCAGTAAGGAACTAACTCAACAGAAATCAAGGCTTTGTATCATCAAAGGCAATATCGAGTTATGTCCCAGAGGAACCCTAGGCAGGTATCCAGGTTGTAGTGTTTTTTATTGGACCTGACTAGAATAGTCTGGATTCCTGGTTTTGATTAGGTCAGATTTTCATATTTGTTACGAGTGCTTTATTTCTTATCCTTGAGTCTCTTGCATGTGGGTGGACAAGGGAGGCAAACAAATGACTGCATCACTAAAATTTTCCACCTGCTAATTTTCCTCTGTTAAGCTCTGCTGTCCAGGCTGGATTCCATGTCTCTTTTCTTGCACTTTTTTAATCATTTCCATTCTCTTTACACCTAGTCCCTTGTGCATGGTACAGACAGAATGCTCTTAATGTTGTTGATTTTCTTTTTTGTTCATAGATCTTCTGGGAGTGTTGCTTCATCAGCTCAATGTGGGCACCACGTTGTCGTCTTTTTGTTTTTTTTTTTTTTTTTTTTTAAATGGTTGTGTTTTGAGAAGTATGGGTTACTTCACTTATTTAGTATATTAGGCATCTTATAAAAATTCTAGCAGCTTCTCTGGCTGAATAAACTTGATGGATAAACTACTAAGGTCTTCTGGTTTGAATAGTAGCTGTACTAGTGCACTGGAAAAGATTTCTTTTGGAGCTGTTACAGTCTACAGGGTATATAATCCACATGGATTAATGTGGCATTTCCTTCATAATCCTATGAATTTTCTGCTTTAAAAATACTTTTATGCTTTTCCTAAGAGTTTTAGTAGAAAAGACCCTTTAAATATGTGGTGATACATAGAATTATTATATTGTCATCGTGTGCTTTTGTACTTAAGGTGTGCAAGTAGAAATAAAATGTAGCATTTTTATTCTCCTTTCTTTCTGTGGGTTTTTTGTTTGTTTGCTTGCATTTAGCATCTAGTGCTGTGTATTAAGTAATAAGGCCAAGAAAGCATAATTCTTGTGAATATGCCAGTGCTTAAAAATGTAGACGCTGTCTGGTGGGATTTGCAAATGTGGTGAAACCCTTGCTTTATTGCCCAGTAGTTGCTTTGGTACTTGAAAAACTCCCCATAGGAATGCCTGCCTGCATCTTTCAGTATCTCAGTACTGCTGCAAATCTGATTCTAAATGTTTAATTATTCCAAGAAGACATCTCAATGCAGGGGAAGTTCAGTTCTTCTGAGAACCAAAACAGTAAATATATGGCAATATTAGTGAGCTAGTTCTGACTCTGTGTGTGTCTGTTTTCTCAGTTACCAACTGTATTTGGGAAAAATATTGGAACCTGTGAAGCCACTTTGTTCTGGATTTAATTTTAGACTTGCTCTGAAGGAAGAGTGTAGTAGATAACCAAATTCTGTTATATTTGCAAAATACATTTTAATTTAATTTTGGAAAACATTTCTCAAGAAACATAGAGTTAACTTCCCATTAGCTAATAAAATCACTTAAGTGTGGTGCGTACTCAGTTTCGTGAAACTTATTTTGTGTGTTTACTCTACCTCACTTCTTGTTCTGGAATTCTTTTCCCTAGCATCAGCACAGCTGCATCATCCATTTCCACGGTCCTTTTAACCTCCACTTTTAATTAAAAAAAATTTAAATCAGATGCTGTTTAAAGCTTCCCCTTTAGTTTTGAGGAAATAAAAGTTCACATCTAGCTTAGGCGTGTGTGAACAGCTGTTAAAAGCCACAAGCAAAACGATACTTATAAAAGTGGTGGGGGGAATTTTAAGAGCAAGCTGCCAGTTTGACTGTACTTTTCAATAGCTCTTCACTTTCAGCCAAATGGTTTTAACAATAATTTTCTTTGAAAAAACCCTGTGTTTTATAGAAGCAGCAGCCCAAGCAGTTAGGCTAGTGGTAACAGGAGGCAACTTGCCATTTCTCTTTAAATTTTTATGAAATTTTTCTTTGAATCTGGGGAAATTGCTCATTAGAGAGGTTGGAGGGGCTGATGTCCACCCATGCCCACCCACCATGTAGGTACATCTGTCCCCATCTGATTCTAATGAGGGGTCTTGTTCATTGAAATTTCTGAGTTCCAAGACTAAGTGTAAAATGATAATACTTCCTTTGCGCCATATTTTGCAGATTATGACTTAGGCATTTTGAGGTAATCTTAGGATTTCTATTTAAGTCTGAGCTACCAAATTTGACGAGTTGGACAGAAGCATGCAGAGAATTTATCAGATGTAATCAGATTAAAATCAGATTTAAAAGAAAGAGGAAAGATTTAGACCATTCCTTGTTCAATCCATCTTCTGTACTGTCAGGAGCTTTGAGAGAAAAAAAAAAAAGTAGTTCCTTCAAGAACATTTTGTCTACTGATGAGAGAGGGGCTAGAGTATAAAATACTTTGTGATCCAATAACTGTGTATATGTATCTCTGGAATTTGTTTGGGAATTTTTTTGGGGGGCTGTCCTAGCTGGTTCATTTCACAAGTGAGATGTCATCGCTGCAATGCCTTTCCAGATGTTCAGACAAACTGCCACCTTACAGACGTGTCCCACCAGGTTACCTTGTGGTAAGGGGACAATAAGTTGGCTTGGCTCAAGCTTACTGTGCCAGTGTGCAGTAACGCTCATTCAGAGCATGCATCTGGATATGGAATTGTCTTCGTACATTTTGGAAGCCTGGTAGATATGTGACTGTAGCACAGGCCTGGGCTACATGTGGCATATAGATGTAACCTTGTATGTGTGAGTGTGACAGAACAAGCTTTGCATGGTGACTTGTGACAATCCACGGAGGTAAGATGTCCCCTGAGCCACACTTTCTAATTAAGTCTTTTGACTTTTTTGTGGGGCAGCAGAATGATGATAATCACAAAAGCTTTTGAAGTTTCTTCAAAGCTGCAATATTATTTATTTATTTTTTTTAAACTGAAGTTGTTGAGGAGTCTGTTAACTTTTAATCTTATCAGGTGCTATGGCTAAAATGGTCTGTCTTGGTATTAGTTACTGTGTTACACTTCGAACTGCTGGGTTGGGGTTCCCACACTTGGGTTGTGCCTTCAGCATCACTTTTTCCCCTACCAGTGCAGCCTGCAGTGTGCAGCCTAGTGGTTTGGGTTTGAGGGTTCACTGTGGCTTTCGTTTGACACATCTCTCTTTGCAACATGCCCATGTTTTCTTTGCATGGGCAGCTAGTGAAGGTGAGTTGGGTAGTCACGTAAATTCTTTTAAAGTTATTTTGTCATTGTTTTCTCCTTGTATGTGTAGGTATGTTATGAGTTGATATTAGCAAGCAAGAACCAAAAAAGCTTGTTAATCACTTCCAATTTCTTGGATGTCTCATTTTTGTGTTGTTTAGTCAGAATTCCTTAAAAATTTCCCACTATTGTTTCTGGAAAGAGAAGAAACAAGTAGGACAAACAAAATGCCAAGTGAGTAATTTCCTTCTATCATAATGAGCGTCCCTGATGCCAGTCTCCTAGGACTCGTTCTGTGCTGGGATTAGAATTTTGGATATAAATCACAGCATTATCCCTAAGAATTGGGAAAAGTTTAGGTGATTCCAGCCTACACGGTGCACATAGGAGGGCAACAATGACCGGAAGAATGAAAAAACTTTTATATGAGGATGGACAAAATAGATTGACTTCCTTAGCAGTAGTGGAAAAAAAGACAAACAGGTGTATAAAACCATGAGACTAGAGAACAATTATATAGCATCTTTTCAATACAAACCTAAGGAAATCTCACACCGTTTTATTAAACAGCAAGCTTAAAATAAACAAGTGAAATTACTTTTTCACACTGTGAATAATTAAATTGTGGAAGTCCTATTGATTGACTGTTGTTGAAGCCAAAAATGCATATGGGATCAGAAAAAAACCACAGAGATTTGTGAAGGGCTGATCCACCAGTGGCTATAAAACATTTCGGCTGTATTCCTCACAACTTGGAGCGTCAGGCTAATGGAGGCAGATGGTCTGAAATTGAGGCATGCATCAAGGAATTGTTATTACAGTTGTATGGTTTCTTATTTTCCTGCCTCAATACCTGCTGTTGACTGCTCCTTGAGGTGGGTTACTGGCATGGGTTTACAACTCCTGCTTCCCCCACTCCACCCTCCAAAAAAACCAAACCAGAACAGCAAATGAACTACCTCCTTGCCATTTTGCCATCAGTGCCTTAGATTGTGTAGCTCTGTTTATGTGTATTTGTAGCTGGGTGGTTGAACAGTACAGGTGAGAGAATGTGACCTGGATTCTCATGGTTGCTCCACAGTCTCTCACTTATTTTTCATTACAACAGTCTTTGGATAAAGTAATTAAGAAGTCTGTGGGAGTGAGAGAGGCACTGAGTATCTGACTAATCCCTAGTGATTAATTTTAGACCCTCTGGGTCTTTACAGTATCTGCTTTTAACAAATTCAGCTGTGTTAGTCACACAGACTCTTCTGAAAACCCCACTTCTTGCCTAGACTGTGTTAAAGGATTTTGTTTTGCTGAGAACTTCTGAAAATCTAACATGTTGTCTAGTACATTTTTATAAATCTATTTCGAATGGAAGTGACACATTTTTTCAAAGAGTGCTTAATGATGGCCCAAATGAATGTTTAACCATTAAATAAAGTCTCTTTATTATCCTAATTCTGAAAACTTCGCCCATGGAAATTATGCCTATGGAAACTCCATGCCATCTTAATGTATACTAGAAGAGGAGGAGTGTACTAAGTCACAAAGAAATTAGGTCATCATCAGGGATGTGCTAAAATTTTAGTAGATAGTATCTTGGGGGTATTTACAAGGGACTTATTAACGTCTTGACTCATATTCTCCCTTTCCTTTTCAATCCTGCAAAGGAAGTGCTGCTTATCCTTGAGGACTCCTAACTATAAAAAGTAGAGTGGGTTTGTTTAATTGTTTAAAATTGTTAAATCGTTTTTGGTTTTAGGAAGTTTTGGAAAAAAGATGTTAAAAAGCTTACAAAAACAAGACCCAGCTGAACCTTACCTTGCTTGCTTAATATATTAAAATTAATGAGAGTCTTGACAAAAATGTGACAAAAATTCAGCTGTTCTCAGGGTTGTATTCCCTGCAAGACTCGGCCCAGTCTGAGGAGGTGGTTTTGCAATTGACTTAGCCCAGTTTTGTTTTTGTCAACTGTAGTCGTGGTAGCGCTGCTCAGAGTTGGTTCAGTTTGCTGATCCAACCCGAGCTGAACGGAGCAATGGGAGGAGTTCTTGTTCAAATTGACTCGTGGATTCCTTTTATTCTACAGTGGTACTATCACATAAGAAAGCTTGGAAGTGCTTGGCCAGCAGCATGGGGAAAGCCAGGACCATTGATTTGATTTGCAATTTTGTTAGCTGCTAAAGAAACTACCCCTTTCCTAACGCTGATTTCAGGCCAGCCTTTCCCACTGAACCATCTGCTCCCTTGATAAAAGTATTTTGGTGTAGTTTTTTTTGTTTTAGTTTGGTTTTGTGTGTGAGACAAGAAGAGGGAATTGGATTGCTCTGCACACCCAGATAGCCAGCTTAGCTCTGACACAAGAGTATGGACCCTGCTTTGTTAGATCTCTAGCAATCAAATTACATAGAAAGTACTTTTCTTATTCCTTTGAGTCCCCTCGTGCATTATATAGTTTTAAAGTCTTGGACAAAGTTGTTAACAATTTTTGTTCAGTCCCTTGTGGCTAGCATGATGAGTTGGTTCCTCTTGGTCATCTGAGACTGGGCAATACTGTAAAGTTGCAGTATCAGTATATTCTGTCTTAGCGTGTCTGCTATTTGATGTTTTTAATTTATTTGGAAAAATAGTAGATGCAAATATTGTAGAAGAGCTATTGTAGCTTTTCCTCAGTATCTGAATCAACTGTAGCCTTCTACTAAGTTAACAAAGTTTTGGACTGAAATGTTCATGTCATGTTAGAAATTTGTCAGACAGAAACAAGCTACATGCTCATTCTGCTTGGAGGCAAGAACAGTTCTTCAATACAATGATGAATTAATGATTGATGTACTGATTAAAATTCAGGATTTTTTTCCTGGTTGACTGGTTAGTGACAATAAAATACGTGAGTTGGCAAGTGTGAAAGAGGTTTGTACAGTCCCAATTCTACACTTTGATTTGAAATTGAGTTGTTGAAATATAAACTTATAAAGTTTGAATTCAGTTCTTTGTAGTCTTCGAAATGCTCAATTTAAGAAATAGCTGATAAATTTACTATCAGTGATCTGTTTGGCTTTCATTTCTCCTTTTATAGTTAACCAAAGTATGTTATAATTCTTTACTAAGCAGTCCTACTTTTTTCTTACAAAAAGTAATTTCATGTAAAGTTGAGTTGTACTATTAGTTTTTTTTAACTGCCAGTTGAAAACAGTTTGGTTTTTTAATAATTAGTTACAAAAGCTTCCAACTGGAAGAAAAACTGGGCTGATGTCAAACAGGATTTGGTACACATGGAACAGTTAAGCAGTAATAAATTGCCTAGTAACTGAGTAATTTCACTCAGATATGTGCCAATCTTGCCTCTACATTGAAAAAAGTTTGGAAGAAGAACTGATGTTTGAAATTGCTTAATGCTGGACGTTTATTGTAATAACAATAATACTGACTTGGCCTGATCTTTGAACATTTAAGGCTTGTTTTTATATCCCAGTGAATGATTTCATGTTCATTTATGATTTTTGTTGTGGGAGAGCTCCCAGGGGGGTATGTAGGAGAAGCACCGAGTGTCTCCAACTCTTTATTACATCTGCTGGAAGCAACAGTGGAATCAGGCATGGAAGGGCCCTGGAGCTGACCTGCGTTGGCTCAGTTAGGAGCAAATAATTCAGAGTATTGGATAAAAGCATTGTGCTTGAGAGGACAGCCAGTTTTTTAACACGGCTTTTTGGCATGAAATCAACAGAAGGATACCTGTGGAAACAGTCTGTATAGATGGCAGCAGCAGCCATCAAGAATGCTGGAGTGGATCCCGTGAGGAAGTGTTATTAGGTAAATGCTTTTTATAGGAAGAAGTTTTGTATTAATAGTTCATTTCCCTGGCTTCATGAAATATATTACTCTGAGATACATACCTATGCATTAAGAACACTGGTTTAGGAACCACTATGTAAGGATAAAGCTTTTTCACTTGATGTTAGAGTATGTCCGGATTTACTATTTTTGGAAGAAATCACTTGTACTACTGTACCAAGCTTACAAGACACTGTAGTATTTCAGTTATAGGCAGAACTGCAAATGTGTCTAGCATTTTGTGGGGGCTTGGTGGGGGGAAGGTAGGTGGGTTGGTTTTTTTGTTTGTTTGTTCTTTTTTAATTCTGTCTATAATTACAGATTGCATCTAATCCCTTAATAAGGAGATACCTGGCTTTAATAACATGAAAAATTTAGCTTTTCATATGCCATCCTGAGACTGGCTTCGTTAACTGGCTTGCCCTTTTGAATGATGACAAGGAATTCGGCCCTTCTGAGCTCACGGTAGCTGCAGTTTCACGATGAGTTGGTTTTGTGATGAAGCCCATTTGCAGCTTGAAGTTAGCACCACTTGCCCATGGGAAATCGGATCTGTGGCTTCATCTGGGCTAAACAGAACATTGCAAAAAGAAATGGCTATTTTTAACATGGATCAGCTCATTGAGCTTCATAAGCTCATACAGCTTGCACGGCCTCCTAAGTCGGTGAGGAGAGAATAGTGCACTGTGACATGAAGGTGGGAGTGAACAACCAGGAGCGGGACAGGATGGTGAGATCTTCTGAGCTTTGGTGCTGGCATCGGTCTTGAAACTGTGGCCAGAAGCTCTCGCTGTTGGCTGCAAAAAGAGACAGATGTGAGTGACTGAAGGTAGGATCTAAGAAATGTTGTATGAGTTTTCGTTAAGATCCCAAGACCTTGAGTTGATGAATTATAATGACCTTTATATTTTATGGCTGTCAATCTACTAAATCTTTGTGGATTTTAGGATGATAAATCATTTGGTAGTGCTCTTAGTCTTTAACTGAAGGTGACTCTACCTTTTCCTGGGATTGATAAATTCAGTGATGGTGAGGTAGATACATCAAAATTTGATAAAATATTTGAGAGAGATGAAGAAAAGCTGATCCATCCATGGCTTGCAGATACATTGGACTAGCACCATCTTCTGAATGTTTAGTACATTACAGCTTTATGTCTTCACTAAGGTATTAAAGAACATTTAAAAAAATATTCAGTCAACTTTGAATTGCAGTAATCACAGTACTTGTAGTATCTTTTTTACACTCTATTAAGTTTATGAAATCGTTAAGTTAAATCAAAACAAAGAATATCTATAGTTGAATTAGTCAGAAATTAAGATTTATTTTTTTTTACACACTTTAACCTCTGTCCTAAAAAGTACATTTATTATTTCAAGGAAGGAAATTATTTTGTTAAAAAAGCTATTGATGTCCAGCTATTGTCTCTAGTAGCTCAGCTAAAGAAATAAATTTATGCAGTTTTTTAATGTTGTTTCAGTAATCCTGATAAAAATCACTTCAAGTTGAATTAAAGAAGGGTTTGTTGTTATTTTTCTGTCAGCAAGTTTTGTTTGAGTGCTTTGGCAATCCTTAAAGTTCGGTATAGGGAATTTTGGGAGCTATTTTCAAAAACAGTAATATGTAATCGATAGAGAAACATATTTTTTGAAGTTAGGCTCATAGAAATTAATTTGTCCAGAGGAGTTCATATGAACATATAAAAATATACATATTGGAGTCATCATAGTGTTAAAAATATTCTTACAAGGTTATGAATCAAGTAATTCTGTGTTTCTCGTATGTTGCTATGTAAAGGGTAGTATTACGTTGGTGAGAGAAAATGTAGATTCTAAATGATATAACTTTTCTTGTTAGTGTCACTAAAACATTGGGAATTAGAAAATGACATATTGCTTAACACTTGTTTGTTTGGTTTTTTTTTCAATGTGTATGTTTAATTACTGTGTTTGTGAAGGATAATACTGGATCCAAAAAGTTAAATACTGTATTTACTACTTGTAGAAACTTTTAAGAATGTGAGAAGAAATGCTGCAGCTAGAGTTTCAGAGATACAAAATAATTACTACACATCTTTATGCTTTATTGTATTTGAGTTATGGTACTTAATTAATGGAATTGCCGTTTCTCTGTGAGGGTCACCCTGATGCTGTTACTGTATCACTGATAATTTTATTAGGCATTTCATTGTTTAATGCTGGTGTGTTAGAGTATGCTAGAGTATGTTAGAGTAAGTTTTTACAGCAAGAAAAATCCAGCTGGGGGTGTTCCCCTGACCCAGCCATTTTCTCAGTTCTCCTTGTCTCCAGGAAATAGCTGTTTATAAAGACATCGGGGTCCAAATTAACAGCTTTAACTTAATAAAGAAGTAAAACTAATTGCTGTCAGATTTCTTGTTGGCACAAAGATTAGGAAGCCTGAATCCTAATTCATTAGGTAATGAATTCATTGTTCAGTGAAACTTTGTGTGATCTTCAGCAGGGCTTTAAATTTATCGTATCATACATGGTTCATTTTTCCATTTGTAAAAATAAGATTAGCATTTGCTTAATTTACTGGGAAGAGATTTAGTCAGCAAATGATCTGTTGGTAATTGCAAAGTGCTTCTAAACTGGCGATAAAGGTAAGAATCTCACTGGCTGGGATAAAAAAAGCAACAGTGAACAAACTTTCTGTCTGGGAGGAGCGTGTAATCTTAGAACACATTAGTGAAAACTAATTAACCAAAGGGGTGAAATCAGAGACCGTTAAAGTCCTTTCTGATGATGCTTTTGAGAGAGACAGTGGCATTAATTTGCTGAAGCCGGGCTGTTCATTCTCCGTACCGGTGTGCACAAAAGTGTCTCACGTGCTTTCTTCCGCACCCCAGTCTGGTTTGTTCAGCTCAGCCCAAGGGTCTGTATGCTGCAGACAGTAAACAGAGATAGGTGGTAAAATCATCTGCACAGAGGCCCGTGCTGCCACATCTAAACTCCCCGTGCCCAGATTAATGCATTTCAAGTTAATTTGGTCATCTCTTTGCTATGCCACTGTCTGCCACTAGATATGTCTTCAAAGTACTTAGTCACTGGAGGTGCAGGGTGGGGAGATGGCAGTCCACACGTGCCTTTCATTCTCCTCTCTTGCTTTCTATGTCCTCATGACACCCTTTTTAAAAGGGGGGAAAAAAAAAAAAGGCAGAATCATTCCAATTATGGTTTAACCCTAAGATAATAGTGCAAGGTGACTCAATTGTGTATTTGTTTAATAATATCATCTTTTTTTGAATACTTGTGTCCAAAAATGTCTGCATTAGAGGTAGGAATAAGGAATATAGGTACCTAACAGAAGGGATCAGACCCTAACTATCAGTGTAATCTTAGTCTGTTCAATCAAATGATAAATGGCTGCAGCAATTTCTTCCAAGAATTTATTGAAAAATGAAAATGGGAAATGTCTAGCTGAGAAAAAAATATTCTTATTTTCTCTTTGACTGTCTCTTCAAGCTGTGTAAGCCAGTCATCTGTCATCTTAGTTTTGAAAAGAAACTTGGGTGTATTCTTTTTTTCTTCGTAAGAAATTTTACTTTGGTATGAAACGATGCCTGCAGTTTGTATTTGCAAAGGTTAACATATCTTCTTAAAAGCAACCTGTCATCGACCAAACATTATACATGCTTGTTATTAGGCAAGAATCCTGTCGCGTTGTGTCCTCTGTAGTGCTCTTGGTGTGCTGGGGTGGAGATGTTTGCTTCTGGCTGCTCTTCTTGCTTTTTATTGAAACCTATTTTAAATCTCAGAAATGGTATCCTTATTAACCTTTTGCCTTCCAAAGATGCACAAGAACCGCTATGTTTTATAGCATTAGAAAAAATGCTGTAATCTTTTATTATTTAACAGTATTGGAAAGTCTCATTTAATATGGGATGTTTTGATGTAGAAAACTTTGTGTAAAGACTACAGCTACTTCCAAAATGCAAATCAAAGAGAACCTTTTACACTAAATACTTTCTTTCTTAATATTTTATGTGCTAGAACAAACTGTCAGCATCATCAACCTGATTTTATTGTGTGAAGTACCCTTATTCTAAGAAGCTCATCACAGATTTTGTGTCTTTGTATGTCATTCTTTGAGAGGAAAGAGAATTTCACACAGGCTTTGCACAAATAAGTGGAGCTCAATAAGAGAGCTATGCATCAAAACAGGCAAACCTCGCTCCACGGGCAAGATGCCTTTCTGGTTTTAGCTGGAGACCTAGGAATTGCTTCCCTTTAATTTCCCATATTAGGCATGCTTTTTCTTGTTTTCTATCTGTAGGAATTTGTCTTTTGGTTTAGAAAGAGCTCAGATCATAGATTTGGCATTTAGAAAGTTATATTTTTCTTTAACGATTGACAAGCATATTTGCTGATAATTCTGATATATATATTTTTTTAGAGGAGGAAGTGTTACAATGTTTTGTGTAAATTACAAGAGTTTTTAAGCTATCACTTTTTTTTTCTTTCTGAAACCAGCAATTTCCTGTTGTAGTTGGAAATGTTAAGTGAAGTTTTTTAAGTATTAAAGTGCAGTACCAGCTATTGTTATTCTGCCTTAACAAGTCTTCTAATACAACATTTGATTTGTTATTATGTCCTCGTAGGGAAGCATCAGCAGTAGAGTGTCCATGACAGTGAGAAAGTAAACACATGCTTGCAATCAAATTAATGTATTTCATCTGTCTTCAACTAATAACAATCTGTCATGCTATCTATCTGAGAAGGGGCATAAACAGTTTATTTTGTGTTTGGAATAACTTCCTGGAGGTAGTTAATGTGACATGTAGTTTGTCTGACATGAGTATAACCAGATCAACACTCTAGATGTTTTCTTGATAACCTAAAAAAATTACTGAGAAAATCTGTACTGGAACTATATTTATATTTCGTTTTGAGCTTCCTTAAATCAGAGTAGTGGCATAGTTTTCAGTACTTCTATGAAAGAGTTTTCTTTTCTTGGCAGTTACGCAACTTTAGTATGAGAAAAAGATTGAAAGTATTAAAAATTTAACTACAAAAAGCTGCAGTTTGCATTCCAACATTTAGGTTTGAGTATTTGCGAACAAATATATGCTCTAGTAATTTAAAAATACCAAATCAAAGTTTGATTTTTGGTTTTTCAAAAGCTAGGTAATACACAAAATCTTACAATACTGCAAACTTGGTACAATTTGTTTTCAGTTGTTATTTCTGCATAATTCTGGTTATGTTACTATATCAGATAATAATAATTATTAATAATGTCAGATATTTGTTCTATCAGATGAATTTTTAATTTACACAGAAAGAACCTTTGTGTCTGCTTAGAAAATGAAAGTGCACTTGCTTGAAGTTTTAAGTAACCCATTCAAATATTCTTTAAAAACTAAGACATAATGAAATAGCTTCATTTTTAAGTGGGAAAGCAGTAGGTTACTGGTAAGCATAGCAATAAAAAGCTAGGGAGGTTTTTCTGTTGCCTTTTTTTCCTATTTTCTTTGGAGTGATGGCAGAATTAGAATTAAAACTGGGTAATATTGCCTGTGGCAGAAGAGGCCTGAGAGGGGTTCCCTGTGGCCAGGGCTGTGGGACCTGTGGAGCTGTGCTCTGCTGAGATGCTGTGGGGCAGAGCTCCGATAAACTGGGCAGTAAATCCCATCACCCAGAATGCTACCGCCAGTATAATTTCTATTTTATTATTTAAAATAGTTGATATTTGGGCACATCTTGGAGAGATCATATTTTTATTCCCTTTTTCATGCAGTTTTGCATGGGAGAAGGAGAACCTTCACACTCTGAAATTAAACTGACTGCACTTGTTGAGCAGTGGACACTGTGTGAAGGTACTGCTGTGTGACAGCATCGTCTTCATCGCTCTGTTAGGTTTTCAGGTGCTCAAGGTCAGTTCGTTCGTAGAAAATCAGTCTGGAATAATACCAAAAAATAGGATGAAAAAGAAATCGTCATATACAGCCCTCTTTTTTTTATGACCCTGGAGTATTTTCCAAAGAGAAAATATGTACATAATTTTAAGCACATGTAAATCAAATTAATAAATTATTAAAGCATTTTACTTGTCATGTCTGTGTGGGCTAATCGTGATAGCTCATTATTTAAACATTATGTAATTGTATACCTTGTGTGAACAGCTGCAAATACTTTGCAGAAAGATTTATATTTCTTTTTTCACAGCATACTATAAGAGAATATATTTTTGCACAGCACCGTAGATTAATATAGATGCTTACTTATAACTTTAAAACTATCCTTGATTATATTAAAATATGAAATAGTTATAATATGTGTGATAACTACAAAACTAGATAGTTGCAGATTCAATCATGTGTTAATACAAATGTTAATAGCAAATATTGCAGTTACCAATAAAAAAAAGGTTTAGTTTGAACAGGAAAACTGTCCCTTTATAACAGATTCCCTCGCAATTATTACAGTTAAAAGTGAAAGAAGGTCAGATTTGGGTGGAGAGGCGTCCCTTTGCTGAAATTCTCTGAACTGTCTCTTTCATGTTTCTTTTCATACATATGGTTTAAAAAATGGTTAAGTTAGTTATCACTGGTATAATCACCTAAAGTGACTGTATAGTGCCTGATCGTTTACAAGGGTAATCTCATGATCCAGGAGAAATGACAACAAACTATGAAACGTTCAGCCTTGCTTAACATACATTATGCATGCCACTCTGCTATTTATGCCATTCTGAACAAGTACTGTCACTCACTATTTTTTCAGCTGCTTGGAAGTACCTGTACAAGTTATATATTTGTGTTTCTTCCAAAGTTATCTGAAAGAAAGGTTCATGCAAAATGGATGTTTTCCGACTTCAAAAATATGTAGTTTTACGTGGAGTTCTTCTCCAGTGATGTTATGAGAGACTGGTAGCTCTGTGGGAAAGGGAGATAAATAGCATGAGTAGCAGCCTTTACATTCTGCATAAATGATATTCTGTTGTCTTTTTAGAGTATGTGCAGTTATTGATTTGAGTGACAATATTTAAATAAAAATACACTATTACATTTTCAGCATTTTTAAAGATTATAAAACCAGAACATTCTTCATTCTTCATAACTTCTAACTATATGATGATACATATTTTAAAATACTTACTGGCTTCATGTTTTACCAGTTCTATTACTCTGGTAAATTGTTACATGCACATTTTTGTAATTAATTCTAAGACAATACAGCTGTGGGGTTTGGTATCACACTTTATGCCTTGAAGCAAACTCTGGTGAGCTGCTTATATTTATTTGAGATCATTTCAGTGAAGCAGGTGAGCTAAAGTAGTATTGAAGCTGCTTGTCTCTTGGTTTTCCATGTACATACAATGTAATGGAATAGAAATGCTTGTCTGTCCCCGCATAGTGGTGCAATGTGGCTTGTTGCAGGCCTTTTTTAATCTTGAAGGAATGGTACTTATATCTAAATAGTGTGAGAGAAACAAATATGGCATTAATTCCTTTACCATTAGTGGTTTCAAAGTTTCAAGTCAAAAATAGCAGAATTATTCAATCAAGACTGAATTACTGTTGAATGGCTGTGTGTGGGTAAAACACCCCTTTGTGTTTTACGTAGCACTTTCTAGTGTTTTTCTATTCCCTTGCTACTACCCAATAAACTAAAATTTCAGTGACTGACTCTTAATTTCTCAAGTAAAGTTATAAAGAGATTTGACTTTGGATAACTATTTATATTGTCTTGTGTTCATTCAAAATTTTTCTATCATTTGATACCTAGCCTTGCAGTCATTTAAAATAAGATTTCCTTTTGCATTTTAAGTTAGCATTGACTATCAGCTTTTCACTGCAAATAAGTGATGTACAGAGGCAATTCAAAGGATAATGAAAAATGTTGTTTGTATAAATCACCTGAAGATGGGATCCATTCAAATCTCTCTGGTCTTAACTTAAAACAGCTATTTTGTCCTTGTCCTAGAATCATAGAATGGTTCGGGTTGGAAGGGACCTTTGAAAGTCACGTAGTCCAACCTCCCTGCAATGAGCAGGGATATCTTCAACTAGATCAGGTTGCTCAGAGCCCCATCCAACCTGACCTTGAAGATTTCCAGAGATGGAGCATCTACCACCTCTCTGGGCAACCTGTTCCACTGTTTCGCCACCCTCGGTGTAAAAAATTTCTTCCTTCTGTCTAGTCTGAATCTGCCCTCTTTTAGCTTAAGCCATTACCTCTTGTCCTATCGCAACAGGCCCTGCTGTTGAGCCATTTAAGTACTGAAAAGCCACATTAAGGTCTCCTGGAGCCTTCTCTTCTCCAGGCTGAGTAACCCCAGGTTTCATAACCTCACAGGGGAGGCGTTCCATCGCTCTGATTGTTTTTCTGGCCCTTCTCTGGACCTGGCACAACAGGTCCGTGTCCTTCTTATGTTGAAGGTTCCAGAGCTGGATGCAGTACTCCAGGCAGGGTCTCACAAGAGCAGAGTAGAGGGGCAGAACCACCTCCCTTGACCTGCTGGCCACACTGTTTTTGATGCAGCCTAGGATACAGCGGGCTTTCTGGGCTGCCAGCGCACATTGCCAGCTCATGTCCAGCTTTTCATCTACCAGTACCCTCAAGTCCTTCTCAGCAGGGCTACTCTCAAACCTTTCATCCCCCAGCCTGTATTGATACCAGGGGTTGCCCCAACCCAGGTGTAGAACCTTGCCCTTGGCCTTGCTGTACCTCATGAGGTTCACACAGGCCCACTTCTAGAGCTTGTCTTTGAAATGTCACTTGTTGTCCACAGAGGTTCACTGCATGGTGGTGTTTACATCTTTTTCCTTTCATAGGTTCTGCAGTTTTCTTCTTACCTGGTTTTTTCGCTCATCTTCAGGAATGCCTTAGAGGGAGTATCTTTGGGATTTCTGTGGGAGTTTCATACTTGTCTCTTAGATTCCATTTTCTTTTTTCACCTTGTTAGATCTCTGTTTAGTCTCACCTACAAATCAAAATTGAACTCTCTGGAGTTCATGAGAAACAGGTCTTTTAGCAAGCCTTACCTGCTTTTGCTACAGCAGACACTGATCTATCTGTGCTGGTTTCATCTATGAGGTGGGATTTTTCACTTGGATTTGTCTGGCTTGGTGGAGGTCATGTCTGAATTCCTGAAGTTCCTAATAAATTTTTGTTGTGCCAGTATCTTTGTGGGATACTTGTACATACAAAAACATATAGATCTGTTTAGTTATGGTACAGCAGTTTATCTTGCTAGCTTTAATTGAAATGTCTCTTCACACCAGACAAGCATAAAGGTGAATGTTTGGTTTGATTCCACAGAAACAAAACGTTGAGCTCTTTACTAGTTAGTTAGAAACAGAGTTGAAGAAGAGGACAACTAAGACAACAAAGATAATTTTGGGAAAATATCTGGCAAGCATGGGTTTTTTTGTAGTTGTCATATAAGATTTTTAGTGTGTATTTCGGGCATAAAAATGAGCAAATGGGAGCAGCCCAAGTTGAGGATGCTTTTTTATTAGAAAGTGACTTCAAAATTACTTTGGGGGCTGATGAGCCCCTTTTTCTTTCCTCATCAAGCCAATCAGGGAAACAATACTATGACCTCTTTCTCTCCCCTATTGCTCGTGACATCCCTCTGCTTCTCCCGATTTTCAGTTTTCTCCCAATTTCAGTTTTCATTTAAGTGTTCAATTTAATGCAAATATACTAAGTGGCTCCTGTATAGTCAAGAAATTAGCACTGTTCTTGTACTCTTTTGACATTTTAACTATTGCTTTGCTAACTTTAACTGCTGTTCCTGTTGGTCCAGTTTTTAAGACCTTTAGAATTTTAGAAATGATAGAGCAAAGAAATGCTTTCACTGGATTCTGTAAAATTTATTTCTCTTGGGGTTTCTTTAACTTTTCATGATCAGAGGACTTAATTTATTAATGTAGACAACAGAGTTTGTATCCACATGCTTAATCCAAACTACTGGTTTGTAACATTTGTGTGCTCTAGAGATTCACTGTTTGCTAATAGTTAAATCTGTTTTGACTTTTTAAACTAAAATCCTTGTGTCTCTTTTAGACGTCCCATTGTGAATATCTAAGCATCAATTTATATTCTGCTTGGTAAAAATGGACCTGTTAATTTTCCCTTGTCTTTGTGTTCACTTCAGATGAGGAGGATGACTGTACCATCTGGCACGTAAACTTCCCTTTGGGCCTTTCCCTAAATGTTTGTGTTTGATGTGTGTCCAAATCTTGCACATTCTTTCTTTGAGACCTTTGTTAGATATGGCCTATTATAACTTTATAACAAATGTCCTTATTTTGCATTTTAATTTCAGCAATTCCTTTTTCTTGGCCAATGCAATGTTATCTAGTCATTTAGAATATTCTGCAAGATCATTTTCCCGCTTTGTACAATCAAACTGTATTTATGTATCTGATTCTCTTTCTTGCTATCCAAAACTTATTTCTCTTTGCCTTTAAACTTATCATGGCTTAAGTGCATTCTAGTATCATCCTTCATCCCAAGATATCTATTCCTGCTGTTAATTGGCTCATCAAACCAGCTCACATTGGCCAGCTGTTAGTTTTCCTTCTATGAAGTCCCTGCATTCCTTAGAAACATCTTTTTAGAAAATCATTTTTCTCCTCTGAATCCCTCCCTAAAGTCTTTTTGCTGTGATGTCTAAATAAAAGCTGGACAAGACTTATCTCCTGGTGTGCTAAGAATTCTCCCTGTTGAGCTGACCAATGTCAGATATTAAAAAAAAAAAGAAAGAGTGGAGGGTAACTCTTCGCTGTGTTTTAGCTGATCTTCGGCAACTGTCTATGATTGTGCCCTTGGCCTGTGGCATTGCAAAGTAATGTGAGTTACCGTAGTTGTCTTTCATTGACTGCAAACTGCAACTTTTTATAGTTAAATATTTATTAACGCTTGAAAAGCTTTTCTCGTACTAAAACTGTGCCCTCTTTCATTGAGAGCTAACGTAACATGAATTGCCTTGCATTTACTCTGGGCTGAGCGTGTGCACACAGACAGTTACCTGGCAGTTATCTGGCATAACAGGAACCGTACAGTTCACAGCAGACTGCCTCTCATTCAGGAGACAAGGTGAAATACTTGTAAGTGGGGAGAGGGACTGAGAGTTACACAAAATTCAGAAACATAATTTCACCTTGATTTTCACTTCCAGTCTTTTAGCTTCTAGGGTCTTGGGTGCTTTTAATTTCTCTACTGTAGTAGAGTATATGCTCCACTGACCATAGATTATTCTCAATTTTTCTTCAAGTAGAAGATATGGAGAATTTGACATTATGATTTCCAATATGGCAGTGGCATTTTCTTCCTGAAAATTGATCAATTTTTTATCATGCTGTTGTGTTCTTTCACTCTCTATTCTTTCCTTCCTGGGAAAGAGAGTTTGAGAGAGATTGTAATTTGTGAGCTTGTCTTTATTGACTTATGTAAGCATGTCATAGTATTTTAGAGGTGTACGGTGTAGAGCTCTATCTGTCTTTTTTTTTTTATTGTAACTGTGTCTAGGTTTTTGGAACTCGGGTATAGTTGAAGAAATACAGTGAGTGAAATTTGGAGGTGGGGTTAATGTTCCTTTAAGAGCTCGTCAAATAAAAATAAAGAAAATATATATTTATATTTCCCCAAAGAGTAATCTCACTGTTGTGTTTTCCAGGCTGCACTTAAAGCTAATATGTAAGACTAAGAATAATAATTAATAATTATATGGTTTAGGCAGTGTGCTGTATTTTATTCTTAAAAGCATTTCAACAGAGGCTCTCTTCTGGTAGTTATTTTTCAGAGTAAAAAAGCTAAGTAGCTGTTATGTAGACTGCATGATTTCTTAACAAAATTCTTACTGACTTTTAGGTTTTATCTTAGTAAATGTATTTGTCATTCCTATTCTTTGTGGAACTATGTATATTCTACATTTAGTATTATGAAAAACTCTACTACAAACATTAGTGTTAACAGTTTAGTATTTTAGTCCTTCACAAATTAATGCCTGTGGTAACTGGATGATTTTAGGCCTGTTCTTATAAACAAGGCCTTACTGATGTACAAGGAACAGTAATATGTGGCAAAAACTCCACATTAACCAAGGTAAGCAGTATAAATGGGGTGTAGGAATCCCCTGTTAGACTAAAAATCTCCAAGAGAAAGTCTCCAGAGCCTACAAATTAAAGACCTCCAATATCATTTTAAAATAAAGCCTTTTATGTAGTAGGAGAGCATTTTTTCAGCTGATAATCAAATGACACTATTATGCAGGCTTACTAGATTTGCAAATTTACAGGTTTTTACAAGTCAGTTGGGTCCCTTCCTCAGGAAATCAGTTTAAGTTTTTTTTTCCTGTATTGACTCAAAGAGCCTGGTTGTCCTTAAATCCTTCTGAATATATTTGCCTTATAATTTGACGGCATTGAGTCAACACCCTTATAGGAACTGTAATGCAATAAAAAGAGAAACTGTTCAATATAGTTTCCAGTTACCTTAGGATCAGATTTGGAGAAACTGGAATGTACACAATAAAACCTGTGCAAGACTTGAGTTCCATGTTGTTTTGGAAGCAACTAGTGCTTTTCAACATAAAATGCCATTTGAAAGCTTTGCTCTGCTTCCAATGGTTGTAAAATGATAAAAATGAAAATGGCTGTGACTCATGAAATATGCATTTTACTGTTTTTAATTTTCTGAACCATACCTTTGTGGAATCGAAAACTTCATATACAAGTAAATAACCATCAGTCGTTTTACTCAGTTCTTTTTTTTAATTATAGTGAATGTTTCTCTCTACCGTGTTCTGCAATAAAAGTTCTTTATAACTCATTTGCATTTTTTACTTAGAAAAAAATATGTAGATTCCAATATGTGCTTGGTGAACTCTATTTTGTAAAAGTCTTTAGGTTACACTGGAATGTCCAATATGCCTCACGCTTGCAAACAGAATGCAGAAAATTCAGCTCTGTCTCAGCTTTTTGTATGTAGTTAGCAGTAAAGTTGTTAGAAATTTCTTGTGTGTATCCAGAAATAAATTTGTGCTTTATTTCAGATATGAATTTGTTGCATTTGGCCATATAATTTTAATTGTGGTTTCATTTTAGTTGTGCAAATAAAATTAATCTGAGGTAATTAGTTATTTTTATTTGACAAATTATTATAAAAAGAAAGAAAATTGTATTTGCATATATCTGTAAAGGAAAAGATTACATCTGTTGTGTTTCCAATGAATCATTTCTAAGACAGGTAACTAAATGGGCTTCATTGTACTAATTTTTCCTTTTTTAAACTTATTTTTAGTTGACTTGGAGCATATGCGCACAGTGAAAGTTGACAAGCACCAACGATTTTGTCAGGAAAACAATTTCAGTAGCCATTTTGTGTCAGCCAAGACAGGAGATTCTGTAAGTAAGAAGAAATTCCTTGAAGATGCTTTGTTTGCTTTTTATTTTAAGAAAACCATTAGTCTGTGATATGATGTAACACCTTTATTATACTTCACATATCAAACTGAGAACTTTGACTGCTGCAGGCCCTTTTTGCCTGCCTCCTTGCATGAAAAATAGATCTTTTTATAGGTGTATATATTCTTTATTATAAATTCACAGTGGCTTCTCATCTGATTTTCAGTTTCAGGTGTAGATTTTAATATGGAAATGGTCTAGCTTATTCATCAGTGTGAGAACTGAGCCCAGCTGGATATCTGTCAGCCAGTAGCTAAATGTATTCTTTCAATCCATGTGGAGTCCCATCTATGGACCATCAATATAGCAACTTCCAGCAGTTGATAATGTCACAAAACCCTGTTATGATCAAAGTTTTTAATATGGATCCTGAGCCATGAGAGACATTCTCTCTGCAGGTCCATTGAAATGTGAACATTCTGGAGTTTGTAATGCTTTGCAGAGCACATTTTTGAACAATCTTTTGACTCTGAGCTAACTGGGTTATTTGTTTTAGTTGGAAGCTTATGGAAGAAAAGGTTCTTTTTCAGTTGACTGTATCAGTCAAATTAAATCACACTGTATTACTTTGCTTCATTTCTGTCACATGCCTAAAGACTTTGTCATTCCCATAAAACAGTCCTGTATCTGTCTCCTGTTTATGACAACATGGTTTATTTTTATATTATTGAATGTTAAGACCATGTTCAATTATATGGAAGTATAATTCTGTAACACAAATGGAATCACTTGTTTTAAGATCTTTGATGAAACTTCTACATTGGACTGCCTAATTTTATAAGAAAATAGTTATTCTGTAAAGTCTAACAATACTGCAGTTACAAATGCAGTGAATTCTGATTCTCCTTATAATTTGTGTTAAACTTTTGGCATAAATTTTTGGTTTAAGTGTGAAAATTCAAGCTCTTTATGCTAGAAACAAGAAAAAAATTATAATGCTTCAGTCAATGAAGTGTGATTTTGATAAAACTTATTTCTTTCTCAAGAAGACAACCTTTTTGTGGGATTTGGTAATAGGAAGAAAAAGTAGTTCTTTTTATAAGGTTGATATATTTAGCATTGCAAATTATGAGGGAATATTTTTAAATGATTCATGAATTACAGCAGCATCCCACTATATATACTGATTGTGCTTTTTTTAAACTTACTGTTTAAAAACAAAAGTAAATCTGAATATGCCTAGAAAGCATTAACCAGAAATCTCTGTTTAAATATCTACTAACAAAAGAAGGTATGAGGTGTAGTTCACAGTAATTAACTTTTAGTTTCAATATAGATTTGAATTACCTCTTTCACTGTTACTGCACACTGACCTTTTAAATTCTTCATGTATTTGGGCAGTTGTGCAGGAAAGACAGGGTGTTTACCCTAGACAGTGATTTAAGAAGAGGCCATCCATTGCTACTGTGGATATAGACTAAAGGAGTCTTAAATACTCACTTAAGATAAACGAAGTGATTTGATTTGTTTTGTTTACCTCAGATTCCTCCAACAGACTCGTATGCAAAAGATAATTTTATGTACACAGAAAAGCCTGAAAGTCTCCTCAAGGGAGAAAAACTTTCATGAAAGGTTTAGTGCAGCAAACTGTCTTACTGTCCATCAAATAGTGTAACTTAAGCACTGAACATCGTGCCTGATGTTTTCTGCACAAAGCATCCTCCTGGCAGGTGAGGTAGCTCACTACACCTGAGAGCCTGGTGTGGCTTAAAGCAGGTCTCGGGAAAAGGTAAGCCTGGTCAGGGTTTCCTTTCTTGCTGTGTGGATGCTATGAGAATTGACCACTATTAGACCAAGGAATTAGAGAAAGAAAAATTATTTTGGAAGCTACTGTGGCTGGTTGGTTGTGCCACTAATTCATGACTTTCCGTCATGAATTTCCGTGTCAGATGTAAGAAAAAAATTTGTGAATGGTATCTTTTTGAATTTTCATTGCAAATGACTAAAAACACTTACAGAGGCCTTACCTTTTGGGGGTGGCAGCTGCATGATGAAAAGGAATGTTTGTTAGTAGTTCAGGTTGTGAGCTCAGTTGAATAACCATGTAGATAAAATATAATATGTAGCTTGACAACACAGTGTTCAGCAGCAGTACGAGCTTGAGCTGCTCCTCTTTACCATCTGTTGTGTTCTTTAATCTCATTTAAAATGCAGCTGCCCAAACAGGAAGATTGGTGGACTGCATTGAGATGAAGTAAAGGAGTTATTTAAGATAGCATTGCCACCCTGTTTTATCTGTCAAACCGTGTCCGAAGTCTAACTCTGTTGGGCTAGTGTGTGCCCTACACCATCGTCCTTGTTTCCTAGATGACTTCTGCTCAGTATAACAAAATGTTTTGGAAGACTTTTCAGAACAAATGTATAATTGCTTGGCTTTCATATTGCTAATGTTTTTCAAATGTGTTCAAATTTTGGTGATGTTGATGCACAGTTCTGTTGTTCTCAGTAACTTACATTGCTGTTGCACAATACCCTGGGAATATATTTTGGTGCTAAACATTAGTGAATACCCTTATTCATATTTTATTGCACTGAGAGTAGTATTTGAGAGGTGGGTTGTGTAAAAGCTTGTTTAAACTTAGGTCTCTGGAGGCAGAGTAGAAGTGTTGCTTAACAATCCAGCATACTGTTCATTCCTTGTACCATTGTTGAGTTATTTTCTCCAATTTTTAAACAAAATTGAATGTACCAGATGAGGTTATTTTCAGATCTGTTTTGCACAGGTCATAATTTTGTATATCTCACTGTTTACAGTTCAAGAATGGTTTGATATATTTGAAAGAACCTCAAGGATGTCTGTTTTTAATCATTTAAATACAATTTAATTTTTTTCCATAGGTCTTCCTGTGTTTTCAGAGAATTGCTGCTGACATACTTGGCATCAAATTAAACAAAGCAGAATTGGAACAATCACAGGTGATTTTCCACAAATACATACTTTTCCTTAGTATTTTATTTAGTGTTAATAAAAAATAATCTCATTGCAAATTAGTAACTGTCCATTAAAGCAGGCTGTAGCTGTTGTTCTGAAGACAATTATTGAATTTCACAACAGCTTTTTAAAAATATAATAATTCTTTATTATCCATCACGATAAACTTGCTGAAACAAGAAAACTTAGGAAAAAACTTTAGTGTGAGAGCTGTTTGTTTAAAAATAGTACTTCAAATTGTTTTAGAAGTTAAAAATATCTGTGAACGTATTCATATACAGGTATCATGGGAGACACTCTTGTATATACATTAATTTCTCTATATTGATGTCAGATACACTTTCTATGATAATTGTTCTTTTCTAATTCTTTACATAGTTAAAAACAAAATTTGTTTTAGAACACTACATAGAAGGCATAAGCTTCTGAGTGGAAATATTCTAAATCAATCTTCATCTTAGTAACACAGGAAAAAAATATTTTTCAGTCACAGAATCAGGAGTTAACTATGTCAAATCCTACATTTGGTTAATATCAGATTTTAGATTTCATTCTGTGCCTGTATAATACAGGACAAGAACACTTTCCTCAATAGTGACTGTCTGCCTCAGAGAAGGAATATTGACTTTGTAGTCACTATTTCCCATTTTATTCCGATGTGCAGCTGAGAAGCGAATCCTATTCTGGTTCGGCATAGCCATTCTCAACAGTGGACTGACCCGTGGAATCATGCTTATGGGTTGCTCTTATGGCTCCCTGGCACCTACAATTAGTTTTCTCACTGTACCAGTCCCAAATAATCCCTAAAGAAGCTGTATGGTTTCTGCTGTTGCATTTTGTCATTTGTTCTTTGTGTTATGAGTGTTATCTTGGGGGATTTTGTGCCATTTCCTCTGCAGTAAGAAAGGGCTGAGAGAGAGGAGAATGTTTCCCAGCAATTAGGTGGGAAGGTCATCAAGAAGGTTGTCTACCATTCTGTTGTACTGGTTAACAGTGAGTTAGGGGTGTGAATATAGTGATTTCACTGTGAGTGCATGGTGAAACCCTGCTCCGTGTCTTGCTCTGAACTGTAGCCGAGCTTTGTTGCAGTTCAGTAATTGATGTATGCAAAATAGCTCTAATGAGAATGTTGTTTTATAGCCTTCTGAATTAGTGAGGAAAAGATGTTTTCACTTTAAAAAAAAAAATTGAACTATAACTATATATTAATTAAAATGCGAGTACTTGCTTAACTGTATCTACCAGAGTTGGAAGTCCCTTAGATTTTATCAGTGCGATAGGAGATCAAAAATGTTTTAATTGTTCAAATAAGCAATTGAACAAGAGGTTTTCTGATGTAAACCCTTTTCTCTTACCACTCCGTTCTTCCTAGTTTCTGCTTCTAAAAATAATTTTCCTGCCAGGAAGACTGTGTGCATAGGTTTAAACCAAAAAGATTTTCTACAAATCCAGTTTCAGAAACCTCGAAAACAAAGATTGTACTACTGTGGCAACCCTTCCTATAAAATGATGTTTGAGATTACAATACGCTTATTTTACGTTTTCTTATTGAACCAAAAGGTAGCTGTTCTCGCTGTGTAATATCCTGGAACTGCTAGTTATTACCAGCTAGTACCACAAAATATGTCAACAAGTTTGTTTAAAAGAAAGGCAAGATATTTCTTATGTCCAGCTTGGTCTCCTGCTTTTTGAAAATACAATAAACATGTAATTTCTGCAAGTGTTTTGCCACAGCAGTGTTTACAATCTGTGTTGAAGTGGTTAACTAGAAAACTGTATTGCAAACAGTAAAATGGTAAAATATACTTGTAGTGCGTACCTAACAAGCAAAGCTAAGGAGATTTGAAAAGCTGTCATTTATAGGTAGAGAAATATCCTTTCTTTTCAGTGATCTTTTACTACTAAGGTACCATCCGTCTGTTGTTCTGAGCTCTATGATTATTTGCATATAAATAATTCAGCACGTAAAGAGTTCTTTAATTTTTCTTTGTTGTAGCTAGCGCTGGAACATCAGTCTTAGACCTCTCTGTTCTGTGTGGTGGTGTGTTCTGGTTACTCAGGTGTAAGCTTGTAGATAGATATGCAAATGCCTTAAATTAAAACCAGAATATGAGAAGTGGGGTTATACAGAAAATTGTATCTTTCCAAAGAAAGTGTCTATTTTTAGGTTGTTTTTAAATTAGGAACCTCAATATAGCCCTGTCTCAAGTACATAACTTTCTATATCAAATTGGTACCCACTTTAAGCAGGCTTCTTACTACCTTAGTATTATAATTACAATTTTTAATTTTGTTGAGCAGATCAATGGAATATGCAATATGTAGATCAGACAAATTTGATATTATGCAAATTGCATTAGCAATAGCCTATAAATAGTTAACATGCATAAATTAAATATTCACAGTAACTCACACATTACTGGTAATGTGAATCCAAGCTATAATGGTAAAAAAAAAAAAAAGTTAAAAGATCTCTGAAAAACCAAGAACAACAACAAAAAAACCCAACCACAAAAGTAGAAACAAAGCCAGTAAATGGACAGAAAAGCAACTTCCTTGTCACTATGGAGGTAGAGCAGAAGTCACTGGTGGTGCCATGCTGTGCATGGAGCTGAAGAGTGAGAGCTGGAAAGCAGCTGCCCGACTTTGCAAGTTTCTGCAAATCAAGTGTCATTTCAGTCTATTCCAAGCAAGCAATAGTTCTTTGTTACCACTGAAACATTTGCTTCCTTTCAGAGTGCTATTTTGAGCGGGCCAGAGGAATTGCCCAAATTTAAGTCAGTGAGAAACCAATGGGAATTGTATTGGAGTGTCTGTCTGGTAGCTGTATCTTAAGGTTTATTGTTGTATGGAACCAAATACCTTGGTTACTTCTTAAGATAGGAAAGGTAAAGTCTCTACATAAAATTGGAGAAGGAAAACTTTAACCTTCATATCCTCAGGGAGGTGAATAGGACATTTCTTGAGAGAAATTTATTAGTCTGCAGTGGAAAAGACTAATTGAAGTAACGTGTTGATGCTGTTTCCCAAAAGCATGGAGCTGGTCTGTTGGCTGGAAAGATGATGTTGCCATTACCAGCTTTCTGGTTTACCACAGACTTTTGTACAGCAGGTACAAGTTCCTTAGAGGGGGTGGTGGTGAGGGTTGTTATTTTTTTCGGTTGGTTGTTTCATTTCTCTTCCCCCATCTCTAAAATGTGCACAGTGCTACCTTAAATTGTGTGGCAGTTATATGAATATGTTCCTTAAAATTTATAGCCATTGGACTATAAAAGTAGATAGATACTAGATAAATGCTATAAAGAAACAAATAAAAGAAGTACAATAGAGTTACTCATCCTTACATCAGTAAGTATGCAAGCGTTGAGTTAACTTTGATTTTTAAACAAAGAGTAAAATAGATTTTAGTTTTTACAAATGTGCACTATTTACACACTGGATTATACTTTTGTATTTTCCATATTTTGTGTAATGTGAGGTTTCCTTATCTTGAAAATTGAGGAGGTTGTTGCTTGAATATGTTTGTCAGAGAACATCAGATGTCTTCAATCAGTCTAGGTGGTAGCAGGGTGAAAGATGAAATACTGAGTTTGTGTAAAATGCCAAGAGTGAAATGTTATATGTGAATTATGTTTTATTATGTGTTTCTTCATTATTACTGATTGCTTAATATTGAAAATATACTTTAAAAATTATTTCTGGCATTATTGATTTTATGCCTGAAGATCATATTTCTTTTGTTTGAAATCAATTATAATTGTCACAGTCACTAGGAAGATCTTAGAAGTGACTCACAGGTGGTTAGAAATAAGTAACAGGAATCCCAACACACAGCATTTTAACTTGTATGAATTTGTGGGCATGTCTTTTGAGCTTTGATGACTGGCAAAACTCAGAAGCCCCTGTGAGAAGTGGATGGAGTTCTTAGTCCCCTTTAAAGTAACAGCAAAATTTCTGTTAAGTAACTGCAAGAACAAGCTTTAGAAAGTTAATTACTTACCATGCATTGCTTTAGAAAACAGCTGCAGCAGTTTAAGATATTAATGCAACCCAAGCTATTTGTTACTGCCCTTTTGCTGGAATTTATCACTCCCCCAGCAGAATCAGAAAATGGAAGGTGATGGTGTGCCTTGGCCACATCAGGGTGAAGTCGAGCAGCTTAACTTAAACTGCTGCTGAAAGTTGTTTTTAAGTGAAGCTGCCAGACTTTGTGCTGAAGCGGATGAGGTGCAAGTACATGTTACATTCCACCAGCTCTCCTCTGGCAGCAGTCGTCTCCAGCAGAGGAATAGGACAGACATTTGGGGGTGGTAAGTTTTTAAACTATCTCAGCTAGAGCTACTAAGCCTTGTCTGTTAACATGCTGGGATGAATGTTAATCAAACCTTTATTTGGTCAAAACTGTGGTGAAACAAAGAACTAGATTACTCTTTATGCGTGACTGGAAAGTAGAGTATGTTTTTGAAGTGAAACAGTTCCAAAGTAAGAAAATTGGAGATCCTGACTTATTTTCAGTCCTCAAAATCGCAAGGGTCTGATGAAATTTGAGGAAATAGCTCCTTTACTAATCAAATGTTTTTCTTTCTATATTTTTTACTTTCAACCGTAGTGTAAAAACCGCATGGGGTACAGCTTTGTTCCTTGGCATTGGCAAGAGCTAGCATTTTTGTAAGTGATGTGTAGTTTTCTTTTTAACTAAATGCCAGTTCAGCAAACGAGGGTGTGTACGCCAGCTTTGTACAATAAAACCTTTGGCAGATAAGTGAGATCTGGAATTCGGAGCACCTGCCCCAAGAAAAGTTATTTCTTATTATTGACATGGTTTGAACCATGACAATGATATGCCTGACACAGAAGCTTTGTGTCAGAAACTGATACAAAGAAGCCTAAGTTTTTAATTACCAGGAAGTTAATAAAAGAAACGTTGCAGTGGTATATTTTAACTCTTATTTAGATGAAATTCCTTTTGAAAATCCAAGTCATTTATGATAGTCAGTTTCTTGCTACAGTGTGCCTAAGCATGGGTCACTAACCTGCCTGTGTTTACAGGATGGGATTTAGACCAATGTTTTGAGGAACAATTAATTGCCTACTGATTGCAAGACTTTTTTCTTCCCTCACCCCCCCTTCCCACCTCCAGCTCTAGTCAAAAGATTGGTATGAAGAAACTAGGTCCTGTGAGGTCAGATAAGACTGTTTAATGCTAAAACTCCTACTAGCGCCTTACATGGGATTTGGCAACCTTTCCCTTGATAACATCAGGCCAGGAGTCCAGTAAATCATGAGTGTTGTCCGCTAGATAAGATAATATGAATGTGATCAATTAAACTCAAGAAGAGTACATCAGCAGCTAATAAATCCAGATCCCTTACCAGCCAATTCAGTTATTGATGCTTGTTTGACATACAGGTTTTATTTACAGAGGTAATCTTTAATATATACTGTTTACATATTCATATAATCCAGTTTGTACGTTGTTTCCTTCCTTTAAAATAATAGTATTTATTCATTTTTCCATTCAATCTTGAAAATACGTTGTGTAAAAATTGAAGTATTTAAGAAAAAATTATTAAACTGGTTGAGGGTATCTTTTGTAGCAGACCTACCTCCTCTGTTACTTCTTTGCTGAAATTGTTCTATGAATATTCCTCCCCTTTACACGAACACTGTATTAATAGTGAGAAAACTTTCAACAGCTTGCTTTGTCTTTAAAGGGAAAAATGAAAGTCTTTTATTTTCTTATGTGAAGTACAGAAAAATCAAAGCTTTGCAGCACTTAGTTGTGAAGTTATTAATTTCTGTAACAAAATTTATTTTTTTATCATATATTTAGTTATAATGCAATAGTTATGTAATGGCAAGATGCATGTGTCTGTCTAATGCACTTGTTGCAGTTGTTGATGGGAAGCTGACTAATGTAATATTTCCATTTCCTAGACTTAAAAGAATAGGCTATTGCCATCTTTTCTTCCACTGAATTGCCTGCCTTTTTATTCTGTCCTTCCTCTTGCTTGTTGATTGCATGTATGAATGTTTCACTTTGGTGCTTTGAAAGGGCATGTCCTTGGAGAAGCTTGAGAAGCAAGCCCTGATGCTGATAGCGTTCCAGCTAGACATGTTGCTCTTGTATACACTTTCATTTTGCTTCTGTATAGTTTTTTTATGTTATTCATTCATTCTTTTCAACTACTGATCAATCTCTCAATTTTTTTTTCCTTCTCTTCTTCTCTTTCCCCCTTTTCATTCTTCTCCTTGCCCTCTATCCATTATATTGCTACATGATTAACAGCATGTTGTCAGGGCAGGACTAGTGAAATATCCTGAAGAAGATAACCAACATCACAACACTTCCAACTGCCAGAGCAAAGTCTGCTCAATGCAGTAGTTCAGGTATTGATGGAAAACTTGGGGTTTTTTTTCAAGCTATGTTGCTTTTACGTGAAGTAGCAACTGTTACAGTAACCTCTATGGGAAAAATATATATATTTTTTTTTTTATCTGTAAGCACATGTAATACTTAACGTATTAGTTTGGAACTATGTGTACAATTAAATGGTGTTTCTAATAACCAGGTAGTTCATAGAAACTTTGAAGTATTTCATGTTACTGTATTACTAAGCTCCTCCAGTGCTGTATATTCAAAACATTACATAGCTGCCTCAGAAACGGGCATAAAATTGGTATCTCATTTCCTTCTCCTCGCATAGGAGAGACCAACAGTCCTATCAAATGCTTTGTAAATAGAATGGGCAATATCTGTTGAATTTGTATTAGAAAATAAATATTTATGGGATGCAGAGGTTCTTTTTCTGTTAATTTAGTCTGCCTAGAAAAGCTGCTTTGAAATGTGGTTGTATTTGAAACTTGCTTTGTATTCTGTCCATATTTTCCTGTGAAGTGCTTGGAAAACAGTTGGAAAGACAAATTTATGTACAATTTCGTATTACAATTTAGGCAGTTACTCTTAAAGAATGCATACCATAGTCTTTATAAACTAATATTGCGTTATTATTACCATAAAAAACAATTTTCACAGAAGTAAAACTTTATTCATTGCTTTTTGAAAAAAAGGCATGTTCCATTTGTAGTGTTGCGAAAACCTACAAGATTTTTGCCTTCAAGAAGGTGCTTCCTTCTGCTTCGTATGGATAAACTGGTATTTAGAGTGAGAATTAGCACCTGATAAGACTTTCTATAAGGTAATGAAAAAAAAAAAGCTAAACAATGTCTGATTTGCCTATTTTTTTATCCCATCCTATTTCATAGTACAATATCTTTTGAATGTTTTGCCAGCATAAAGATTGCATTTTCTGATTGTTAATGTGTTTTCTTTTATGACAGAGGGTGGTGAAGGCAGATATTGTCAACTACAGTCAGGAGCCTGTGACAAGAACCGTTAATCCTCCCAGAAGTTCAATGTGTGCAGTTCAGTGACTTCTCTGGTTTGATACCTTTGGTGGTCCTCCTGCCTCGACGCAGGCTCTGGGATTACCAGGAACTTTGTTTTAAGAGTGACCATCGGAACAATGCAATTAGAGGTTTGAAAAACGTGTTGCGCTGTTGTACATTGAGAAGCAGCTGGCAGTTTTTTGACTGCCTGACACTCAAACGTGAGACCACACATCTTGAAAAAATAAGATCTATATTCTTTTAAATTATATTTAAATAAAGCAGTATAACTGTGTTTATATGTTTCCTCCTATCTATTTGACTGGTACTGGAATAAAAATGGATGAAGAAGTCCTGCATTCAAAATATTTTTGAAGACATCACCTTTGGTTTTTGCCAAAGTGTTTTTCAGTTTTTTTTTCTCTGTTTTTCTCCTGTGATCTGAACTAACACTCAGCAAAACATAACTTGGAAAAGCTATTGCTGGAATAATTTTAAGCACATAATATATTTTATCTAGGGATAATTTGGAAAAGTATTCCATTAATATATATACATAGAGCAAAAAGTATAAATTGTATCCAGTAAGAAACAGTACTTGAAATAAAGCTGTAATATAAAAATAGTTACTTTTCTGAAGTCTCAAGTTGTCTCTGTGGATGCTCTGAAAAATGTTAGTGTTTTTGTGTATTTTTATTACCACATCAGCATTTCTTCTTGCAGTGGTAGATATGCTCATATGTCTTTATGAATATGGATGAACTTCAGTCAACAGTTTGGGCTGTAAATGTTGAGTGATATATTCAGCATGCATTAGAAACTGTTGATAGATCAATTAGGATCAGTCATTTTTAATAACTGACTGAATGACTTTTGGCCTGGTGCACTTTTCCTTCTAGTTTAGAGTAAATGACAAATAAAGAGCTCTCTGCTCTGTGATCATCACATTTCTCCTGTTTCTTTTCTAACAGTCTCTTTTAGACATGCAGTTCTCTGCTGGCACATCTGAGTAGAAAGCTAAGGAAAGGAAAAAAAAAAAAAAGCCGACTTGATTCCAGACTAGAAATCTTCCTGTTTGAACTCCAGAATGTGTTTTCTTATAAAGTACAGCAATATATTTGGAGATTTAGAAAATTAATGAGCCTGAGTGAAGGAAGCTTGTATATCACAAGTGAAAATGGTAAGGTCCTTCAAGTGAGTGTTCCTATTAACCTGTTCAAGCAAGTGCTTAATAGTTGGAACTATTAATAGTTTAATAAAATAATTAAATTATTTAAAGTATGTTAAAAAAGTGCAGATGGCAAAAATATGCTATTTGTTGTTATTTTGGTATATTCCAAGTTCATTGAAAAGCTATGTTCATTTTTAAACCATTCAACACAGAGCTTGACACATGGTTTTATAACCACATGATGATAGTGTTGTTAATATTTTATCGTTCAAATGTGGGAAATTCTTAGAAACAAGCTGAGAAACTGAGAAATTATACTACACTAAGATAGGTGTGGATTTGCAGTAAGTTATTTATTGTAGGGTTACAGTCTTGTGTTCTTGTTCCTGTCCTGTGGAGTTCGGGTCCCACTGCAGAATGTCAGCTTACCATTACATGCAACCAGAAGGTGAACTATCTTCCACTACCACCAGGTGAGAACTTCTCTTCAAACAGTTTTTTTCTGAAGTAGCTGATGAGTTTACAAGTTTGTGTCCTCCAAAGCCCTCACATTTCTTGGTGTGTGTTTCCATCCTGAACTCTGCCCATATATTGAAATATTCACAAGAACTGTCCCCTCTCTGAGGAGCTGAGCAGAACCTGGCTCACCTGGAGGCTGGAGCCACCTTTCTCTAGTCCATGTGAATCAACTTCACATTCCTGCTTCCCAAGTGACATGTAGCATGGTCTTAAAAACCAAACAGTGCTTTTCTTTTAAAAAAACTCTGTAATCTTACTTTTTAGAAGAACGTGCTTTTTCATAACTTGATATGCAAAGCTTATTATTATCTTGAATAATGAAAACCTTTTGCTTTTACATTTGGGGCAATCCTGCAGTATGAAGGCTGTGATACTTGTTCCAGTAGAAGCTATTTTACAGATGGATTTTGTCTCCGTCTCATCACAATCTTTTATTCTCTGTGCCTGTTTTTCTAGCTGTCTTTGACTTGTACATCCTTTTGTGCTTTATTCCCATTGATCTTTTCACCATTTTCTGTGTTAAAGCCCTACCTCCTCTGAAGATATTTTTGTTTACATTTCCAAGCTGCTGTCATTCTTCCTCCCTAACATACATGTATATTATTTACGCTAACCAGGAGTCTCTTGTCTTCTGTGCCCCCAGCCCCTCCTTTTGCTGCCCCTCTTAACCTCCTCAGATTTTCTGCATTGTATACCGACTTCCACTCTCCCTGTCTTCCCCTACCCTGGCTGCCCCATTTAGATCCATTACCTGTCTACCTTTTAATCCTTACAAATGAGCTTTGCTCTTTTTTGCTCGGCTCTGGGGACCGCACCCCGTGCCTTCGGATTCCAGCTGCCCTCTAAATCCTCGGCTGCGGCCGCTGCCTTTGAAGTGCTGCAGCAGCTGTGGATGGAGATTCGGGGCTGCCTTTGCCATCCCCGTGGCCCAAGTTCCGCCGGGCTGAGCAGAAAGGTCAGAGAGAATTCTGGAGGATTAAGCAACCTGGAGAGAGGGAATAGGCGCTGTTCTGCAAGGAAAACATGGGATCTCCACGAATTTACTCAGAGAGGTGTGTTGGGGGGAGGCAGGTGAGCCACCACCCTGTGCCCCCTCTCCTTCCCTAAGTAATGTCCCACTGCTGATCCACATACGGTAAAGTTTAAGCATCTGCCCTATTTAATGCAGTTTTTTGCAAGGTGAAGAGGTTGAAAGCCATTCAACGAGCAGTAATGAAGTTAAATAATACAACGCTTTCCAAAAGTGAGGTGACATATGCTTAATGTCCATTGACATGGGGAGCGGGCTGGGGCCTGGGGGGAAGCGTGTTTTTTCCTGCAGCTGAGGCCAGACGAAGGGGAGAAATGTGTTCAGGCCCTGATCTTACGCAGATCCACGGGGGTGAAGTGATCTGCCTGCGCAGAGCTGTTGTAACTAATCATTTCAGTCACAGCTCTGCAGCTAAAAACTCTTTGGAAGTTCAGCTCCTCGCTGGGGTCAGTCTTGTGTGATGTGGTGAATACCAATAGGTGCGTTGTGTCTGGCTGTATGTCAGATTACCAGTGCTTTTAAACCATGTATTGGAAGCATTATGGGACTCATGCAACTTCCTATCTTTTGTGGTTCTAAAATTCGGTGGGGTCAAATTGAATCCCTTTCACCAACATCAGTGTGGAGGTATTTTTCCTTAAAACCAGCTGCTGTAGGTGCCAGAACCTGCAATGAGTTCTTGATCTCATCTCTGAATGCATCGTTCTTTTGACAGTTCATAAGAGTTATGAAAATAGACTAGACTTCTTTTTAACCAAATAACTTTAAACAAAAATTTTTAAAGGACACGTATAAGGTCACTAGAAAAATTGTGTGAAGTGTCCTCTTTTGAGGAATTTGAAAATTGTTAGTGCTTTCTATCTGCATTGTTAGGCATCTATTTACCAAAAAAACCTGCTCCATAAGGCGCTGTTTCGGTTTCACTGGAACTAAAGGGCTTTTGGCTCAGGCGGCTTCTTTTAAGTGCAGGGCTAATTTGCTTGTCAGAATAAACACTGGCAAATTCATCTGATAGCCAAGATTTCAATATTTAGCCATGCATATTAGCTTCATAATGAAAAATATTGTAGTAATATATAAAGTTGGTTATTATTTTGATTTTTTGATGATGATGGCAATTTAAATAAGTTGAAATAATGTTTTTGCTTTTTATATTTATGTTAGGAATATGGTTGCTTTTTCACAAAAGAGGGTTTGTGATCTTTGATCACGATGATTGTGACTGTTTCATACAAGTTGTAGTAGAGAATACTGTTTAGAAGGCGTCCCTGTTTCATGTGTCACTACATACCTGTGCCCTGCCTAGATCACTGCCCTGAGCTGGCCCCACAGCTCTAACTGACTGAAAACAAAACAAAATTCCCCATAACTTGTTGTCTTCAACCCTTTCAAAGTAAATCTCAGTTATATCTAACTAGAGCTGTGCTGTCCTGGTCGTGTTTTGCCATGGACAGAAGAGTAAATTGCTGTTCCTTAGCATAATTAAAAATTTTCTAATAATGGGAAATTTTCTGCAGGAGACTTTTTTTTTCCTCATTTAGAATACTTGCCTTCATTTCTGATGTAGTTTAAGAGTTTGTATGAGGCACCTGATAGATGTATTTAAAGCGGCCTTAACCTTTATCGAAATTATATTTACAAAGCCGTTGTGATTAGCTACTTTTCCTTCAGGAATTTGAGCATTATTTCCCAAGCAAAGAGGTTATTCTACAATGTTGTATTCTGTTCTTTCTCAGTTCCAGTACTACTGCTTAACATATCGTCTGATTTCTTTAGGCTGTCTTTATTTAAAACCAACTCATAACCACTTAAAATGTCAAAATAGCTGAATGCTGCTGAAGAGAAAAAGCCAAAATTTATCAGTGTTTGTATAGGGGTAATGGCATACATATGAGATTAAAACTCCAGTCCAGATAATTATCCATAGGAAGCAAATTTATACTCTGATTTCAGATGCTATGAATAGAATGTGATTAGAATTTAATGTGCTACAGTTTTATTTGCAAAATACACAGGTCCTGTATAAAACCTCTTTTTATAAAGTGCTCTCTAGAAGCCTTGGGGATCCCTGTTTAACTTGCAAATGCCGAAGTTTGATCTTCCCCAAATAGAAGATAGTGAAGCTCCTGAGTTCCACGAACTGATTTCTATTTTCAGCTTCCCATAGAGAGCTGACTGTTCAGCCAATTTAAACTTTTTTTTTTTTTCTACTCCACTTCATCTTCGTGCATTTTGGCACCATTTTGAACTGGAAAACTTCCAGTTAGCTAATTGGCCATTTGCCTTGTTTTATGTGGGGGTGATGTCAAGTGCTGAAATAACCAATTGACTGAAAGCAATCTTGTTTCAAAGGTTGGTCGGAACCAAACCTCAGAAGGTACCAATTTCAAGTTTGTTTTGTGTTTAACCGCCACACAGCGTTCCTTATCCGAGTGGACAAACCTCGGAGAAGAATATAGATTTGAGGTCAAGAGCTTGTGTTTTCTCAGATGCCACATTTAGAGCACTGAATTCTGGAGGAAATAGGAATCCAGATCTTTTTTTAATTTCACTTTCAAGACTTCCTCTACTCTCTAATGTCATATTGGCAATCAATATTTTTATAAACATTCATTCAAGCCCCCATTTAAAAACAAAATGTGGTAATTAAACATTGGTTCAGGAAAGTTTTAAGGATAAGTAGACAAAACTGCTTATGTTGTATGAGGTTTCACTGGCATAGGTGAAGGTGTTTAATACACATTAATAATCATCTTATTATGATCTGCTAAGTACCTTATATTCTGCTCTCTACTTTTCTTATTTGAAATATTCCTTAGAATGATAATGATTATAAATACAAAATGAAATACCAAACTGATTTTAACTAATTTGTGCCTCAGAAAGCTGGATCCTGTAAACTGCTCCAGGCAAACATTTTTTCTTTGCCAGTTCAACTCCATTTCTGTCCTTTCCTGGGCTGATCCATACCAGGTAGCTTGCAGGATCATGACCTACTAATCCTTTCTGATTTCTGGTGAGCTTTTAAAAACAAAGTCGACCAAGAAACATCAAAGGAGGATTTAAAAGACACACACCGTGCCCTGAGAAGTAAATGTTGCTTTGGAAAGCATTCTCTCCTTTACAAAGAGGTGAATGCTGTGGTTCAGTACTATTCACCAAAAGCACTTAAGCATATGCTCAAAATTAAGCGCATATTTAAGTTCCCTTGAAGTCTGTGCGATTTAAGTACACACTTGAAGCTAAATACATTCTGGCATACTTTGCTGACACCGAAATTCTGGCTCCATTGAAATAAATGCCTTTGAGGCTAAAGTTCTTTCAGGAATTTCAGTGTTGTTTCTTAAATTTTCTACCCATTGTGAAGGTTATAAGCTAAAGCCACTCCCAAGTTAAAAAGAAAAAAAATGAAAAAAGGTATTTCTCACATATTCAGTTGTTTTTCTGATACTTTCTCCTAGTGTGAATGATAAATAAGTTGGGGAAAAGAAAAAAAAGAGATGAAATGTGGTTCAGTTGTGTGATCAGAGCACTGACATTGGGCGAGTTGCTGTTTTTGGAACAAATGCCCCTCAGAACCATAATGAATCAGAAACTAGAGAAGGGAATCTGGAGCCACTTGGCGAGCCACGTTGCAAGCTGAGTACTGGACTGATAGCGCAGGAAAACATACCGAGCTCCCATTTGTAGTGTCTGAAGTACTGATCTGACACAGAGGATAAACAAGAGCTGGTACTTCTTGCTCAGATTTGGGGAGGTATTTGATCACCATCTTGGAAAAAATGAAGTGTGATTTCTGGATATATTCCAGTATTTGTCAAAGAATGGTGAGGCAATGTTTAACCGCATAATGGAAACTGGAGAGAAATTTTGACATCCCACTCATCAATCCAATTGCTTTTTTATCTCCCCACTGTCTTGGAAAGAGAGCAAAGTGTAAACCAACATTTGGCACAAATGGGCTGTCTGTGCCATTTAGCAGCAATTTGCATGTAATTGGTAACAATTATACAGACAACCCATTTATAACATTGAGTGAGCTCACAACTTAGCATAAACTACAAGAAAACTAATCATATCCCCCAGGAATCACACAGTGATGTAAGAAAGCAAATGGAAGTCTTTCAGTTTAACCTCTTTCCTGGTTTTATCACCCAGAAATTCAGGGATGCAAATAAGCCTGTACTCAACAGGTTATATATTCTCAAATTAAAAGCTCAATTTGTATTTGTGCCAATTAATCTTGAGTGTAATCAAGAGTCTTAAGAGTGTTCCCTGTCCTTTTTTTTTTTTTTTTTTTCAATCTGGTTCTGTTAATTTTTCTGACTAAATGGCCAACCTTTGAAAGTCGGAGTTTGGCTCTGTCTCCATAGACTCGACAGCTGAGTTGGCCTCCTGATCTCCTCTGTCCAGAGCACCTGCTGGCCAGCAAGGTCCCCAGGTCCCCAGCAGCAGATGACAGAGACAGCCAGTGGTGACACTGAAGCGGAGCTGAGCGTGCTTGGAGACAGCTCAGTCAGATTTTACAATCATAGTAGTGTAAGTTAATTGATTGAGACACAATTTGTTTGATTTATACACATCACCAGCAGTTGAGTTTCTTCCATTGTCTTTTGGATAAGATACAAACTTTCTTTTTTTTTTTTATTTTTTTTTATTTTTTTTAGACGAGTGTTAATTTACTGTAGTGGTTTAGTTGGGACAACTGGTTGGATGTTTCCGCATCCTTCTGTGCGTGGACAGTCTTTTCCTCTCTGGCTGGGAAGCTTGTTGCAGTGCAGACCCACTAACCATGCTGGTTCAGGTTGGATGCTACCCATATTGTGGATGTCTGGAAATACCAGGTGAACTTTCCCATTCCGCTTGGAAAGCAGATTTGGTTCCTTCCAGCTGTTATATGGGTGCTTACAGGATTCCTGTGCTGTTGTATTATACCTGATGCTGTCTGCTATTCTTGCTGTCTGTGTACATACTGCAAAAAGATATATTTGAGTTCATATAGTAGAGTTAATAGAGTTTCATTAAAATAAATGTAGGGGAAAAACTCAGAGTAGTCGATACTGGGGAGTGGGAAATCCATGCCCAATAGACTCAAGGAAAATGCAACAATTTCAAAATAAAGGTCGGTTTGTGCACATCTCCATAGTAGCACAAATCGTGCACATGAAAGAAGGCTGTGGCCAGGGTCCATGCAGGGTCTTCTATATCATGAGATCCCTACACTGATCTGTGGAGAGAAATGCTAGAGAAAGGATCAGGATCAGCACAGCAACTGGGGTGTTGGCTGCATTTAGTTATAGGATAAAGTCCTATAACTCCTTTTGTACTTGGATGCTTCAAAGTGAGTACTCCTAAATTATTATTACCTACTATTACTACTGATGGAGGTGTATGTGAACCTCAATTATTCAGTAGATGTTTCTCAGGGCACATTTCGTGGCTTTTGTGAACAAAAATTCAGGTTTTCTGAATCAGATTCTTAGCATTTTCCAGTTTCCTAGGCTGGAGTAGCAAGGATGAGGCAAACCTCACTCCAAAAGAGCAAAAGAATGCTAATTCCAATGTCGGTTGTTCATTTGAGGAGGAAATAGTGGTGCCACACTCCCAGGGTGATTGGAGATGTTTGTCTGAACAAGTAAATGCAACAACTTTCAACATTTACCTACAACTGACTGGAAAGCACTGAAAGCAGCATCTCCCTTCTGAGGCTAACCGATTCTTTTATTGCTATGTAGTTTAGTAGGATGTTATATTGGTTACACACAAATATGTTTGTGTGTACATAAGTATGTACAATTGCATATGTACATATGTACAATTGCATACAGTTGTGCATATATATACATGTCTTGGTAGTTGGTGCTAGCAAAGTTTTAGGTAGATGTTTGGTTCTCTTCTCACCTGTCTGTCTTTACTCTTTTGACCCAGATATTTCAGTACTGCTAGAAGCATGTATTAGGTAACATGGCTAAAATTTGGAAATACCTGCAATTATTAGTATTATATATTAAATATACTTGTCACCACCGGTCAGTGTTTGGGTAAAGGCAGCTTCTCATGGAATCACAGACCTGGGAGAACGTATAGCTCTTTATGATCTGCATTCCACAGGCCATGCAAAAGTTGTAAAGAAAAGCGACCTTTTTCTCATCCTTCTCACCACTGTCTGACCTCCTCTTGACATCAGTTCCACCTGCAGAAAGTCACTCTTTCTCTCAGTTCTCTCCTGGGCTCCCAGATTCTCAGTTCATGTTGTTTTGCTTGTATGTTGCTATTAATGGCAGAAACACAGAAGATAATAATGATTTTCAAGAATTTCCCCTGTTTTTTTGCCAAGCCAGCTGCCTCATCAAAGAACATCTGGCACCAAAAGACAGACCTGACTGTGTTCCGTATGGGGGATAGTTCAGAGATGCCTAAAATGAGACACTGAATACCTGAGCATCTGGTTGCAGGCCTAGGGTTACTCCAGGATTTGAAAATTGATCTCTCTAGCTTCTTTCTCTGTAAAATAATGTGGTGCTGGGGTTTTTTTGTGGAGTGTTTTTTTTGTTTTGTTTTTTTTTTTTTAATTCAATGAAGGAAGATTATTACCTTAAGAATCAAATCACCTGTCCCTTTACTGTACCTCTGTAGTGGTTTCTTGAAACAGCAGAGGAAAGAGAGAGGAAATGCATTGGGGTGCCCTTTCAGCCGATCTGAAACCCGTTGCAAAGAAATACTTTACATTCCTCTCTGGGTTTTCTGGCATTTTTTTTTTTCACGAAAGGAGCAGTTGCTGTTTTAACCTGGCTTTTCCCTTCTCCTTCCATCTGATGGTGAATAAGTGACTTGAGGAAGGGAGTGTAACCCTAATGGCAAAGCTGTATTGTTTAGACGCTTTCTGGTGTGTTTTTGCTCCTGGCTCAAAAGCTTCTCTGTGTGAGAAAGGCATTTTTGGTGTATGGCTGCGACTGAAGCTCATGTCACTGTGCCTGCTTGCAGCAAAGATGAAGTTACCCCCTCGTATAGAAACTATGATCCCTAGGCAGAGTATGTTAGTTTATATTTGCAGTATGTTATGTGTGTAAATGCTTGTGTCATATAACTAATGGTAAAATCATTCAAATCTGAGCATTCCTCTTCCCATTGTGTTTTGGGTTTTGTTTTTTTTTTGTTTGTTTGCTAGGGGAAATATGGAAGAATATTTATTTGCTGTATTTATCATAAAGTGATAAAACCTTAACTGTGGGCTGGAATTTCTGAAGCTTAATGCTGTTTGAATGCAGAAAGAAACGATGGCCTCACTCCAAAGAGCTGCCATTGTAAGTAGGGGTCAGGAGCCAAACGTGGATGTGGAAAAGATGAGGGTAAATTGAGGTATGGTGCACTTTTAGAGGTGGAAATGAGAAGCTCTGTAGGTTGGATTTTGACAAAGTCAACAGCCCACTGTTTTGCACTGTCCATGATGCTTGGTGACACTGATTTTGCTCATTAAACTTACTTATTGGACTTCGGTAAAGGCTGAGTAGGTAAAGGCCTGGTGAAGGCCTCCTCCTCTCCATGTGGAGGCCAAATGAGGCTGCCTGGATTCCCAGAGCAACCAAAGAGAGTCTGTCCTCAAATTCCTATTATTTGGAACAGTACATTCATATGTAGCGTAAACAGTAAAATCCACAGTATAAGTTCAATGTGAAGAAACTGCCTGGTGGTGTTGTAACACCTTCTAAGTAGGAGAGAAGAACTGGGAACACGTGACTTGCACATTGGATGGCATCACCTGAGCCAACACTGCTAGGTTCAGAGAACGTGTTAACTGTACAGAAACTTTTGTGTTATTGACTGAAAAAATAGCACTTTGGTGCTTGCTGGTGACATCTAGGTAGGTATGCAGTTGGAAAAGCAATTCTGGATAAGTGCTGACAACCAGGCATTTAAATAGAGAGCCATGTTTCATGGATGGGGCCCTCAGATTGGGGCCAGGAGATGTGGGCTTCTGTCTCTGGGTCTGTTATGGACATGCAGTAATAGCTCAGGAAATCCACACCTGTCATGTGACGAGATTACAAGGTTTCTTTAGCTTCAAGCCTAGATTAATACTTCACATCTTTTACTTAAGGTCTAGATTAATGCTTCGGAACCCCAGGAGCTAGCTAGAAACATAATAGGGAGGGTTTACGTCCTTTACCTGGAGACTCCCATTTTAGAAAGTGTTAAAACCTCGAGCAGTGCAACTAGTTATGGCAAAAAAGCAGAAGTTCTTTGATTCGAGGCTGTTTCCACTCTAAGCTGGTATGACCTTCCAAACATTTGCTGAATTTTAATAAATAAGGGATGCATAAAGGACTCAGGGTTTATCCATGCAGTTACACAGTTCTTAATCTGCTACTTAATAAAGTCAGGAGATAGATTTTATAATAGTTGGGCTGCTGCCGAGATTACTAATTGGTTACCATTTACACTCACAGAGTCATTGACCTTTCAATTTGTAATTCATGAGAGAGTCTTACTTCTGATGATAGTTCAAAATATTTTAGATCTTACTTTTTATCCAGACCAGCTGAATAAATGTTCTAAAAAGTCACTGGGATTTGATAAAGCTGAAATAAACCCAGGCCCATTTTTTTTTTTTGTCAGTGTGCTGCTAATTTTATTTTTTTTTAACTTGAGATGTCTTACTTGGTCTTAAAGTTGCAAGTAGGAAAAATTTATCTGCCTTGGTCTCTGATGTTAGGAGGTGGGGAGGCTTCATGTGAAGACTGGGTGCTCCTGGTTGCTGTGAGATCTTCAGAAGCTGACATTGGAGGGGTGGCTCTTGTAGGAATTATTTAATAAAAGGAAAAATTAATTTTGCCTCACACCTCTAACAGGTGTTTGCTACCAGGGCCGATAACCACACAGCGGAAGGCCAGTACCTCTGTGCTCTCGTGAGATTGCTTGGTCTACAAAAATGAAACTGCTTTGCCGCTCTTCGTGTGGGCGTTTACAGGGTGCTGATCTTCACTGCTGTCCTGCAAAGAGGAGCTTCAGGGGTACAACAGTGACCGAGGGGGCACAGACAGCCCTCCAGCATCGAGCGCCTGGCTCAGAGGCCTCCAGGCTTGGCCTTATGGGCATTTAGGCCCAGACCCTGTACTCTGAGGTGTGGAGGCAGCACCAGGATTTTCTTCAGGCTCCAAGCTGCTGGGGATTCAGCATTTGAGAAGCATCTGTTCAGAGGCTAACAGCAGACCGCTCTGTTTTAGGACAGTAAAGATTTAAATCGGCCGAGTATTCCCCATGATTAGGGGACTAGAACATCTCTCTCACGAGGAAAGGCTGAGGGACTTGGGTCTTTTTAGTCTGGAGAAGAAAAGACTGAGGGGAAATTTGATCAAAACCTGTAAATACTTAAAAGGTGGGTGTCAAGAGGATGGGGCCTGTCTTTTCTCAGTGGTGCCCAGTGACAGGACAAGAGGTAATGGGCACAAACTTGAATGTAGGAAGTTCCATCTAAACATGAGGAAGAACTTCTTTACTTTGAGGGTGGCAGAGCACTGGAACAGGCTGCCCAGAGAGCTGATGGAGTCTCTGTCACTGGAGACATGTCCAACCTGCCTGGACATGTTCCTGTGCAACCTGCTCTAGGTAGACCTGCTCTGGCAGGGGGGTTGGACTAGGTGATCTCCAGAGGTCCCTTCCAACCCCATATCATTCTGAGATACTGCACTCTGGTTTGTTCTTATGAGCTGCTGTAATTTGTGTTCAGAGATCCTGCAGAAGAGACGTGTTTGACCCAAGGCAGGCACCCACAGCTGATTTGTCTGGGTTATCTGGGCAGCATCCTGTAATGCAGAGATATTTATTGGGTTGAGGAGAACCTGCAGGAGGGGATGGAGGGAAACATGGGCTTCATAAAGGGAATCTGGTTTTGCGCCTGTGAGTGACCAGCTCATCAATACAGGTTCTTCCTTGACATGCAGGAGTGTGTTGATTTGACCGCCAAAGTATGTTTTAATGGGAGAACATTTCCAAGAATATTTTTTCAATTACTGTAGAGGCAAGAAGCGTAGCATTGTGTTTAAGCTTAAAAACAAAACAAAACCTCTCAGTCTTGAAGTGTGATTTCATATTACTGTTATTTTTTAAAAAAAAACTCAAATCTGCGAAGATAGAAACAGTTAATTCAGAATATGTAATGTGTTTTGCTTTTTGGAAGGGTTCAGAAATACACGTAAACAATGCTTCTTACTACAACTGTTAACATTACCTACTTTTTGTAAGGTTACCTTTCTTTTCTTGGCATGTTTTGCTGGGAACTGGCCCTTAAAGTGGTGCAGAATGAAGCAGCCCTAACCTTGAAAGTGGCCTTTGGAAGCGAGTGTTTCTCTCTATTAAGGAGGGTGATGTTAACCCCATGTGCTTTTTTTCTTTTTTTTTTTTTTTTTTTCCCCTCAGTTCAAATTCCCTTTCCCTAGAAGCTGATGTCTTCTTTTATAAAAACTGTCGGCAGAGCTGCTGCAACTCCTTCTGCAAAGATTTCCCAGGTGACGTTACCCCTTCCAGTTCCCTGCAGTCAGTTTGTAAAAAAGCTTTGCTAAGTTCTGGCTGTTTGGGCTGGTGTTTCTCCTCTCGAGCGGGTCTGCAGGAGTTGGAGAGGAGCTTCATCGCAAGGCATTCAAGGAAGTCAGGGTTAAACCCCACCTTTATAAAACTTTTTTGCTGGAGTTATGACTTGGATGGAAACCTTGTTCCCTAGGTGTGGCTGAGACCAAGATTACATGAGGAATTGGGTGACTGGGGTGTGAGAAACTGTGGAAGGCAACTGCCTGCCAGAGGGATTGGGACCAAGCGGAGTGACGGAGGATGGAGACGGGGGTGTTGTGAAAATACGTGCGCGGTGGAAGCACTCGGTTACTATGGGGATGTGCAACACCACATTCACCACAGAGGAAATGAATCCTGCCCTCGCAGCGAGGCTTTCAGGCAGTAAATAGCAGAATGTGCTGCACCTTTCTGGGGGAGGGAGGGAGGGAGACAATACGCAATATCTGGGGGAGGGCTCCTTTAGGGAAAAGAGTAAGTGGTCATGTAATGGGAGATGGTGTCAAAATGTCTATGCACAAGCAGGCAGCCCCATGGCGGAACAGGCAACTTGAACGCTGGCTTTTTGCTAACTTTTCAGTGTTTGGCTTTTGGAGCCTTAATGTTCTTCCATATGGCTTTTTTGAATGTAATATAGTGTAAAATACATTGAATATAATGTACACGTATAAATAAATATGCTGTGGTGGAGCCAAGGCTACCATGTGACATTCAGTAGACTTTAAAGCAAATTATCTTACATCTTAATTGAGTTTTCATTTAGATTGAGCTAGCGAATTGTAAAAAGGGACCTTTTCAGCTTCTTAAAATATATCCCTCAAGATTATTCCAAGTTCCCACAAAAGGATTGTGTTGGGAATGTGTTCGTGTTCTTAATATTAAATTGGTAATCTGTGTAAATTCATTTTAGACTGTGGTTTGGGGTTTTTTTGTTTGTTTGTTTTTTTTTTTTTCTCCTCATACCGGTTGCTGTAAGTTCTTCGTGCCATAGGATTATTCCTCGGTTTTGCACGTTACTCTTTTTGTTTCCTTATGGAAAGCTTAAGGCTGAAAGATGTGCTATCTTGTTCTCCGTTTCCAAGCTGCTTAAGGATTTGGAATGGCTACTTCTATACTGTGAAACAAGAGATTTTTGATTTATTTTTTATTTTTTTTTTCTCTCTGTAAATGCCAAGCTCGACTGGCCGCATCCCTGGTTTGCGTGAGACGATGGCTTTTGATCCAGGTGCAGTCCCAGTGCCGGGCTCCTTGTGAGCAATAAGCTGCGAATGTTGAGCGCCAGCGGGGTCCAAGGCCTGGGTAAACAAGCAGGGCGAAAATGCCAGCGGGGTGAGTCAGCAGAAGAAATAATCGGCAAGGGAATAGTATTTGCAAATAAGTTGTGATGTATTTGCCTCGCGCCATTAAATAAAAAGATCTGGAAAAATTAACCGATGTGATTATCTGACAAGCGAGCAAAATTGCCAATAGTCACTACCAGTTAAGCTCGGAATTAGTTAGTCATAGCAGACTGAAGGGTAAAAAAATTAAAGTACCAATATGAAATGCCAAAAATAACTGCAGATAAAACAGAATGTTAATATTTTTTCGCTTTCTCTGGCTTCCTTGCCCCTCCCCATCTGGTATTAATTTTAATTTGATTTGATTTTAAATAATCTTTAAGACATCAAGGGCGTTAGGGCTTTGTAGCTTTAGAGCGCTAGGTCTGCTTTTCACATTGAAGCGAAAAGAGCGTACCTTTGAAGTGCACTCATGGTTCAGAAAGGAAGACCCCCGCCCCCTCTTTTAAAGTAGAGTGAACCTCAGATGTGTTTAAATATTGGCTTGATATATTAAGTTTGAAAATGTTTTGGAGCAGTTTTGTTTCCTCTTGAGCTTTGTATCAGCCCTGAGGGGGATGCTGCTGACTCAGAGACAGATGGAAAGATGTGTTTAACAAGTGGAAGACTTAAATGAAATTCTTGCTCCCACCCAGTCCTACACTGCACAGTCTGGATTGCGCTGCACGTTCTCTACTCCATAATGGTCTCCAAAGCTCCTATTACTTCTCAAAATGCAGAATGATGAAGGTCACAACCAAGAGACTACGTTTTTATGCCAGGCAAATTTTCTTCCTATGACTTCTCTTACTCGTGGTGCTTTAAAGAGTAAGAAGTATTAGTTGTCACTCAGAAGTACCTAATTTTAAAGCATACTGTGACAGCAGCGTGGTAGCATGCTCTGCTGGTGAATAAGGTTTTAATTTAAAGGTTGCCTAAATAGTGAAGGGATTAGGCATTCCACTTGGACATGGTGCTCATTCTCATAGCAGGGGAGAGATGCAAGTTTTACTCTTTTCCTCTTGCTGAAGCTGTTTAAGCTGGTCTGTGGGAGGATGCCACCACTCAGCTGGTCAGCAGCGCCTCTTTGTACAAGGCAGCAGCTCTGCCCAACTCCACAAGGCTTGCAGGGAACTTAGCTGGAGCAGGACCCCCTTCCGTGGTGAGACCAGCAGTTTTCTCGGTGTCTCCTGCCCCTGGGGGGAGGATGGCAGGGAGTCCTGCGGGCGCTGAATGTCTCTGTGCGTGGCCAAGCGGGCACAGGTGAGAGTAAGACAGTGGTAACACAGGGACCTGCTGCCCACCATCGCGCTTTGGCTACTGTGTACTTTGATTACTGGGGGGGTGGGAAGCAGTGAGTTTACTTTTCCTTCTGAGGGCAGCTTGGGAGGTCCAGGCTGGTCTAAACTGAGAGGTTTTCAGCCTGTACATCCCAGAGCTGTTCTCTGGTAGCTGGCTGTAGGTGTGCTGAGCCCTGGTATCAACGCTCAGGAGACCATGGAGCAATGCAGACTCCTTGGCTGGGGCTGCCAGCACTGGCTCCGTGGGCACCTGGTAGTGGGTACCATCTGTGACCAGCAGCAACATAGTCCTCTCTCCCATACAGCACAAATCCTCCCCTGGAGCATCTCACAGAGTAATACCACCTTCCTGGGACAGGTTTTGTTTTCATATCACAATATTTTAAATTTTTTTTTTTAACGTTAATGGAAAATATGAGGTCAGGGAAGCATCTTTGCTTTGATAGTGTGCTGTGATATTAGATGGTAACAGTGATGTCAGCCTTTTGGGGTATTTCACTCTTGCTCATCAGTGTTAATGTGCATTAATTTGCAGTAATGCAGACCTATGAAGTTCTTTACATGAATTAAAGAAAATGATTTAGCAAGAATAATATATATTTTAAACCTATCCTTTCTTTGTCATGGTTAAGAATGCTACATCATCAATATTCTCTTTGTAGTAGATAGTTTTATGAGGAAGGGAGCTATTATAAGTGTAAGATTTACAATTCCTTTGTCTAACTTTGTGAAACCATATTAATTTCTCAAGCTACTGCCTGAAAGAAAACATGTCACTGTTGATTTATAGCCTTTGGTCAAATACTCACATAGAGTTTGATCCATCTGTTAGATTGTACAAATTTTTAGAAAGATTAATTGAAGCATGTAAATTGCATCTTGTGGAGGTTTCTCCTTGTCTAACTATGCGTCTGTCAAATAGATAATTACACTGATTAAATTTGTCAAAGAGAAGGGATTCTAACCAGATGTATGAATAAATGTTTTGTGCTGTTACAGCAATTAAAATCTTCAGTTGAGAAGCAGCTTAAGGAAGCATTGAATTTATTAGGCTTAGTAAAAAGGGGGTGTTTCCATAAAACCACCCATGAGATTTTACAGCAACAAAAATATTTAAGATATTTGTTACATTTCATTACGATAGTTTCATTTTTTTCCTCTGCATTTCCCTCAGTGCATGCAGAAATACGGTGCTTTGAACAAAAAAATTGTTCACCTGTTTTTGGTAATCACATGTTGAGACGGGTAATGTCAGACCTGTGGTACTAAATAAGTTGTACAATGGTAAGTTTATGGGTTGAATTGCTTTATTTGTTTAGGAACCAATAAAGTCTTTGACTAATAGCTGAATATGAAACTCTAGGAGTCTCATAGACTCCCGTGCCCTGGGGAAAGCAGATGGGCCTTGTAGACTCTTTGCATAGAGTTTAAATCCATAAAGACTGATCAAAAATTCTCAGCAAATATTAAATACGTCCTGAATTTTTTACCATGACATAATTTGCTTATCAGACAAGCATTACCAAGTAAGGTCAGAGTCAGTCTGGGATTCTCAAAGATTGAAAACTTTTGTGTCTGATTTTTGCCGTTTCCAGGGCTGAGCTGGGGAAATGCAGCACGGATGCGCTAAAGCACAAGAGTATAGTAGCGTGAGGAGACCAAGAATGAGGAACTTAATCCATGGGCTTTCGGAAACAAGTCTTTTTTGAGCTAACACCATGTGAATTTTTTTGTCTTCAGTTAAAGAAAATGTCCTACATCCGCTATCACATCGTAAGTAGTGCCAGCTACATACAGGGACCAGAAATGGAGCAATGGGTAGGAGTTGGGATTGCTTTTGTTTGAAATTTATTTCTTTGTGCTAATCAGAAGTACATATTTATGTTCACTTACTGCCTGCAGGACCACCTCTCTAAAATGAGTTTTATTTTATATTTGAATGTAATAACAAAAGAAGAAGAAAAGTGATTCTGTTGAATAGGGTGAAGGTGAGAGAATAAGATGGTACAATGATAATTGTACTGACTTCTTTGTACATGGACGTCAATAACTCCAGTAATTGCAGTGAGACTGCTTATGGTAGTGAAGTCTTTGCCTCTGCATTATGACAGTGTTCATTTATTCCATTACCATGCTTTTACAGCTATATGAGACATGAGAAATGTATATGAGACCCAGGAAATGTACAGCTATCCACTGTATATTTTCAATATTCTGAATTCGGTTGGGGTGCCCAATAAACTTGTGTTGGAAAAATACCTTTAAGGTATATAAAATTCTAAATTCCCCTATAAAAATATAAATTCACTATGAACACTTGTTGAATTCTAAATTCTCCATGAACACAGTTCAGCTAATTAAAACCTGTGTGTCTCTGACGGACATCTCTGGAAAGTAAGGACAGAACTATTGTCTTGAGCAGATGCGAGAAGCTGAGCAGAACCTAGTGATTTCCTAGGATCTAGAAATATTTAATCTCCAAATGTTAATGGGAATTAACATAGAAATTTGGATATGAGTAGGTAAACACTCCTGTGGAACTGCCCCCAACTGAATTTCAAAGAAATAACTGAAAAAACTGTGTGCAAACACAAGAGATTGTTAGGTATCTTCAGCTGGATACATGCACAACGTAAGAGCTCAACAAAAATTGGCTTAAAATAGATTATTCAGTTTGGTTATTGTGATTTAAAAATACTATGCTTATGTTTGTGACTGGGTACACTAGCAGAATTTTAGGTAACTGATCCAAACACCCTAACCCCTGAATTGTTCTGGAAGAAGACATGATCCTGCTGTTTGGGTGCTTAGAAAACTGAGGAAAATATTTATTGCTTTTACTGTAATTCAGCACTGGGAATGGAATATTGTGTTTAGTCTTACAACTGGTTTTCATCAAAATGACTTAAAATCCTGTAGCTATATCCTTTTAAGGGAAGTGCTCTTCTGGGGGCTAGTTTTGCCAGAGTTTATTTCAGCAGTGGGGTAACTCCACCTATAATAGCTTAATGATTTGTTGTAATCAATTTTCATCTTTTGAGCAAAATTAATCTTTATTGAAACTCCATGTCAGGGATATGCATCACCCAATATTTATCTTATGTTTGTGTATGTGGGATAATCATAATTCCCAGCTGTTATTTTACTATTATATAGAATTCAGGAGTTTGCAGTCCACTTGCCTGTATTTCGTGGCATGATGAAATTGAGTCTTGCTGAATAACCACTTGCTGAATTGCTCAGCGCTATTTCTGGGTAGGGCAGAGAATTGGAGTCAATTGGGTTTTTACAGTAAACTGGAGAAACACTCGGCTTCTAATAGAATAGAGTGACTATAACTAGATTATTTCAAGGTGCCTAACAGTACATTTCAGACAAATTAGTTATTTTTAGTCCTGCCTATCATAAGGAATTTTACATGACAGCTGGCTGATGAGGCATAAATTGGCATTCTTCAGTGTAACTGAGACGACCCTTCCTTGCTTCCAGTCTTTGCGGTCCCTCTGCTAATCTGACAGCTCAACAAAGGTGACCGGTGTTTTTGGCTTTTTAAGAGAGTTCAGGTGATCTAAGCCCAACAGCTGTGTGTTTTCTCCCATGAACATCTGGCACTCATCGTGGTATGTATTGTTGTATGTTTTGTTTTACATGTGCCAATACTGCCTTAAAGCTACTAGAAGGCCAAAGTTTATTTTGGCTGAGTAGTGAACTATTTAGGATACACAATAATATAAAACTGCTCATTTTCCCTCCAAACTCCTACAGCTGTTTTGATAAGTTATAAAGCAAAGAGGAAAAAAAACTAGACATGGCTGCAACTGTAAGATGGATTCTCTGGTGCATCTGCAGTGGGCTCACAGCTTGGGTGGTTGCAGGTCAGATATATAAAGGAAAAAAGGATCGTTTCACACTGGTATCCATCATTAGTAGTAACTTAGGACAAATATTAATATTAGTGAAATCAAAGCTCCTTGAGTTTTAAATGGGCTAGTTACATGTAATAAACTACTTAAAACATAATGAATAGCTTTAAAATTGTAGCCTCTTCAGCAATTAAATGTCCATTAAATACATTTCTGGATCTTTTTAGTCACTGGAATGAATTCCTTCAAATTCAATGTGTTAAGATGAATCCACTGACAGCAGGAAGGGTAAACCTGCCATTGGTTATAATGTGGAAGCTTTCCCTGAGCAATGACATGTGACAGGAAGATGATTCTGAGATGTTCTTTTATTATAATCACTTCTAAACGATTTGTGCTTGTAATAACTTCTCTAATAGGGGAAGAAAAGACATTTTTAAAGCAGGTAAGAATCTCGACCAAGATCATAAATTTATGCAACTTTAATCAATGAGTTAAACCTTCAGTCTAAATATGATTCCTGAAAGAAAAAGGTTAAGTCACAAAAGGTCTGCTAGTGGGTCATGAAGGAGAAACTGTTCTGGTCTGTTCTGCAGAAATTCACATTTAATGTCTCTGTATGAATTTAGTCAATGGTCTGCAATGGAAACTTCTGGTGGCACCTTCCCTTGTTCGCTTTCACACATTCATCACAAATTACAGAACTGCTCAGTTCTGTGCAAGACGCAAAATGGAAACAGTCTCTTGCTCATTGAGTTTAGTGCTTAAAGGTGGAAAGAGAATATGCACTGGGAAACCCACTGGAAGGATTAGTTTTCAAGTTATATTTTTAGACAGAAGAAGATGGAATTAATTCAGAAGTGAAGGTGGCATCATATTTATCATAAACTCCAGTATTGTTTCTCATTTATGAAATGTGTCAAGCTGTCCGTTGGACCAGCCATTTCAGAGTTACAGGCCCTGCAGGACCTGCCATCTTTGGGTGCACTCTGAGACCAAAAAAAAAAAGGCAATTTAGCATAGTACAGAAACCTGCTAGCAATTATACGTAGCAAGGAGAAATTAGTTTGAGACAGAAGTATGTTTAAGGGGATTCTGCCCTTTCTAGTTGGAAGTTCCATTAACTTTAAGACAGTGTGGAAAAAGGCCAGTCAGAAACAAAGATGAGATGGGGCAGCCAGAAGATACTGCTGTCTGGGCAAAGGAATGAGGTGATTGTTTAGTGGAGCCTTGAAGGTAAAGACAAGCTCCCTTTTCACTGGAAATGCTTAACGTAAGGGTATTGGGGGAAGGCAGAAGTGGGTGTTTGTGTTAAATGGACTGCAAGGCAGAGGCATGGGAAAGTTGGGTGTGTTTTAAGTGTTTCTACATTGTACTTATACTTTCAAAGCTCTTATTCTGTCTCTTGGGTAAATAATATTTAGAAAATATTTATAACATATACAGTCAACTTGATGTTTAGGTCTTTCAGACTCTAGGAAAAAAAAAAAGGAAGTAGCAGTAGTGTTAACATAGTTCAGCTCTTGTGTACTTAAATTGTAAACTCATGGAGGAAGGATTGTCCAGGGGTATGTTTGCACAGTGCCTGATACAGTGGGTTCCCGGCTTCTGTATCTTATTATGCTACAAATAGCAGACTAGAAGCTTAACTGCATTACAGTCACTGTGTTTTAGAATTTTAGTTCAGACAGTGGTGATCAAACTGGTGGTGAAATGGGATTTCAGTCTGTATTTGCACATGTATAATTTGAAATTAAATCCTCAAATAAGGCAGGAGAACTATAGCTGCAGGGGGAGCAGATGATCAGAGGCCACTTAGTTAGTGGGAGGAAAAATGGGCTCTGGGGTTTCCTTTGTTTCGCCCATATATATCCGTAATCCATACAGCTGCAAAATTACCTTAGTTTGGCCAACTACTGCCTCCCTCTTCTCTCCCCTCTCTAAAGGCTCGGCTCCTTTCCACTCACACAAACTACAGCTGCAGAGCAAGCAGCATCCAACACAGGGGCTAGTGTTACACCAGCCTTGTCATTCCTACTCTTATTCTCTTCAGGGCCTGCATGTAGCCTCCATCCCTGGAATTAAAGGCTTTTCCTATAGCCCTATCCATTTTTAAGTGCTTTTGGGGGCTATTCTTAACGCATACCTGAAATACTATATTGAAAGACAGCGGAGAGTATATTTCCTCATCCAGCAAAAACGTTTGTTTGGTTGGTTGTTTTCAAGTGATAAAATGAGTGGATAAAATCTTGGTGAGTTAGTGCAATCAAGCTATGAAATTTGTTCACAAGCTTTTCCTGTCTTCCATCTATATGACTGGAACAGGGTTACTTGCATTTTTGATGCTGGAGGAAGGTGAATGTTTCAATGATAATATCCATCCTGGTCTTCCTGGGCAGCCTTGTTAAAATCCAACTTCTTCCCCTCAGGAATCACAGAAAAGATCTCAGCTCTTCTGCTCTGCCCGCTCTGCTTGAGCAGGAATCCCACCGGGTCTGCCCACAGGAGGAGAGCAAACAGCAGCAGAGATGAAACCCAGCGTGCATGTGTAAGAGGGGAATTTTGCTTAAGGCGTCTGAAGTGTCGTGGGAGGCTTAAGATAAAAGTTGTTTTTGTGTTTGGAGTGCAGCTGTAGAATATCTGACCTCAGGCTCAATAGCTACCAGGAACTTTTAGCTTCATCATTTGATGGTATAAAGTTTCAAGATTGTTGATTCTGCACTGCTAACATTTTAGATGCAGTGGATGCTCTCTCTAGTTCTTCAGCTGAATTTGCTGGAGGGCATGAACTCAAGACTTTTTCTCCTTATTTTATTGGGTAGAAGAGACTGGTACTAACTTTACATGGAGATGAATTTTAAATATCACTTCTTAAAATTATTCCCCCTCCCCGCCCCCCTAAAGCTTTCAAAAAGAGTAGCAGGCACCTGGCAAGCAGAGACTGCTGCACTTCAGGATGACCAGTGCCATTTTCTTCATATCTTCCCATCTGCCTATTTGTCTGTCCCATCTTGTCTGATACTGGAATTGCAATGTTGTTTCTGTTGCAGTGGTCGTTCGTCTGCTCAGGGTCTGAGCTACACCTAACTCACTGATGTCCATGCCCAGTACTTGCTTTCCTCACAACTAATTAATATACAAACAGAAATGGGTTTAACAACAATTCAGGAACTGCAGTTGGCACCTCTCAGCAGGATGCACAGCCTGAAGAGCTACGTTTTGCCAGATCAGGCCAAACTGGAAAAATGGTACTTTTGGTATTTTGCCTATGGCTTGGCTTTGCTTTTTTTACAGCCATCATGCGGGGGTGACATTAGCTGCTAAGCTGCTTGTTTAAAAAATGACTATGTTATCTAAGAGTCCCAGAAGAAGTATGAGTTCTGTACGAGATCTCTCAACACTACACACTTTTGGGTACAGAATCCTTCTGCAATGACTCAGTACCCCAAATACTTCACACATTGCTTGTAAAAATATTCTGTGCTGTTTGATAGTGTCAGTCCCTGTATCTCTGTAAGCAGGTTGACATCTTTTCCTAGGCATTTAAATGCAGAAAAGGAGAACTCATTTTATCTAATTTCAAACCCACTGAGATATCATGGCGTTCAAGGTTCAGCTCAAGTTTGAACATTGCTAGGTTCGTGTTTCATTTCCAGATTTTGCTAAAGGGGCAGGGGAGAAAAAAAAAAATCAATGAAAATATAAAGCAAAAATGCCAATGGAGAGCTTCTCTCTCTGGAGAAACAAATATAGGGTTTGTGAGTGATAAAGAAACAGGAGTAAGAAGGGCAAAAATACATATGAAAATGTCAACGCTCTCTGTACTACAGGGGCCAGTCACTGTGCTGGGCTTGGAGAAGTTTCCTTACCCATGAAGAATAGTGTTCCATTTAACAGCACAGTTAAAAAAGTAAATTTCCCTAACGTAATAAAAAAGGTTTAAAGAGAGAAGAAAGAAAAATTTGAAAACTTTGATCCCTCTTACTACCAGTATTCACGAGGAAGATTTTTCATTAATTTTTCCTCTTGGAGAAAGCTTGTCTATCACTTCTCATCAATTTTTCTTTATTCTTCAATGTTCCAGCAGAACAGTTGCTGGCTGTCCAAGTCTGTCTGGCTAAGGTGGGATAGTACTAGCTTCCAACACTTGCTTTACAGTCTATCTATCTCTTTTGCCTGTTTCTCACCCCTCCTCGCTGCATAATGTGATATATGGCAAATCTAGTGCTACTTGTTAAATTTCTTTGGTAACAAAAATTATTTGCAAGTATGTTTTTCTCATTTGCTTGTTGCTCATATTCCTTACTTGCAAAAATTATGTCATGACCTGTTGTTTATACTGTCTGCAGTATAGCTATGTCCAAAGGACTGGCTGGGAGCAGCTGAAGGCTGGAAAATTTGTTCTGAGGTTTTCTCTGAACTTTGCTTTGCCTTAGGATCCCTTTTCTGTTCAGGTGCACAGCCAGGCAAATGTGGAGTGTGGAAGCTCTTGGGAAGAAGACTGGAAAATATTGAGATCGATATTTAAGTAATGCACCTGGTTCTTCTCTCCCCAAAAAATCTAATTTCTGGACCTTAGTAATTTCTCCATTTTTTAGACTAAACTAGTTGTGCAGGATTGTCATTTTGTGTCCACATCTACTGATTCTGTACCCATGTCAACCTGGCAGGAGAATTAGTTGACAATAACTGTGCTTTTTGACTTCCAGTGTCAAAATATCATAAGGTTCATTAATCTTTGCATCCCATACCCCTAGATTTTACTTTCATGCTATATTTTAACTGACTTGTAGTATAACAGCACCCCTCTCTTTGTATGGACCCTGATGCTATAATCCAGTAACAGTATTTGGGTGCAGTGGTGTTCTAGCTTCCAGTGTTGATTAATCCCTTTTTTCCCCCCAAATGGCAGTTGTTTATATCATTGGTAGCGCTCTCGATTCTGACCAGCTTTTTCTTATCAGTCAAGTCCTTTTTCAACACCTGGACCTGGCAATGGATTTCACGCATCAGTGCCTAAGAGCTATTTTAGAGCCATTAACCACAGCAGTGCTTACAAATGTAAATGCTGCACTCTCCAAGCAGCATCCTGCTTCCCAGTCCCCATATTCCTCTTCCTTCCCCTCCTCTCCCTGTCCTTATCCCCTCAAATTATTTTAAAGTAACCTAAATCCGCCTAGTCAGTGATTCAGACTAGGCTGTGATATTCAGCACTCTGTCCCACCTTTCCAGTTTCCAACCATACATTGACTTCCAGTAGAAAAAAAAAAAAGGAGGAATAAAGAAAAGGAAAGAAAAAGGTTTTTTTACTTTACTGAAGCTGGCTTTAACATCTGCCTACTCTTGGCACTGTCTCAATCAGGCTATTTAACAATGCTGTACTCTGAGTCGGCCAGTAGGTGTCAAAATAACCTGTCATTTGAAAAACTGCAGTGTGTTACTGATGGGAAACTGATAATCTTTTGTCTTGTCTAGAGTTTATCAAGAGCTGGGCTCATCCAGTATCTTGTGTCCGCACCCAAGAGCAAAGCTGATGTTGTGGTGATTTATCAAGAGTTTGGCGCTGCTCTAAATAATAGTATTGTGGATGCTGTTCCAAATCTGGTGAAACCAGTAGATATTGAAAGTTTATCCAGGCTAGTAATGCTGTGGAAAGCCATACACTTCTCCAACTGCCTTTCCCTCTCTCCCAGTAATACTCAGCAAACTGGACATATTGTTTTCTAAGAGTTTGCATGTAGTGCTGCCACAAATTGAGATGAACACTTCAGCTGGCTTTGTTTTCAGTCCTTTTGTCCCACCGCATCTGACCTTAACCTGATTTTTCTGAAGGTCCTGTATCTGAAAGCAGACCCGACAAGATGAGTTTTGCCCTCAGGGGTGCAAGGTGGCTCTGGCTGACTTTAGCATTCAACGTGACCCTGTGAAGTGAAATAGTCCAGCCACTGCATTCACTGAAAAGTCAGGGAGCCCCTGTATCTACTCAGGGGGTTTGGATTATAAACAATCCTTGTGTTCTTTGAGACATTCAGTTCGAAAGACAGAAAAATAATTGATAGTTTTGTACTGTCTTCAAAATCAACAGCTCACGTAACATTCATGTATGTGTTTATATTTTTCAGTGGGAAGTGTTCCTACTTGTTACTGCACATGGGTACATCTTGTGGTCTCAGTTTACCAGGGTGAAGGTAGGCACAGGTTTGCTGCCCTAAACCTTCATGTGCTTGTACAATTTTAGTTTAGTGTTGTGAAGGAAAAAGCTTACCTGGCTCTATAATTGTTGATTTTATACACCAGTTTTTGTGTTTCAGTTTACCGGTGAAACAGGGTAAAAACATAAGGACTTGACAGAGATTTAACCCGTCTCCTGTAGGAATGGAGTTTTATCTGATTATTCTAGTTTCCTCAAAACGCTGTATGTGAGTCTATGTGTGGATGACTCAGTCTTTGTGAAGGGCGCTGTTACTATTAATTTCAGTTTATTTAAAGCGTGGTCACCCACATGTGGCAAAACAGGCAGCCCTTTGGCTGCAAGGAGGATTCCAGGCACAGGTTTGGCTGGAAGATTGCTTTCCTGAAAATCTCTCCCCTGCCTCTGTTCATGATGGTGATGCACCAAATTAGCTACAGTAAGTAAGAGAACTAATGACTTAGCAGAGGCTTCACTGAAAAAAATAATCTGCTTTTATTTGAGGTTTTCACTGAAAGAGAAATTAAAAGCTGAGAACTGTGGTGACATGAACAACAGACATATAAAGAATAGTCATAAAAATGTGGTCAGGCTGGGAATGAGACAGTTCCCCTCCCTCAGAGCAGTAGAGTTCTGAAAGAGTCTTCTAACAAAATGAATAGGAGAAACACAACCCATGAAAACAAAGCAAGCCACAGATTATTTGAGGTGAATTATACAAAAACAATTACTGGAATTGGTGCTTGTGAGAGCCAGGACTGGATGTGATGACCTCAAAGGGTCCTTCCATGCCTGTTTCCCTCAAAAACAATACCTGAAGCCATGTGTTCCCTCTCTGATGCTAGAAAAGAGCTTGTGCTCGTATCACAGGTGCTGGGTACCACGGGGGCCTAGATGAGCAATTGGTTCCTCTCACTGTCAGTGTGTGTCACGTTTCAGTACCGCATTTCTGCCAGCATCTCACCCAATAGTGGACAACTTGTCAAAACCAGGGCTGTTTATTGTCAGTTTCACCTGTGCCAACTGTTCAGCTTATGTATTCAGGGCTCCTCATGGTGTGGGTTCCTCCTTACTGCTTTATGTTCATGGCTGGTTGCAGTGGAAGATTTGTTTTCAGTTAGTACAAGATCAAACCCAATAGAAAACACTAAAGGATGAGGGAAAAATTAACCCTAGATGAGTCCAGAAAGAATATGGGGTAGGAGAGATACAAAAGCACAAAGGCCAGTCAAAGTGAGTCTCTTCAACAGAACAGAGTGATCAGGAGGGATTTGATTTGAACCAGAGAGCCCTAACGGATGAGATCTTAGACAATGTCACACATCTGTGGGATCTGTTGGTTCCTTGGCCTGGTGAGCAGAACATAATTTATTTTAGTAAGATTTTAAATTGAAATACAATGTATATTGACTCCTGCCCTTTCAGCTTTCACTTATTTCAGATGACTTTCTGATCCTTAATACCACGCTACAGTAACAATAAAAAAAGGTCTTTTTAATATCTTATAGTAGCTGCCAGTAATAACACTGCTTTATAATGAAGCCAACAAATACTGAAATTTGAACAATTTGTGAAGTCAGTAGAAAATGTGTAACCACATACTCAGGCAAATAGGCTTTTCTTATATAATAATCACCCTTCTCTTATAAAAAGCAGATGCAATTTCAAAGCAATAGAAAATACATGTGCTGCATATATTTGAACACGCTTGTTTAAGAAACCATCTCTTGAAAGTCCATGGCTTCATGTTTACTGTCTCTGTCTCTTCCTTTTTCTCAGTGAGATTGTTTTCTGGTCCCCCCCTCGAAGGTGCACACCACCCACCACGCTCATGCTCCATTAAGCTCTAGTGCCAAACAGAAAGTTCTATGGAGCTTTCATTTATCAACATTCCCCCAAAGTGCTTTATGCGTTTCATCGGGGATTTGCAAAAGTATTCACAGCTTCGGGAGCGCAGCACTGGAGCGCTGTGATCGATGGAAGAGGAATTCAATAACCGCCCAATGCTGTGGAGCAATTTTGGGCAGTGGTTTGGGACAGGAAGTGAATGAGGAAAAGATAATGAGCTGAGGTGGTTGATTAGGTCTTTGTTTAAAATGGGTTGGGATTTTTAAGTGCTCTTGGCAGTTATAGCCTCGCTCTCATTCAAAGAATGTTATTTTTGAGAAAAACATAATTTAACACACTGCTGAGTGTTGTTTCAAGCCTGTCTCAAGTAGGTATTTTACCTTGCAAAGAGAGGTAAAGTGAAAAACATTTTGTTATCACAAAATATCTCATTTATATGCACTGATTTTTATATAGATGATGTTCTGCTGATGGACAGTGATAAATACACATGTAAAACCTTGCAAAAGATGGATAGTACTGCTTCCAGACAGAATGGTGCCGTGTAAACACAAAGCCTTGTTATCTGGATTTACCTTAGTGCTCTCCATCCGAATACGATTGCAGCTTAGCACTGCGTATCTTAGCTATCCTATTAGTTAAAATAGAAAGACCTTCACAGGAAACACTTCCCCTTTTCTCCTCCAGAGCCAGGACTTGGTGTAGCGTGGTGTGATCTTTCAATCCTGGATTGAGAGGGTTTGTTCTTGCAAACAGCTTTGCAGGGTGTCAGTCTGAGCTCCTTTATTCTGCACCATAGATGTCTGGAAAATTGCCGCGTCTCCTCAGCTGGGTATTCTCATTGCTTAGCACATTCCCTGCAGCCCCTGACAAGAACGTTACTGTGGGAACAGGGGAATGTCCAAAGCACACGATGTTCTGGCGAATCCCAGCTGGCAGGCAGCCCTCTGGGGTCACAGCTGGCCAGATGTGACGTGGGCTGCTCTAAATCAGACCATTGGCAAGCTCGGAGGACCAAGAAATGTCTTTGCTACATCCACTTACCCCCAGCAGATACTGGGGCAGCTGAGGTTAGAGGGTAACATGGTGCTTCTTAGCAGTTTTGAGGTGAAACAGATCACTGGTTTACACGAGGAATTAAATTGTACATTCAGTTTATTGCCATGAGAAGCTATATAAGAAACATTTTCTCTCCTGCACAAGGTATAAAATTATGATTCTTAAAGCATTCATTTAATCCGTGTTTCTATTGCAAAAACAAGGGGCTGACAGCAAAGTTGTTTACAGGTTTTTTTAACTCGGATTTAAATGGGACTGTCTTGTGGCTGGCCATAAATAATGATGAGGTCACTATAATTAGAGGTTAAATTATTTCTGAATCTCATAACCAGGATTGGGGTCCTGTTGTCTAGGGTATTTATAAATGTGGAAGAATAATTTTTTTTCTGAGCATTTAATGGCAAAAAAAAAAGGATAAGATATCCATGACATGGACAAATAACCAAAGAGAAGTGAATAACTAAGTGACAGTGATCATATGAATGAAGGAGATGATCCTCACGGCTCTATGTTAATACTCTTTTTCACAAGCATAGGTGAAATTGCAATTACTATGAACGATCCATAGCTGGTTTTTAAAATGACTGTGCATTGCATTTAAACAAAATACTATTGGAATGAAGACTCTGCACAATTTTATTACATTTCCTTTATTACAGTTTGTTAATTCTTATGCAGATGATATTTGACTTATTTTATAAATGGTTATTTGCCATATATTATCTCATTTCACTAAACCAGACACGTTTTTTAATGTCTTTTAACTTTCTCTGAGTTGTTTAGTTTAGATGTGGTTTAATCACAACCCTAGTCAATTGGTAAAGAATAAATAGTAGATAACAGTGATGAATGAAGTTGAGTATCACAGAAAATAGGTGTCTGATTCAGCTCCTGCTGAAATTCAGCAATAGATTCCTATTGACTGTAGTGAAAACAAATGGAGTTGCAAAACAAGTTGCAAAGTTTGTGAAAAATTAGTCTGGATAGTTAAATTCACACAAACTCTCAGCCATGAGGCACAACAGTACTATAATTTTTAGAGCTGAAAGGGGTTTTTAGTTGAAAAGTAGTTTTATTTGTCTGAGAATAAAAGAATTGTCCTTTTATGTTATGGATTATGGGTAATTTTGGAAGACCTGGGTGGTCTTATGAAGGAGAAAATAAATTAGAGTATAAGTATGTGTAGATGAAGTATAACTGTATGGCACACCATATAGCAGTGCCATACAACAGTGAATTATATATTACTATTTTTATTTATTGCCTAAAAATACTATAACAGTTCTCAGTCAATTTTATATGATAAGAGTATAAGAACAGAAAGGAAAAAGAAAAAAAAATGGTTCTGTGTCCTTCTGTGCAGTCTAAGGGTGTTGGTTCTTTACAGAATTTAATGCTGCTTATTTTGAATGTTGATGAATTTGCCTCTCATACACAGCTGATAAAACCATTCTGCTCAAGAACTTTGTCTGGATTGCAAATGTCACTCCAATTGCATTCTTCTGTTTCCTGAAAGAGATGTAATTTAATATGAAATTGCTTTTTTTTTTCTGACCAGAGTCTCTGAAACATGTTTGTTCCTGGCTGGGAGATAGAGTATTTCCTTGGGTATATTTACTGGCTATACAAAACTCCTGAAGGTCAGTTGGATAGAAAACAGAATTTATATGTAACTGACCTGTTTTCATGCTGAAGGCTGCACCAACTCTAGGAGAGTAGTTGAGGAAAGTGTTGACCAAAGGCTCTTTGACAAGTGGCAGAAAATTAGTGGAATCAGCAAAGACATAAAGTGATGGACACTTGAAGCAAGCCCTTGAAGAATCAAAACCCAAATAATATTGTGATGATGTGAGAAGCAAGAGGAATTCTTTAGACGCATATATGAGATGTATAACCTGGCCACAGTGAAAGTTACTCCTACAAACAAGTGGAGGACATGGAAACTTGTTAGAGATAATAGATTATGCCAAACTTATGGTTCCCCACAGAGGAAGGCCATCCAGTGAGTTTTCTTGCATAGCTGAAGGCAGCTCTTTAATGTGGCTGTAGACTGGAGAGAAAGCTGAGATAAAAAAGACCGATGAAAATAGGTATGGAAGCTGAAGGAGAAAAGGCATAGGCAGAGAATAGACTCTTGTGATCCTTTGTAGAAAGTGTGAAAGAAAGGGAAGGAGAGATGTTGAATAACATATTGAATGCCTAATCAAAAGACAAAAAGCAAAGGAAGGCTGGATATAAAGAGGAGAAGCATGACAAAGATCAATAAAAGCAGATGAAAGCTGAGGGGCAGTGGAAGTGGAGCAAGAACTTCATTCAGGTAGGAGGTATGCTTCACTGTATCTGGAAGGATGTAATTTCAAGCCAGACTGGACTGAGTGAAGGATGAGGTCAGTGGGGAAGAATTCAGTATGGCTGTTCAGGGCAACTGTTGAAAAGGTGGGATAAAAGGATGGAAGCCAGAGGGGGTTTTGTACCTTTCTCCTTCACATGGTGTAGGAGAATAAGGCACATTTCTGTCAAAAGTGTGAGGAAACTAATAAGTGAGAGGTTAATGAAAGGTAGGGAGGATGGACCGGGTCACTGTCTGATGGTGGGAGTTAGAGAGGTAGTAACAGGTCCCACAGTTACTGTGGCAGAGTGAGTGAGGAATAAATTTAATATTAATAGCCTTCCCTTCAGATGTGCTGTCGTTGCTCTAAGGGCTTTGCTGACACTGCTGATAGTCTCCTGAACTCCCCCTGATGTCGCAGACAAACCCGTGCACAGGCCATAGGCTCCTCTCCTGTTACGCACACAACGCAGACTGTGTTCCAGTGTTGTGTCCAACACTAATGTGAAAGGAAGGCTCTGCTTTTTATTTTCAAGGACTTGAGCTTTCAAGGCTTTGGACTGAGTGCCAAAAACAATTCATCAGGAACGCTTTACAACTCAGCAATACAAAACCTGTTAGGATACAGATCACCCACAAGACAGAGTTTTGGGAGGAAATATGTAAAGCACTGGTTGACCTCAGCATGATTAATGGTTTTTAACACATTGAACTCTGTTGCTTACGATGTGAATTTTACGCTGGCTCACCCATGGTTGTTTATTTTTATTTTTTGAAGGAGGGGGAACCTCCATTTGTGAAACTTTCATTCATATAGAAGTTAATGACAGTCCATATATAACAGCAAAATATTTATATTGAGACACAACTGTCCCAGCTGATTCTGCTTCTCCTCAGCAGTTTGTTCCCTTCAAAAACAGCCTTTAAAAATTACAGACCTTGCAGAGTTTGTGTCAATCATCTCTGCCATGAAAGGATCATTTATGGGATGTGAAGCTTGTTGACTGGACTAGAGCAATGAATGAGATCTCTTCTACAACTACGAAGCCACCTGGTCCCCGCTCCTTGGGCTAAGAATATCCTGAGTTGGAAGGGATCCCCAAGGATCATTCAGTCCAAATCCCATCTCCACACAGGGCAACCTAAAAATTAAACCTTTTGACTAAGAGTGTTGTCCAAACCCTTTGTGAACACTGACAGGCTTGGAGCCTTGACCTCTTCTCTGGGGAGCTTGTTCCAGTGCTTCATCGCCTCTCGGTGAAGAATTTTTTTCCTAAAGAAGACAAAGTGATTTTGATTTTGTGGGCTAGCACATCACAAGCAATGGTCAGTAGGCCTGGTGAGGCCAGTGGGACTTATAGAGCTCTTTATGTGTGCCTCAAACAGTGAAAAAACCCCGTTACTAAAGTTGCATTTGGTGCCCTACATCTGAATGACGTGCTAGGTGCTCATAGTGACGGGCTGTGTCTATCTTCCTCCTGAGCCGTGAATCATGTACTCAGCCAGCTGGAGGGCTGCTTCTCTTCCAGAGGTTTCTGCATCAGGTTGAAGAATCAGGGCTTCCACCTCCTTCAAGTCACTTCAGCATCACAGCAGTGAAAGCCAGCAGCAGACCAAAACCTCCTGTGTCAGAAATGCCCTGGTACTACGTGAGAAGGAGGAAGGTGGCACCTGTTTCATAAGTATGTAGCTTTAACCTAGAGCTGCAGCTTTTTTCTAGTTGACCCTTTATGTAAGCAAAAGCTCCAGACCCATTTCTGTAAGCTTGTACTGTCCATTCATCTCCCAGTAAGACAGTCTCCATTTTTCACCCTTGCTCTGACTAGTGTTACTTGTTAATCCTGAGCTAAGTTTAGAAGAGTGAAGGTATTACATGAGGCTTATACCAGCTAGTCTAAGTCCTTTAGCAGCTGGTAACTTTATCAATTCTCTTACTGGAAAAAAAAAAAAAAAAAGAAATTTTGACTCTCCTTCCTATTTTTTTTCTTCTTGCAAGTGTTAGACTCCAGTACTTTACTTTTCTTCACATATGCATTAACATTTTTCATAATTGCTTAAGTGCAAGTTCAAAAGTTACACATTTAAGCTCCTTAGAAACAAAGATGTTTTTAGAAACATTACCTAATATTTTGGAGGGTTTATTGCTGGCTCTTTTTCTTATGAAAATCATGCAGCTGGAATCTGAAAAGTGGTTATCCGCAGGAGTATCCACTTGCTATTTTGAGGTGGTAATTCGGAGTCATGCCATTATGACACAGTATTGAAAAATATTAAAATTAATGTAGAAAAAATTTTGGACAGTTTTTCAAGTAGTTAATACTGCTGTCATCGTTGTAGCATTTCATACCTGTATTCTACACAAACCATCCTAACCAAATGATCTAAATTTTAAATATCAGGCATAATTTAGAGAGAAATTATATTATACAGGAGTATTGATTAGTTGGCCAAAGCCAAAGAATAATACAGTGTCTTGTCAGACTTACAGCAAATTGTTTCCCCTAGTGGCAAGGTGAAGGATGCAAGAGCCACCAAAATCATGAGTTTTACCATGTCTTCTGCCTTTCTTTCTGAAGGTTTCCCTGGGCTGCACGCTCATGCGCAAACACGAGCTTAAAGTCTAAAGAAAACATGGAACGTGCCCATGGACACAAGGGGAATTGGTGAGAAATGTAAATTTCAACAAGCAAAGAAGATAACGGAGGTGATGAAATGAAAGGTCATGTTTCAGATGAGGTAATTGCCGTGTGATGTCAGTGTGTGACGGGATGGTTTTGAGGAGGGTAGGGAAGAGGGAGAGAACGTAGTGCAGGGGTGATGCCGTGAGGCTCATTTCCGCAGTTAACAGTTGATTAAGGCAAGTCACTGCTCTGTTGAGCTCTGGCACCAATCAAATATCTGGGTTCATCTCTCATCAGTTCTGGAAATGACATTTACAGCTCATTAGATGTATTCTGATTATACATTTATTGTTGGGAAACAATAGAATTGAATGGAAAGCAAATGAGCTTATCTAAAGAATAAGGTTACTTTGAGTAGTGTAACTTTTAAAAAAATATCTTTTTATTTCCTGTGTAACCATTTTCCAAATGAAAGGTTTTTTTTTTTTCTTTTGCTTCCAATGCAAAGTAGGTTTGTTGTGAAAATTTAGTTGAGTTGCGATGGGAAAAAAAATCCATATATTTAACAGTCAAAAAGCAAAGAGCACGAAGTGTTAAATTGACTTGTATGCTGTTATTTGGTTGTTAATGTTTTCAATGTCATGGCTTTTCATTCCACTTGTCTATGTGGAGCACTTTTAGAAGATCAGTGACTATTTAGAGAGGTTCTGTTCTGTTTGTGCTTAGAGCTCCTGACTTTTACATAGTTACTGCTTTCTGAAGCAAAGTAAATGAAAAAGATAAGCCTGTTCTTTAAGTTTTGAATGGGATAAAGATGTGACAGGTATTATAGGTGAAGGGACATTTTGAATTCTGCAATATCCTTTGGTTTTTGTTACAGCTGTCAGAATAGTTAAGACCATAGTTTGGTTTCTGGTGCCCATTTGTAAACGGAGGATGTATAAAGTGGCATAATAGAGATGACGTATCTTTGGAGTTAACAGGATGCCATGGTGACATGTGACTCAAATCCTGTCTGCTTTTGGTTCAAACATGGCACTGAGGCAAGAGTAAGAGCAATGTCATGTGTTTTTTCCTCCATGTTTCCTAGTCTGAAATCACCCAAATTCAGGTCTGGGTACCGCTGAGCCCTTGCAAAAGGGGGAGGTTGCTGGTTGATGCCAGACTCATAAGTGTTAAGCAAAAGGTGTTTCTCCCAAGAGTCTGATCGTGCACTATGAAAACTTATGGAAGTAGATTTCAGCCCTGGTTTACAGCTCTAATTTCTCCAAAATACTGGGCTTTCTTTCCTTGTAAGTCTCCCATCTTAAGGCTGATCACTTTCACTATTAATTCAAAATGAAACTCTGGCCCGCTATGTCTGTTTCTGGAAAAGTGAAGGAGAAGGAAAATAACTGAAACCTCAAATAGGGGATTCACTTCCATTATTGAATTTTATAAGGTGATATGTGGCATATTAAAGTCTGTATTGGTAGCTTGGGATCACATGCTTGTGTTTCTGCTCTCTCTCATCTGGAATGAGCTTGGACTATCTGTGTTATGGTTTGGACTGGATATAGTTTTTCCCTTTCTCTTAAATTGGTGACTACAGGATGTGGCAGTTCTGATTATACTGAAAATTGCTGTAATTGTTATCAGGCAATAAACATTCAATATATTTTTGTAAGATGTAGAGCTTAGTGGAAGTTTTCCAGTATTTGAGAAAATAACTGGAAGCAAATTGGTAAGGATACAAATTGAATTTGGCCTTTGAATACTGAGAAAGTTGGCCTGCTTTATTCTGTTAAGAAACTGAGGATTACTGTAACACTCACAGCAATGCAAGACGTATTCTCAGCTAAGAATTAATATGAATGTCTTTTTCGTATAAAAACACATTGTAAGTAGTGCAGGAATGCATACCTGTCATAAGCATAACTGCTGTACAGAAAACAGAACAGGAATGTGAATTAAATGTTCGTACAAAGGACATAATTTTCCTCTTTGGTTCTCTCATAGGCCATATATGGGCAACTTCTATCAAATGGGTCTGCAATAAAAACTCTGTGTTGTGCATTCACCTTTATAGCAACCAAAAGATAACGCTTGTATAATTTGGGTGAGAGCTCTTATTTATTACTCTGAAATTATAGTACTTTTTAAAGTACTCCACACGGGTAGATGGGAGTGAAGATTCTTAAGTTGTTAACATTTGATCTCCTGTTATAATTAATCAGATCCAGAATGTAGCTTAAATAATGTGTTTATATAATGTTGTCTAGGAGTTTTACTTACAGTCTTGCTTTGAAACTGTCTGTGTTGAATGGGACTAAATATAGGTGCACTCTTTTTCCTTTTGATAAAACACATTTCCACCGGATATTCTTCTTACTTTATTTTAAGAATTGATGATTTTTAGAAAAAGTAAAGCTAATTCAGAAATCCTGTAAGTATTTTATCGGCCTAGTAATGCCCATAACTCACTCACTTGAAACATTGCAGGATGGGAATTAGGTTCTTGGATTAAAAAGCTCCCTTTTAAAATAAACAGGAGGAAACATAGGGGAGAGACAGAAGAGTGTAACTTGTTTAACATTTAACAAGCCTCTTGATCCATTTTCTGGACCAGTTGCTGTCCTTTTGAAGATAAAAGCAATTACATTAGATATGGGGGTGGTTTTCATGCACCGGGAGTTGAGAGAATTTTGGTTCTTTACAGAAGCAAGAATGTGGATGCTTGGCTCTGCCTGTAGGGTGATTTTTTGACCATTTTTCTGCGTACATCTGGGAGAAATCCAGACCTCACTGAAATCCGTGAGACTTTGCTCATTGCCTTTAAGAGGGCCAGGATTTTGTCTGTGAATGTTCAAGCTTTCAGTCACTGGCCAGCTTCAGCAGAGCTACAGTTAAGCTTTTCTTTTTTACTACTGCAAGTTGCCTCATCCTGGCCCTAGACCGCAAAATGACTCCCAGGAAATTTTCTTTCTGGAAAGTACATCCTTGATGATCTTAGCATGGACTCTTGTTAGCTGGAGGACATCAATATTTTGATGAAAGACAGTGGATTTTATTAGGCTGAGTTGGGTCAAAGCGTTGTCTTGTAAATCTTGGCCAACCCGTGGGAAGCTTCTGCGTGGGATCCTAATGTTAAACAGAGGGCCTCAGTCTGTATTGGGATCTCTGACAATGCTGTAACAAAACTAGCAGTGATAATGGATCGTGGCGGGGAGGAGATTTGAAGTCTGTAGGTCTCTAACTGAATGAGGGTTTGCTTTACACCACCTCTGCAGGGACAGACACACACACACAAATGAGGCAAATTCATTCAGCTTGGTCCTCTGACATGGGCTTTTCTCCAAAATGGCTTGAAGGAAACAATTTTACAGAAGTCAAATCAGAGATGTAGGAACTTAAGATGCGTTTTTCAGAGTCTTTGTGGGGTTTAGACCTAACCTTATTGCAGACCAGTGGATCTTGAGATCCTTGATGCCTATTTTGTGTCTGAAAAATGGAGCTCGACACCAAAGTAACCTATCTACTGATAAGCAAAGGTAAAGATACAGATGAACTCAGCCATAGACAATACACATGAACTCTGACTTCTGGGCTCCACTTTTTGGAAGAGAAATTTCCAATTTCAAGGTAGGTGCCAGAAACTACCCCAGGCACTGGATAAGGATGTCAAAGAATGGGTTTGCAGAAAGTGAATAAGATATGAGTTTTTCCATTTGCCTACCAGGCTGCTGTTTGGCCCCTGCCTGAGGCTTGGATGTGGAATTCCTAGTTCGGAGGTCTCTAATGAGGTTATGCATAGGAGGGTGGTGCTGGAGATACTTGGGAGGCCAAGGTGACCTGAAGGCAGGTTGATCAGATAGTGTCCTGCCCACTCAAACTGCTCAGAACCCTCATGGCAGTAAGTTGTCCTGTTCAGTTTGCCTTCCTTCTGCTTACTCCTGGGCTGCCGTCTTTTCAGGTCTGACCTGAGTTTGTGGATTACTTTCTCTGGATCGCTTTAAGGAAAACTGGGGTTGAATGAAAAGTGAATTCCATAAATCCTTCCCCTGTGATATATCTACAGCGGAAGAGGAAGCTGTCTTCTGAGACAAGTCAAATATCATCATTCATCACAATGGTTACATTCGGATTTCAAGATACCCTCCTAATACGGTTATAAATCTGTTTCACAGTCATCTGGTGGTTGCATATTAGGGTAATGTTTCCCAGAAGTTTCCACTAGTTGTAGTATGTTCCATAATTTTGGGGAGTTACGTAAAATTCTGTGATTGGTTGTGATCTCATTTTGTTATCTTGCATAGTTACTGGAGAGCGTGAAGAAATAGGTGGTGGTATGCAGCCTTTCTGATAATATGGGAGAGTTGAAAAGGTAATTTTAAGTTGTACTGGCTGCAGAAGGAGATAAAATACATAGGAAGTTTGTTTTGGTGTTTTTTTTTTTTTTTCTGAAAGAGCAGAGCTCTAGAGTGGGCAGTATCTAACCTACGGTTTTCAGTCACTCTAAGATAAGCAAAGATTTAGAGTTCTGAATATTCTGTGCATATGAAATTGTATGTTTAAAATGTAAGCCTTCGAGAAGACACATAATTCACCCCTACTAGCTTCCTCTCAAAATTGGTAATGTGTTTTGGATTAAACATACTCAAACAATTTATGTGTCTGTAGAAGCTACTCCACTCTCCACCATGTGTTGCTGGTTTGCCGGCAACAGAGACTCCTCTGCAGTTCGAGTCTCAGGTCTGATGCAGTGAGTAGAAACGTTATTTTTCCTTTCCTTGGTCTCCGTGCAGCTTACCAGCCTGCTGTGTGTTAGCCACACAAGTAACTCTGTGGCAGGTCAAGAGGAAAGTTGGCAACTTTACAGCTAGGACACCTCTCTGCAAACTCCGTAGGTTATTCCCGTCTCTTTCCTGGATGGCACTGGAGTTTCCAGGTCCTTGCGACTCCTGTGGCTTTTCTCCTCCTCTGCCAAGTCTCTTGCCTATGTTTTGGGCTTCTTGGTTCCTCTGTTCCTTCACCTACAAGAAGCATCTCGGGGCAGGTCTGTGAGGGAAGGCACAGCGTTGCTTGCGAGTGGACGGTGTGTTTCAGATAAAGGAGCAAAGGGTGTGAGGTGGCTCAATATGCTATTCCAGGATGCCGGAGCCAGGAAAATCCAGCTCGTCCAGACTGGCTCTGCTTTCCTTTCACCCCCTCCTGTGAGTAATGCAAGTTGTTTATTTCTTCATCCCTGCCTTTGCAGAGAACAACTAGGCGTTCATTTCTCTTCCCACCTCCTCCTCTCCCAGGCCTCCCTTTGTTCCTTGAAGAAGCGGGAAGGGACAGGGGAAGGGACACACTACAAGGAGAAACATTTTCACTCCTTTTCCTTGCTGGATCACACGCCAGCGGGGGCAGAACCAGATGAACTGCCTGAGCATGTGGAAGAGCACTGTGACGTGCAGAGGGAATGTCTCCCTGGCTGGGGCCTGCAGCCCGCCCCAGGACCTCTCCTTCTTCCAGACCCTGAGCAGTGACAGCCCCTTGGCTGTTGGGTTGGATTCCTTCGCTGCCGCCCCTGTGTTTCCATACAATACCCTACTGGAGATTTCAGCTAGGAGAGACTTTAAAATGATTTAGAACCTTAACTTCCTTTTCCTTTAATAGTTCTCTTCAGTAATTTCATCCTTCTGTTTTTACATTTCTACGTAATTACTGAAATAAATGTTTATTTGATAATTCACCATTTAAAGAGGAGTTTGAAAAGAAATTAATCTCATTAAATGGGAAGACACTATGTAATCTTCTCAGACATTCCAAGTTTCCTCTTAATATTTTACAGTCTTTTTACTATTTACTTTGTATCTCTTTTCTTGAAAATGTTTATTTTGGGAAGGTCAAAACAAAATTCTCCCTGTGTCTCTCATCAGCTGTAAGATGAATGCATACAGTTGGAACAAGTTCCATTGAAGCTCTCATGCAGAATAAACAAAGTCCTGACCGAAGGCTTGACTCATGATAGATCTTTAATGACTATTGTCATGAAAAAGTAGTTAACATATTCTCCCCCCCCCCCAAAAAAAAAAGGGTGTAGCTTTGCTGCGGAGTCAGCAACACATCAAAATAGGGGCAACCGAGGGAGAGATTCAAAGGGTGAGGCTGATACGATGGGCATTGGGAAGAACATTAGCAGCTGTGTGTTCATTAAAGAGGGCGATGCAAGTGTGCTGGGGAGGTCAAGCACGTCGCGGGGAATTTCTGATGTTACGGGGTCAGGCTCTTCAGATGGAATCAGCCTACAGAAACGGGTATGACAGTAGGGTGTTGTAAGCGTGTAGTCACCACTTAAGCTTTTGTAGGCTGTGGTAAAGCCTTTCTGCCTCAAACGTTCCCCTACTCTGCGGGGAATCTTTGGGGATTATTTTGGGGAGGGAGGTTTGGTATTTCTATAGATGGAGCTAGAGAGCGGGGAGATGCCTATGAAATTACTGCACATCCTTAAACAAAGCAGATCTGTTCCCGCTGCCTTTTCTACTGGTGTGACAGTTAGCGTAACGCTTGGCAGTCAACAGACGCTGCATGCTGCTCTTGTCATCATGCGGTGGGGCAGGGAAACTGCTGACATGGAAAAGTGCAGACAAAATCGAGCGGAATGATTCATGGCTTGGAAGGCTCTGTGTCCTGGGGGAAGATTAATCAAAACTGGCCCAGAGAGCTCCGGGATAGTAATATGCATGCGTATTATAGTTACTGGGTGATAGAAAAATATCTTTGAACGAGTTGGGCCAGATTCACACATGCTATTTTAGGAGGTACATTTATTATTTTTTGCTGTTAAGAAAGGTCTCTCTTGTAAAACTCTAATCGTCCTGTGAGTGAGGGGCTAGGAAACCTGCGTTGTATGGCTTACGTACCTACGGCATTCACCATCAGTCCTACGGAGGACGGAGTGGAAAGCCCAAGAAAATTACATTTTTGGGCCATTGCTTAGTGAAGGAAAGATGCTATGAGAGCTGCGGGACAAGCTTATCAAAAGGAAATAAAACACTTCGGTCCTTGAAGAGTTCAAGTATCTGAGAGTGGTTCAGACTGTGATCTCATTCTCTGCGGCAGTGAAAAATCAAAATTTCTCATTTTAATTTTAGTGCTATATGATAATTGATACATTTTGGAAGGTGTGCATTTATTGTTCTGTAGTGTTAATTACCTTTGAGATGTAGAAGACAGTGATTGGAATGGTCTCAAAGATTTGGTACTAGTTAGAAAAATGAGAGAGAAAACATCTGAGAGGAGGAAATGTTTTAGACTAAATTCCTAAGGGAAAGTATCTAATACAATCAGTCCCTGAGTCTGATTAGAGACTTTTTTTCCAAAGAAACTTCTGAACTCATTGGCCAGTTTTAATGGAATTTAAGTGCCACTGTATTCTCAAAATTATGAAGTTCCTGTTTAGTGTGAGAAAACTAGAGTGAGGAAAGACATTACTACGCCTATGGAAGAAAAAGTTTCAGCGCACGTATCCTGGCCAGGCAATGGGCACACAGAGTGTTTGGAAACAAGCACGGTGTGTGCTGCCTCTTGCTTGACCTGAAGGTGATGGATATGGGAGGGATGAGGGGCAGTGTGGATTGCAGAGAGGGGAATTTATCAAAGGACTATGGAAAAGGGGCTTGGGCTGTTGCAATATGGAGGGGAGAATGATGCAAGCCACAAATCTGTAGGAAATCAGGCTTTATTAGTTCCACTGCTTTTGGAACAACTTGTTTAAACTTCCCTTGTAGGTAATTAACTTTCTAATGGCACTGTGAGATAGGCCACCTGCAGAACCCTTGGGCAGGGGGATTCACAAGCATGTATGGTTCAAAATAGGGCCTCATGGAAAACTAGGCAAAAGTGTGTTAGAATAATATTTACATTCAGTAGCATTAAGTACATCTGTTTGTTATTAGTGGGAGGCTGAACTGGCTAAAAATCTTCCACAAGAGTGACCCAGCAGCAGAAGGCCAGGTACCTCTGACAGCTTTTCCACAGCTACCAATAGAGCTGTTTGCAAAAGCATGACAAGGTTTCCCTCTCAATGTCAATTTGAATACAAAGGAGATCAAATTTTGATTATGGGAATATATAGATGTTTCAATCTGTCACTTTACGCCTCTGGTTTTATACTTATTTTCTCCATTACGCCCATGCTTACATGGATGTGAAGTTTTCACACAAACTAAGGGACTGCAGCCCTAGTTGAAATCAATGCAAGCCATAGATAGTCAGCCTGTTTGAAAAATCAAAAGTGATCGACGACAGTCTTAAACCTAGTAATTTTAAAATTCCTGATAATATTGTTCAATAGAAAAATATTATTGCATCTTATTTAGTCAAAGAAAGACACAGAATGTGAGATTTTTATTTGTGTAATTCAGTTTAGTACTTCTGAACATAACTGATGTCTGAAGATTGTACACATAATTAATAACAACAATTACTGATTTCAGTGTAGTTGTGGTGATTTAAACTACCTGGAAATAATGTTTATCTTCAAGAGGAAAATCTTTGGCATAACTAAAAACTTACTCTTGATCTTTCAATCATATGTTTTAGATACATATTATGTATGTGTGCTTACGCACAAAATGGCGTTAGAGAGAAGGCCTATTCTTGCTTAGGATTTAGGAATTCTGCTGAACTGGAAATCAGGCTATTGGGCTCAATTTCCTGTTTCACTATGGACTTGTTCAACTTAAGATTTAGTAACCATTCCCCTAACTTGTAACTGTTATCTTTTGTTATGTATATCTCTTTCTCTTTTCTATTTAGATTTGTAAGAGCCTGAAGGGTAAGGAAGAAAAGGCATTCTTTGTATGTGTGTGTTTATACATAACACACAGCACAACCCCCACCTTTGCTAATCAACTCTTTCAAATCTTAAATATCCACAAGTTGCAGAGACATTTCTGAAAGCCGTTATTGCAAACTTTTCCTAACCACAGATAATTGTGGACTTTCCTCTAAATTATTAATAATCTCTCCATCCAGCAGGTTTTCTTTAGTTTTCTCTTTAGATTCACATTCACCATCAAGACACCTTTGTCCTGCACTTACACATTCTTGTGCTGCACACTCTTTGGGATGGAGGATCCTCAGGCTATTTTGTTTGCTTGTCATATTGAAAGCCTGATATAAATGACAGAGCTCAGCTCTGCTGCCTAGCCACAGGAACCTGTGTTGTTAGAATTCCCTAGAGTGTGTGAGACAGCTCTGCGGGACTGACAGGCGACATACAGGAGCTCTGAAGGACTTGTGGGCCCCTGGAAAGATGTGTCTCTCCTACTGGAGACCAGCTGGAATACCCAAAGGTTCTCTGGTGGCACTCAGCGCTGTTGTTTTCTCATTTCAAATCATACAAACAGACATTTATTAATTATGTAGCTTGCTACAGTTAAAAACCACCTCATGGAAATTCTTGAAGAGAGGAAAAAGCAAAAAAGCCCTTTTGATTTGACCAAATCTGGAAGAAATCTATCCCAGCTATGCTCATAGAGAAATGAGTATTGGGAAGTAAAACATCTCCAAAGAGAATTAACACAATAGGAACAGATGTCAAGAGCTGCATGTCTGGAGCTTAGCAGCAGAAGTAACCACCTTATCATGAGACTCAGAGTGTTGTTTTGTGGTTTAGGAAAAGCAAGTAGGTATGACCAAAATGACTGTCCTTTGGGAAGATGGAGTCAAAGGGCACATGCTTGAGAGCCACAAATATGAGCTATTCAGAAAACAAACAAAGACCTCTAAACGAAAATGTACAGGTGACTGAAAAGGTCACCCTGTGAAAAGCACAAAGAATGAAGCAAAGGAAGGTGATGAGGTGTGTTTGAAACAGTGGCCTCATCTCCTGTGTAAGCGCACTAGATGAGGAGCAATGTGGGTCTGTAGATCCCACACTGAAGTTGGGATCCTCCAAACTCCTCCAGTCTGCATGAGGCCTTGGGGCACAGCTGCTCATTTAATGACTAGTAATGTGGGTGGGTAATGTGTTCAAAATGTGTTGGTTTCTAGAGCTGCGCTATTTAAACAGTGCAGAATGGCAAACCTTAACATTTTATAAGCTGTGTAGCTGCCTGAAAAAAGGAAGCAAATATTCACTCAAAAATAGGAGACCACCTACCTAAAATGTAACCCTGCAAGTAAGACAAGGGTTTCTTCAATAAACTCAAAAGCAAGAAGTGAGTCACCCTTTTTCTTCTATAAATTTTTGAGTAGTGTGTTTCTATTGAAAGTCATTTGGTTTCAGAAAGGTATGGACCTGATTCTCTGCTTTCTCATAGTAACTCCTTTTAGTACAAAGTAGGTAGGTTACTCATTCAAGGACTTATTCTTCACCATCTTCCTGCCAGCTGAAAGCTTTGCTGATGTTGTGCTCTCTGATACCAGCTCTAAACAAGTGCTACCACTTGTTTCCTATAAGCCCTGTTCATGCTCCTGTGGAAGCTGAAGGCTCTGCTGAAATCAGTCATCCTTTTTCAAACTGTTTTATATAAGTAAGATAAACTGGATTCCACTCAGACCTACCAGGCCTGCTCTAGTATGCTTGCTTTTCAGTGTGCTAATTTCTTTTCTTCCCTCCAACTTTTTTTTTTCTCTCTCTTCCCCGCTCCCACTTCTCTTTTTTTTTTTTTCCCCACCATTCTCATTCAGTTACAGCTATTTTGATGAGTCTTATTTTGTTATGTGTGGTCACTTATCTGTTGCAACCCACTTACTGGCTTCCACATGTTGCTAAAATGTGTTTGGAAGAGGGGATTAAGTTACTGTTTCTAGCTGTGAGTTTGTTTGGTCACTTGGACACGTTCTCTGGGATGTGAGATCCTAGAGTCCATACAGAGCCTTCCAACTGAAGATTTTCTATTTTCTTTCCTCGCTGTGGGGGGACCTCACACAGGCTTCCCCTGCGAGCCCTGCTTCAAGGAAATGCATGCAGCATCACAGCTTTACTAGAGCAAAGTGAAATCTCTTCAACCCAGCTTCTGGTATTACCGCCCTTTGGGATATTACTTGAGGTGCCTCCTCCCAGCGGTAAAAGAGAGAAATGAGGATAGGTCTCTCAAAACCCTTGATGACCATTGCAGGAAGCCTTTCTTGAATTATTCCTGACAAAATTGGTTCAGTGAGTGAATCCCATCCTTGTTTTTGTTTGAGTTAAAATTGGGGAATTGGGAATTCAAATAGGGTGTTTAGCTATGAGTGATCAAAAAGATTCCACAGTTTCCATTTTTGCTTTTTTAATGGATATTGCCTATTAGAATTATTTCCTACTAATTATAGTGCTACTTTGAGAATGTAAGTATTGTAAGCACTGACTAGGTTGTGTTTTAGTCAAATCTGTTTCCTTGTGAATGCTGTGACTGCTTTAGATTCTACTCTTCCTTATCAGCTTTTTGCTGATGCCTTCATGTGACCAGTTTTTGTACTTGAGCATGTTTGGGGAAGATGACTTTTCTTGTGTTTCTTAGCAGTTCATAAAAATAAACAACATGCAGTGAGTTTGTTTTTGTACAAACAGGGATATTTACGTTATACAGTTCTGTATAATTGGCTTTGGGCACAGCTTTGGGTGTGAAGAGTTAAGGCAGAAGCAGAGATGAAGAATCTGTTTAATCTGCTTGATTATTTCAAGACGAGTAAATATACCTAAGGAGCACAGAAAAGAAAAGACAGCTCTCTGCTCCCCCACCCAGTGGTGTTTTCCATGGATTATGTACCATGCCTCAAGGATCAGCAGTGTGGCCACGTGCTGCAGTAGGAGAACCACCTTCACAGACAAGGGTAGCATTACGCACAACATGAACTCCTGTAGGTCTGTCCTTTCTATCCTGTTTCAAATAGACTGCTCTTCTGGGCTTTCTACAGTTGTGTTCTTCCAAGGCCTTTGGAAAGACACATTAATTTCTTTTGCATGACATTGCGTGAGATCAAACTCAGCAGTTTCCCAAGACCTCTGGTAATGGAATCATGACATTAAAAAAAAAAAACCAAGAGAAGCTACTGTTTTCTTTACAAATGTTGTATAAGATACAGCAATAAGTGGATGCTAATGAAATGGAAACCAGTGAATTCCGTCTCTGCTCTTGAGTGGTAAAGTATCTGCATATTTATAGTAGTTTATCTGAAGAGTTGGGTATGATTTGATGGAATACGCAGTGGCTTCCTGAAACCGCTGGGCACCCAAATAACTGAACAAGCATGTAATGAATTTGAATGTGACTTTCACATCTAGGACTGTGTATGTACAGGCAATTACTTGTGTGAATGCGCAGAGGAAAACAGAATGTAATGTCTGCTAGGCAGCCAATAAACTTGAATTATATCTTTCTGTTTCCCTCAGCCAGGAAGTCACCCAGCTATTTTTAAATCTGTATCCATGAACTTAGTCAGACATAAGGCTCTTTCTTGAGGAAAAAAAGGACAGGAAAAGATGTAAAATATCTTGAAATTTCCTACCCCTGTTTATCTCTTGCTGCCTCTCTCTCTCTGTCAGAGGTTTTACAGGTTTTTCCAGCCTAAGGGCAAGAGTCCAGGAGTTCTTTCCAGAAGTCCTGCATTTTAAAGGGGTCCCTATATAGCAAGTAGGCAATCAGTGAATCTTTCACTCAAGTGTTTTTACCGCTGACGTGTGGTCCATCTCTTGGCAAGTTCCTAGGAAGTTTGCTAATATTTAGATACTAGAGGATGGTGATGACAGTCAGATGACAGCAGTTTGTCACTAGAGTTGTCACTACTCTCTGGTGTACTAGACCGTGAGGAAACATTGGTGTATGAACTGTTCTCTGTCAGCTGCACTTTGCAAATGGAAAAATGGAGATTTAAAGATCTGATCTCTTAAAGGTTTCACGAGGAATCCACTTCTGGGTTTTCCTTCTGTTTATCGCTGTAAAAGAAAGCTGAGCAAGTTAGTTAAGTCCCCGGGCTTTAATTTGGACAATCTACATTGATTTTCTAGCTCTAGTACAGATATAAGATGGAATTTTGAACAAGTTGGTGATGATACAGTAGTAACTGTGTTTAGGGTGTATACTTTAAGGTGGTGTCTTTAACTTGTACAGCCCATAGCACAAATGGAAGTCATGTGCTAATGAAGGGGAATAGAAAGAAGATATGGAAGGGCCGTGTGAAAGCAGGAGAGGAAACAGGTAGAAAAGGAGAGTCAGAGAAAAAGACAATAGATAATAGAGGTCCAGGCTTGTCACTAAGTATTTGATGTTCCTTACTTGTCTCTAATACTATAATTTAAGTTTCTTTGAATTCATATGACATGCTCAGGGTGGAAGACAACACATCCTTTGCTCTGTGGTCAGAATACCCCTTCTCTGTGCTCTGCATTGATTTACATTCCTATCACTGCAAAAACATTGTTTCATTTCTGAGAGCAAGCAGAATGTCATCCTTGTTGGGTTCATGAGTGGTTCAAATTTATTGAGCATTGTTATATCTAGTGATTGGTGGACGCTCTGAGTATAAAACCCAGAGTCGTGTATACGAGAATGTTGTGTTTTTTTTAAAGTTAAGATTAAAAAAAAAATAATTAACAACACCAAAAGCTAACTGAAAACCTAAAGAGCTGAAACCGTACAAAGTCTTTCCAACACTCCAGAGACTCTATTTTTACTGATAGCTTGAATCCTCTGTGTCTTTTCTCATCATATACCGAATGGCTTGTGGTGAACGAGGGTCTAGGAAGTTCCTGGATGTTCTCAGTACTTTAGGAGTGCTAGTCAGTGTCAAAATATCTTGCCTGAAAGCAACAGCCCTACTCAGTAGGTGTTTCTGTGGTACCACATTGTTATTATTCTCCTGTGCCAGGCTTTCACTCTCTAGAATATGGAATGGGAAAACACCCCATTAAAAGCTCACTTGGAGAGAGTTATGAAGCCACTCTCTACCCAGTCCTCATATTCTAATGACTGGCTGCAACTCTGTAAATCTGTATTATGCTATACAGTATTACACTGTCAGGCATGACAAGGGAATCATCTGGCTCCTAGAAGAACAGTCTTTTAGCACAGTAATGATCCCAGAACCTCAAAAATTTTAAAAAAATAAAAATCATTGAATCTTTTTAAGTGTGCTCACTAGAAATGGTTAGATAGTCTGAAATATGCTCAAGTTAAAATAATGAAGACTTAGGAATTTTCTGGTGAAACACATTACATCAGAAAATTCCAGCTTGTGGAAACAGAGGCTGTCTGTTAGAAAAATACAGTTAACTTTCTCCTAATGAGTTTTTTTTAAAGAAGAGCTTTAGAATTGTTGAAATGTCTTTCTGACCTTTCTGGAAGCAAATGAATCCCTTTTTCAGAAAACTTTTTTTACAAAATTTTAATGTATACTGTTTCTTAAAAATTCTCTTGATCTGCATTTTTGTTCTGATTTAGGGTGGAAAAGAACTCAAAATATTGAAAAACTTTTATGGAGTAACAAAACAGATTCAACATAGTCATTTTGAAAGGCCAAGACTGGAGATCATCTGATGAGTCAAAAAAAATGAGTTTTCCTTTCAAGCAGGCTGAGTTATTGTGCCAGATTTATTTATGCACATTTGATAATTCTATTATATATTTAAAATGAAAAATAATGAATTCTAATAGACATGTTCATTTTAATGTTGTTAATTTCCTACCAGAAGCATAGAGAAGTTGCTTGCCACAGTAGCAATTCTTAATAGCTACCACTTGCACAGTAGCAGTTATTAATAGCTGTGGAAAGATGAGTAATATGCTCATTTTACAATTTTCTTAAGGATTATTGTCTAGGCATGCAATCACTTAAAAATCTATACTATATGAGTGATCATAGTTTAATAGCAATCTGTGTTTATCCTACAGGTAAAACTCCCTAAAATCCAGCAAAGAAATTGGGCTAGTCATGGGATATATGCTGTCACATGTCTCTGCATATTGTAGAATTTCTGTTTAGGCCTGGATTTGGAATCGTTTATGAGTAGTTGGGTAGCTGAGTAAATCCAGGAGATCTGAGATGTTCTCAGTGTCGTGTATCCCTGGCCAGATGTGACTGAAAACCATATATTTCTTAAGGAAATGAAATATTAGTTGTTTTTATGAAATGCACATTGCTCATGTAGTTACTTAACATATGTATTACCAATATTGATAAAGAGGAAATTTTATATGTTTCAGTTCTTAGTGCGTTGTATATTTAAAAAAAAAAAAAGTTGTCTTTTGCCTTCCCATGTGATGAGGGAATGCTGTCAGGACCAGTCCAGCATTAGAAAATTGGTTGATGTTTCTGTTCAGGAAGCAAAGTAAATAAAAAAAAATAAATCCCTGGAGTGGCTACATCTGCCATGTTCTCTTGGAAGGCTCCTAATTGGACAGAGGTGCCCTCTGTCCGTGCACAGAGCCTGGCGATCAAACACACGTGGGGAATTAATTCCTGCAGACTTTATAGCCACCTCTGCACAATAACAATAAATAATGAAAGAATTGCAGAGCGCTTTTGCTGGGTGGTTCTCAAAGCAGTCTCCAGACCACTTAAACAGTAGCGCATTGATTTTTCTCACCCTCGGAATACAGCGATCCTGTGTCAAAAAATGGCTGCCGCTTAAAAGCACATAGCAAAACTGCACAGCGTTTGGGGCGGGAATTAAAACTCACAGTAAAAACTACAGCATATAAAATATAAGAGTTATATGGAATATGTCTGTCTTTTTTCATGTACATCTCTCATTGCTGTTTGATTTCAGAGCCAGAAATCTGCAGAAAATGGCTATATTATCAATCCTTAGTCAAGGAACTTCTCTGGCTCTTCCATGATTACCTTCTTTTTCTGTTATTTCTGAACTTCTCACACTGCATATCTGCAGTCTTATCAATATCTGAACTTAACCAAAGCTGGAGAAGTAATTGTAGTATTGTTGGCCAAATCTGTTAATTTCGTCAATCTAGTTGGATACCAGTAGGAGAGAAACAGAGGATGGGAACTCCAAGTACTCCAGGAAAGAGCCCAATCCCCAGCTGTGCTTGAACAGCCTACACTGAAGTCCACGCTTTTGATACCTAAGATGGGCTGATGGAAATCGGTCTGGGCACGCTTCTCTCTGCTGTGACCATGCTTGAGAGCACAACGGGCAACCTGTCCCCACTAAGGTAGGTTCTTAATAAGTGTCACAGATAGCATCGAACTCCTTTATGGGTGTTATCTCAAGCTGTCAGCCCTTTTCTGGGGGTTTGGAGCTACCACTTAAAGGGCCTTATTCAGTCTGCTTTGATCCAAATGTATTTGTTTGCATTTGCTCAGATTAAAGGCAGGTGATTTTTACTTGAAAATCCTGGTATCTTTTGATTCTTCCTCATCTATCTTAATATAGAGGTCAGAGATGCAACAATAATTTCCTTAGGTTTTATTTCTTTTTTACATGCATGTATGTGTATGCATATCTATCCCAATTATTCAGTTTATAGGAAGACTTCCCAGTTTGCTTTTCAAAAATCTCTTGCTAACAGTAACTAGTAACATTTCCTAAGCTCTCTAAAATCCCACATTAAAAATTTGAATTTTAGTATTTTATGATTTCTAGTACTGAGCTGCCTCACACCACCATGTTCTCCATTGGCTCCTCTCTTATTTATAAGAAACTGATAGAAAAAGATTAACAGATTTTACCACTTTTTTATTTTTTAAGAATTAAGGGGAGGAGAGTTTCAAAGACTGAGCAGTCTTTCTTTTTTCCCCCTGCTTGCATTTTCATAGCCCTGAAAGAATATCCTCGATAATAAAAGCTCTATCATTGAATGTTCAGAATATGTTTTAAACTTATACCTCAGATAAAAGTGCAAGATATTATTGATTTCCATTACCAGCAGTTTAAAGATGCGGGGTTTGGGTGGTTTCTTTTTTTTTTTTTTTCATGGTAAGCTCTAATGACACACTGTTAGAGGAACTACTGTGTGTTCAGTAGTGAGGAATGAAGCTCTAAAGTTCTGGAAGTTTGGAAAAGTTCAGATGCCTCAAAATGCTTGGATTCCTCTCAAAATTTTTTCTTCGCTGTATAAATCTACCACCCAGCTGTCATCCTCTGAGGAATTAGCAAAAGAACGTATTTATAAGACAAATCGTTTGGCCGATGGAGAGAAATATGTTAGCAATATTTTTTTGATTCACATTTGAAAGTAGACTATTTCTTCCATTGCAGTCAGAAGTCAGGGCTGCGTGTAGGTTCTTTCCAGCAGACTTACAAAAGCCTTTTTCTTTCTGCAGGCATTTAGCCACACCACTGTGGGCTGTGATCTTGTCAGTTCTCATAAGCTAGTAACACCAATGGTAACAAAATACTTTCCCTAGTTATAGGATGTACGTTTCCATGAATTGGTTTGGTTCATCTCACATATGAAGTGTCAAATCTTTTTTCTTTTTTTTTTTTTTTTTGAAAGCATGAAGAACACTGGAAGAATTTTGAGCAGTTTTCTCACTGGTAGAAGCCGTTTCTTATAAGCGATTCAGTAACGGCAAAAAACCTGCTGGGCACAGACATAGCCTGAAGGGTTGGTAGCACCTTTCTCTGGGGCTCTTCTGGTGAGGCAAGCCGACTAAATCAGGCAGGATCAGGCCTGAAAGCCTGTAAATGAGCTGGTAATTCACGGTACAAGATTTTGCATCTTCCCCAATGCAACCCAGCATCTGGGGTAATAGCAGCAGAAAAGGCAAACTGAACGGGAACTCTCTCTCCTTTGCTATATAAGCAATTATCATTCAGGTGGATTTAAAAGGGCTTTGCAGCCTGGCTCGTTTATACAGTGTGTTAATGTGCATTACTTCTCCCGCCACTGAAAGCCAGCCACTTATAAACGGACTGAAACATGGCAGCAGTTCAACAGCACGTAGCAGCGTGAGCTGCGGCACCGCCGGCCCCGAGCACGGCAAACACCTCCGGCTGGAGCAGCCCCGGGGAAGGGAGCATTGAACATTGCACACAGCCTGTGTTGGGATCAGACCTACAACTTGAGGTGACTCGTAGGGAAAAAAAAAATAAATTCCCTGGGTTTTTTTAGCCGCCGGCGATGTGGGGGAAGAGCTTGATGCTGAGCCTGGCTTGGAAGGTGGCACTGCTACTGGCTGTCCCCGGCACCGCGGCGTGGAGATGTATTGCTGTTGGCTCTAAAGGGAAAGAAACTTTTGAATGTGTCGCCAGCACTACTGGGCAGGAGCAGCTGGGTTGTCTCCTCTTGAACAGACCCTGCAGGCACAAGTAGAGCGCAAAATCCGAGTTCCTCGGACAACTCTGTTTTCATGTTGTAATATGTCAATTGGTGGTACTTCTTTGAATTATTGGAGTTCTATGACTTGAGAACTCTATTAATAGAGTTCTCTAACTTCTATGAGTTATTAGAGAGAGAGGGGGAGATGCATTTGCTGCTCTGCAGCAATAGGTCTCTCTTCCTGTGAAAGCGGAGCATTATGAATGCAAAAGACTTTTCTTGCTAGCACCGTTGAGAGGATGGAAGTTCTGGTGGGAAAACTTCCAAGTGAAACTTTGGCTTCACTCAGCTGGAGTGGCACAGTCTCCATACTAACAGCACCTTTTTTTTTTTTTTTTCACATTCCCCCCCCCCTTTTTTTTTTTTTTTTTTTGACCACAGACTTCCCCGTGTCACAGCTCTGTGCAAATATTTCCCATATGTCAGATGGCTGATCCAGTAATCACTTAGGGCTGGCGTGTAAATTACACAAGCAGCAGCACGCACACAAATATCTGGCTTGTACGATTCTGTAATTCAGTGAGATTTAGCTATAGTGAATTGAACTGATTTTAAATTAAAAGCTTTATTTTAATAGCGGTATAGATTCAGTGCTAGAAGGGCTATTACTCTGTCTCCCACTTTACTCCTCGCCAATGTAGAATGTCTCGTTTGTGTTTTAATGGTGCCTCTCTTGTTGTTTGCTTTCTCCTTTTGCTTTCATTTCTATCCAGCGTGCTGTCATTACGCCATGAACTAGATTCTTTTGGGTAGGAACATCTAGAATATGCATGGCGTTTTGTAAACAAATTAATTAATAACGTATGCTATTGTTTATTTTATAGCTGTAATACTGCTCTTGAGCAGTTGACTGTAATGCTTCAGACAGGGTAATAGCCGGAGCGTATTTTGATTTTAGGGAACTCTGGGAGGCTTTAAATTAATCTTTTCCTTCAAGGTGGTAGGAGCACACTCCTCAGGACAGCGCTGGCTGGGCATTCACCAGCATTCATGGCAGGGGCAGAAGAAATGTAATGGTGCGGGGGACTTGGATTTCGGAGATGCTTTAAAAAGAAAAACTTTTCAGAAAAAGAAGGCTGTGACCAGCCTTGGGGGCAGGTTTCAGTCTCTGCTCGTGTGTGCTTGGCCGTGTGTGCAGGGTTCCTCTGCTGGGCGGGCGCTGAGCAGGGGCAGCCAGGGGCTGGCTTGCCAATGGAGGTACCTTCTGTCTCATCACTGCTTTTAGTATTACTCTCTCTGCACCTGCAAAGATTTAAAAGTAACTTTGCAAACACTTTTACTGACCAGTCTTTACACTGGCTGTTCCCATGCAAGCTTAATGCTTGCCCCCTTTCCTTCTTGCTTTCCTTTCCTCAGTTTCCTATTTTTCTTGAGTTTCATCACTTCCAATTTCTTTTATTCTGTCCTACTTTACCTCCTTTTTTTAGTTTCTTTTTCTCACATCTTCCTCTCTTTTTTTCCCCAACATTTTTTCTTGTAGTACAGTTGCAGGGATGGACATTGAATGCTGTGGAAAAATACAATAAGAATGGTTTCTACAATAGAGATTTATTAGACTTACTTATTTTTCCTTTCCCCCAGCTCACATTCATCCTGTCTTTCACAGTTCTATTGATAGTAAAAGCATATATTTTGCACTGAACAATGCTGTGAATGGATGTAGCCTATAGTATGTCACGAGCAGATACAGTCACAAGGATTGAAGTGCTTGTTGGGTTATAGCTGACAATAAAGAGGGTGTAAATGTGATATTTGAGACGTATTGCTTAGCTGCAATTTTTATGAGTCTTTCTTTTTTTCTTTCCTCTTTTTTAGTTTCTCTGTTTCTGGAAGTAAGAAAGATGCAAGCCCTCTTCTGTGGTTTTGGACAATATTTTTACATGATCATGTAAAAGAATCGGTCATTAGAAGTAGGCTCTATCCTCGTCCTCAAGATTTAGGTGGAAAAAAGCCCAAGCCCGAGAAGCAACTTAGTAGAATTTCCACATTATCAGTCGCTTTTGATATAAATTGGCTGAGCACCTCCCTGACACCACCACCCACCAACATGTACCTCTACATGATGTGAATTTTTGGGTAATTATGCAGGTACCTTTACTGCCAGCATCCAAAGAATTAGTGGAATTGGCCTGGACAAGGATCACCTAAATCAAGCTAGATGGTACCAGTAGACAAGGCTTGTTCTGTGCATCCCCCAGGAAGATTTCTGAGTGGTCCTGGAGCTTCTCTGGGGATGATTCTGACTTCTGGCAAGCTTTAAAGTGTGGGAAGTGGAAGCGCTGTGTGATTTTCCTTGGGCAGAGAGAGGAGCCCTCACAGAGAATAGTAGTCCTTGATCATGCATGAAGGTGCAAACTACATCTCCCTGCACCTGTTGGAATAAAACTGGCCTTAGATGTTCTTTTTGAAAATTCCTTTTAATGTCTCTGTAGCTGTAGAAATTACGTAGGAAAACAAAAGTCTTGTTGCCTTCAGTTGCAAGGGGAAGAAGTTGAGCAATTCTTTACCATACTTTCTATAACTCGGAATTATTTACTATAGCAATTATTTCTGGGAGTTCAGAGTCATTTTAGGATTTTTTTTTTTTTTCTGGCAGAAACCTGCAAAGATAAAAATGGCTCTTGCCACACTGGTACAGTGGCAACCACTGCAAAGCAAAGTGCTCCCCTGAGATGTGAAACTCAGCAGTTTCCCACTGAGTACTGGACCAGCTGTGGAAGGAGGAGGAATAAAAGGTGATATGAGTTAGATTTATGCTGATGTATGAGGTGAGTGTAGATTTTTTTGCTTAGAAGCTGCTAGAAGGTCATGGTATTTTACCAACTGAGATTTATACATTTGAAAATGAACCTCCAAATGGGAATGTTTCCAAGGTCTAATAAAGCAGAGCTATGCTCATACACTGACCTTGGCAAGCCTGCAGGTAAGTTCCACAACTTCTACCACCTTATAAACACTAAGATGGGTTATATAGAAAAAACTATAGAGGCTCTATTTAGAGACTTATGGTAGCAAGTAGGCAGAAAAACTTCAAAACCACCAACTTAATTTATTGAAGGTCTCAACAGGAATATATAGGAAAAAATTCTGTCTTCCACTGCAAATATTCCCCCAGCAACCCAGTCTACCCGCCAAGAGTACCTGGGATTTAAGACGGGGGCGGGAACCATGTTAAACCTATTCAGTAATACCACTAAATAGAAAACTCGAAGGATGAACGTGAACCTGAATCTGTATTTTACCTGATTAGCTCTGCGAGGAAGCATATGGCTGAGAGGTTTTTCAAGCTGTACTTTACCATTTATGTAATTGTGTGATGTAGTTGTAGGCAACACAAGAGAACACCCACTGGGACTTAGGAACATTTTTTAAAGTTTTCCAGCCTGTCTCTGGATTTTATAAAGGTTCTTAAAAGTTCCTTTTGTGGTTCCAAGTTGGGAAAACACAGGTAAGATTAAGAAGCTGTTCCTGGTTCCAACTAAAATGCAGGTAATGCTGTTTTAGGGTTCAGGATCTTTGCTTCCAGGGGGGCAGAGCGTGCCAGAAAAAAACACAGGCCAGAAGTGGAGCATGGACCACTCCAGGGCACAAATTAGAGTGGTTTCAGGAAATGGCCACTCCCACCAACATCCTCCCAGCATGGTGCAGCAGGGCACCATGGCTCTGCCTGCCCTGGCTCGCTGCCACTCCTGAACTCTAGGAATTTCTAGAGGCCAATTTATGCTGCCTTTGCTGTACTGGAGGAGTATAAAGAGGCCCCAGTGAGTGATGGAATTATTTACCTGTATAATTCCAGAAAGTGACAGGAATCACAGTCCTCACATCTATTTGTAAGAATTTTGTATTAAATCATCATTAGGTCCTTCATGAAATAATTTTTAGAATTGTATTATGTTCTTTTTCTTGCATTGCCTTGCCAGGGTCAGAAGAAAGCCAAATAATATTTTACAGTAGGCAGACAAAAATGGTGGGTTAAATTTTAGTGTATCTTGTAATACGTTGTGTTGTTAGACTTTGTAAAACCAAGATGTACCTATGGCTCTGATATATTTCAATGTGCAAAGTACTAAAAGGGGCTCTTCTAAATACCTAGGTACTGGTCCTGGGTCTATTGTGTTTGTATGCAGCCTTCTGCTCTAATAAACATGAAGAGCTGCTCCCTTCATGGCCTTTCACGTTCTATTTGCCCCAGAGGCGTATAATATTTTAGCATCAATAAGAGGTAGAGTGCACAATGTGATATGAGTAACCACGTGTGCTCCCTTGGAGCTGCCAGCGTGTTCTGCCTTAGCAGAGTTGCTGAAGGGATGGGATTATGGACATGGTCCCAACTGTAGGAATTTTTGTTGTATTATATAACTAGCCTAATTTTTTCCCAGTTTTTCCTTCCTGTTTTTCTAAAAGTTATATATATATTTTTTTATATTTTTAACTTAGTGAAATGTACAAGAGGTTGCTGTTTAGCTTAGAAGTTTACCTTGTGTAGCCCTGACAAACTGGTTCATACTTTAGAGCTGGGTTTAGTTTCTAGGAGTGTATTTCGCTGTGAAAAACTGATTTGAGTTGTGGAGCCTTGCCAGTACTACTCATAAAGTGGACTCTCACCTAACGTAAACTTTTTAGGGCTTATCCTACATCTGCAGTTTGCCGTTTGTGGAACACACAGCCCATGTGCTGGAGGATGTATGGAACTCCCAGCTGGTTTCATTAATGTAGGTTTCCAGTTGTGTGTTGGAGATCTACTTTTGTCCATGTTGAGCAATGTTTTTGCAATGATTTTGGCTCTTCCAGCAGCAAGTCTTTGAAATGGTGGAATTTATACTTGATTATATTAATAGGAAAAATATAAAGCGCATAATTTTTTTTCCAAGAGTTGTGTTATTGCTCTTGTAAAGGAAGCATCATTCACCAGATATTGATCCCTCTCCTCTGGTTAGAAGGAGTGGTCTTCCAGGTCCATGAAACAGTTTCTGGCACAGCAAAGAGGAACCTTCTGCATTTAAAGGTAATTGCTCTCTCATGAAAACAGAGAATAGTATTAGAGAGTTGTGTCTGGGCTCCATACCTTTAAACAGAAAAGACTGAACCTTGCCTCTCTTTTGGTGTGTAGAGTTTTTTGGTTTTGTTTTTTGTTTGGTTTTGTTTGTTTTAATTTAATGACTTAATATTTAAGTAATAAAACTAACTTTGAATAGGAGACCTTGCTTTATTCCAATGCTCACTCGAGTCTTGCTGACTATATTGACTTTGTATTTTGAAACCCAGACCTGCACTCAGACCCAAATTTGTCTTTTGTCCAAACTGTGTGAATGTAAGCCCATAAATTGATGTGGTCTTAAGTAAGCTTCAGTGCATGCCAGATGAGGCATCCTGGGACTGTGATATGTATCAGTACAGATCTGAGTTTGTCCCTCTCAGGAGAGAGGACCTGCCAGGTGCATTGCAATCACAGCTCTCCTGTGGCACTCTCATATGGTTCATGTCAGGCAGATAAGATGAATGCAGGGTCCTTCTAGAAGAATACCAGGGAGGTAAATGGGTTATTTAGGCAACATGTGCCAAGGCTGACCTCAGAGTATTGAGGATGCAGTGCCCTAAGCAACAGCTTGGCAATTTGGGTACTTAAAGACAGGTCAGGTTGTCGTTCAGGGTTTAGCATATTTTTATATACATGCCTTCCTAATCTGCAACACAAGCAAAACCTTTATAACCAGCAGGGCTGTTTTGTGAAATGGAGAGTAGAGTGAACTGAAGGCTATAATACTATGCCTGTCTCGCTTTTTGTAATTTATTTAATATCTATTTCTTCTCTGCTATGCTTTTTTTTTTTTCCTCTGGAGTTGGATATAGAAAAGCCCAGGTTTTGTCTTTGCCCACATTTTGACTTTATTTTGACTCACTATTACCTCATTATTGATGTGCAAGAGTATTTGCACGTTATTTCCTCTCACTTCCACAAAATCCGTAATTCTTGACTCGTACATAATTTTAAACATCTGCTCTTATATTGTCTTTTAAAGTATTTAAAACTGTGAGACCTAGTGTTTTGTCATCAGTTGATTTTGTGGGTCAGTTTGAATTTACTCTTAGAACTCACATGCAAAGGGGCAGCAGCTTTGAACTGCTTGGCTCGCTATATCAGGTGTGATACAGTATCATATATACTAACCTTTCTGAAGGTGCTTCTGCTGTAGACATCCATGGTGACTATAGCTCGTTGAATACACAAACCCCACATCACTAGAGTGAACATTTGGAGCCTTGAAGGTAAAAACCCCCCGCAGATGTCATACTTCCCATCAGTTTTCTCACTTGCCTTCCTGATACAGTACAAAATCTTTAGACATGTTTGAATATGCTGTCTGTGTAAATACAGCCTTACCTTGGGAGACAGGTATTCCAAAACTGAGAAGGCTGATTGCTCATGTCTTTGGAGATCAGGAAAATAGTTCTATGCTCTCTAGAAGGGCACATCCACATTAGTAATTTGGTGTCCTGGAAGAGTGCTTTTGGTGCAGAGAGACACTCTTCTGGAGGTAATGTGTGTAATGAAAGTTGTGCTATGAACTGAAACTCAGCAATCTGTGATGGGACAGCACACCATGTCTTATATTGCTCTTATTTACCTACAGAAGTCATACGCAGATCAAACTTTTTAAACATAAAGTTTATAAGCCTTAGTGAGAGCTAATTAATTCACTATTAATGAATAATTACAACCACTGAGAGGCTTGTCTGAAAAGCTGTTAGCGTTTTTGAATGAAGTATGGGGTATTTTGGTGAAGCCATTTGACAATTTGCAATGTTACTTTATTGGGAGTAAAAAACTATTTTTCCCATTTTCATGTATCTGTAATGTCACATCTAATTATTCTTAATATTTCTGCCAAAATTGTTTTGTGAGAGATTAGAAAGCAGGCATTTGAGGTGGGTATGGGGTGCTTCATGAAAAAAAAAAAAATCACAGGGCAGGTTGAAGCTGTGGATGTGTCAGAAAGTTCAGACCCCTGACTGGGAAGCTGCTACTCAAACTTTATAGTGAGGATCTTTTTCCCTGTCCTGACCCCTTTCCCCAGGTCTGGCATTTGGCTTTATAGCTCATTGGTCAGTTCTTCAGCCAGCATTTCCTCAAACGTTTATAGCTCCACTTTAAAGGTGGAATTCTCATCCTGAAGATGATAATCCTTCATCATGTAAAATGACCATGCTGTAATAAGATCTTCTTGCAGGGTGCAAATGTGTTATTAGGTGTCAGTCTGCAGGCTCGGGTCATCCGCCAGCTGTTATTCTGCACAGGTTGTATTTTTTTGCAACATTTGGTGGAACATTTCAGGACTGCGGGATTATCTGAACCAGATGTGAAAAGCCATCTCCCTGACACAAGTGTGCAATTAGTCATAAGTGATTACCCATGACCCCTTATGTGCAAGGGGAGGGAAACTTAGGGTTAACTGCTGTCTGCACCTTTACTGAAGAGGGCTATAAAAGTTCCTCCTTTTTACTTCTCAGACTTCAGCCAGTTTTCTGCTTGTTCTTGCTTTTGAGATTTTTCAGGGACATGTAAACGAGGAGAAACCTAGAGATCTGAGTGCTGCTTGGAATACCATACCAGAAAGTCATTGAGAAAGAGACAGAGTCCTACTTTTTCTGCACCTTTCTCTGTTGTTGGCAGCTACAAAGTCAGTGTAGTATCACAGAACCTCTCACTGGTGGAGAGACTAGGTCTATTGGCCCAAGGGCAAGGAACAAATTAAGGACCTCCCTCTGGCTAGATAACCCTTCACTTTTGTATCGAGTAGAACTTCATTTTGATTTACCTCTGCCGCCAACAGCTCTGGTGTCATGACAAAGGGAGAGATATGAGACTGTCTTGGGACTTTACCTGTCAACATCAACGCCTTAATTCCCTCTGGAAACCAACAAGCAGTCAGCACAATTCCTGGACCACTGCTCAAACAGCATTTCTAAGAGCTAACACAGCCCAGCTCAGTGTCTGGATAGGTCCTAGGGGCAGCTCTATCCCTGTGTATCCGTAGAGCTCCTAATACAGTGGGCATCCTGTATCTGCTGAGATGTATTTTTGCTGACACAGCTGAATAGATGACTTTATAACAATGTAGAAACCTTTGCAGAAATCCAGTTGCGTAGTTATGATGGCATTGAGAACTGTGTGAAGCCCTTTATTGTTTAGAACCAAATGGAAATTTCAAATGCTTTTGGCAAGCTGCATTTTAACTTGTGTTCTTTAGTTGATTAATGATTTCCCTTTGTAGGACTGGGGTTCATCTTTACCTCTCCAGTATGATTTTCACACCTGCTTTCCCTCAGTTATGGCTGTAGGCTATAAATTGGTCAGGGGTCTACATTTATTTACAAAAGAAAGGGCCAGAGCTCAGACACAGTAAAAGAAAAGAAAAAGGTAGCTGGTGCTACATAGAGTTTGAGCAGCAGGTGGAGATATAAGCCCCCATAGGTTGCAAGCTGTTGTCACAGAAGGTAGAAGTAATCAAAGACAACGAAATCAAATGCCTTCTAACTGCTTTCTTCTCTTCAGCCAAAATTGCCTCAGATTTATCAACACTGAGCCTTATTTGTTAGTTCCTGTCCGTGCCTCTAATGCAGCTGATCAACAGCTAATGCGGACTTGGAGGATGTGGGGGAATCAAGGGGTACCGTCTGCTTTCTGAAGACATTGCATGAGAGCAGAGCTGCTCCCTGAGCCTTTCACAGGACCTGTGGCCGAGGAGCCCACAATAAAACATGTCTCGCATGAGATCCTCAACAGTCAGCACAATAATGGCCTGTGGCTGGCTTTGGAAAGGGAACAGACCTTCACAATTTTGCTGTGGTTGGTAACCTATCTAAGAGCTGGAGCACTAGACTTTCACCCACAGCCATGAGGAAAGGTGCCAACAGACCAGATCACATCTCCTCCCCTATTCAGGTCAATAGCACACAGATAATTAGGGCCTGTGGGAGTTGTCTCATCAGAGCCGCTTTTGTGGACAGTGGAAATTTGGATTGTCTGAATGAAGTGATGGTTTCTTAAGAGTGGTGCCTTTACGGGAAACCAAGAGCCTGCCTTCCCTCAATGAGGTATTTACCAGCCTACCTCTTCTCCTCCTTCGCTGGTCAGAGTGGGGTATAAACCACAGCTTGGCCAGTGAAGTCTTCCAGACAGTTTTGGGTTCTCAGTGCTGGCCTGGCTCAGACAAAGAAGCTTTGGCGTTTGTCCCCTGGAGAAATTTTCCTTCCCTTCAACAGTGGTCAGTTCTTTCCAAATCTACATGATTTTAAGTAAGAAGAAACATCTCAGTTTAGATTTAAGCCTTTCATCATCTTTCTTCGAGGTTTTTTCCTCCCTCAAGTGCTTACCATCAAGGCTGGATTGCATGAAACACATTTACTTCTGAGTTTTCAAGCAACTGCCTGCACTGTAAAATTTAATTGACATCAAGGGAAGAATATTTGTTGGTCAAACAACAATTTTTCAAGATTTATAGTTTCTATCACTCCTGGTTATGACCTTACCCTCCATCCCAGCCACCCCTCTCAGCATGTAGCTGAATTTTTCCAGTTTCATGGTACACTTGAAGTTCTTCAGAATTCAGTATTCATACCAAGTACTGACAAAGCGTTGAGTGTTCGCCCGAATGTTCAGATAAATATTAGGCCCTAGCATTGCTCTCCAGATGGAGAAAAAAAAAATCAAAACAACCTTTGGAGGTAAGGTCAACTCCATCCAATGCTTCCTTGTCAGATATGACAGCTCTGTCCCGACTGTGCCTGTGTAAGTCCTGATCCTTCTCTGCGACTGAACGGCTCCGGGTACAACCTGAGCAGAGGATGGCTGAGGGTTGGTGACATCTGCATGTGGACCCGGTCCCTGGGCAGCAAGCGAGATGCTGTTCCAGCAAAAAGGGATTAGCACGAGTGAAAAAGAGCTCTGGCTGTAATTTCCCTTTGGCAGCTGGGATACACGCTTAACTTTGAGTGTGGGAGCGGGTCCGTGGAAGCAAAACGGCCCCTTCGCCTCCTGACGGTGCGGTACGTGCTGGGGGATCAGCGCTCTTGTTTGGATTTCTGAATTCCTGCCAGATCAGGGCATTTAGTTTGGACCATAAGAGAAAGAGGAGTTGTTCGTGAGGCTCGGGTCCAAATTTCCACACCATCTGCTGTGTTTGGAGATCAGTGTGGAGGTTTGAGCCTGCCATAAAAGTAGAGGGAAAAGAAAGTCATGTTTAATAAAGAAATTAAATGAACAGGAAAAATAGGGAGTGAACCCAGAGGGTGTCCGTCCATGTTCTTGGTCATCGTAAATTAGGAAGGGAGTAGCACTAAACAGAGAAAAAGGACAGACAAGAGACAATGGAATACTAAAACCAAAGGTAAAGTGAAGCCAGTTTTCAGTGGTATAGTGAGCGTGAAGGTGACCAAGCCTTGACTGATTACTCTCCTGGAGCGAAAAGTTAAGACTCGTGTCTTCTTGGGCAAATTCTGGCTGCAGGTGCTGGAGACTGAGATGGGAAATGGGAGTGTGGCAGCTCTAAGACCCTGGCCTTGCACCAAGACAATGTGAGCAGCCCAAATCTCTTCTGTGGAACTGCTTCTGAAGTTCCCGGTCTGACCTCTTTGTGTGTCTGGTTGGAGAAAACCAGACTATGCCTGATGTGAAAAACAGTATATTTGGGTGATGGGGCTGATTTATTTAAACATAAGACATTGGGAATGAATATTGTCATGATTAATTAAGATTGGAAATTGTAGAATTAGCAAGAAATGCAATATAGTTATGTTTAATTGGAGAAAGTATTATCTCTGTTACCGTTTTGAATCTCATTGCAGAAAATTGCCATCAGATGCAATTACCATATCCATTAATTTAATTGGAAAATAACTTTAAGAGGAAAGGTCTGGTGCTTCATAATAAAGGTGGTGTAAGTTTTATGGTAGTCCTTAACAGCCAAAAAAAGAAAAAGATTAATGGAAACATCTATGTTTCGTTGCATAAAAGCCAAATCAGGAGCAGAGTCGTGGGTTTCCTTCTGAACACCACTTCCTTATTTGGAGTGATTTTCACTGTCTTTCCAAAAAAACTAGGAACATGCTTCAAAATTTTAAGTTGCCAGTATGGCAGCAAGACGTTTAAATACCGTTAAAGCCCTCTTAATTCAAAAGAAAAAGTAATATTATGTGCTGTCAAGCCACAGAACGTAAATGATGACTGAATCACCTGGCGCTGTCTCTTTAACTCAAGACCTGCCACGTCTGGATGTGTGGGGCAGTTTTATTTTCCTATCTTGGCGCTGCAGCTTCTCCGGTCCCCTCTCCCCCGTGTGAGTTTATTTTCCATTCTGTTTTTTGTTGTTTGGGTAGGTGCAGTAATGGCCTTCCCAGGGCAGCGTTGGGAAGCACTGGCTTCTTTTCTTGGAATAGAAAAGCAAAAGCTATTTCAAAGCCCAAATTTGATTATGCAGAGCAGCCTGCATTTGGGGCAAATTTTCATGAGGCTAAACATAAAACGCTACCATGTACATTTCTTCCAATGGCCAAGGAGGGATATATATTAAACAATCTGATCTTTAATCCTTGGTATTAGATTATTTATTTGTTTTAGGCAATGAGGGATGTTATTTGATCTTTTCCTCGCTGCTATTTGTCTTGTCGTCTACTCTGCAGATGCACTGGGAACAGATTATGTTCCTTCATCTCCCAAATAAGCTTTTTGTTTGTTTGTCATGGCTTTTGTACAGCTTTCAAGCCTGAATTTCTGTGTGGGCTTAGGTAAATTTCTGTTCTCCTTGAAGCTAAAAAATACAATAACCTGCTTAAAGGAATCAAGCTATGAAAACACCACCTTTTTCTTGTGTACCAGTTAATCCACAAGATATTTAGAAGAATGGTATCTGAGTGGACATGCCTTTGAAAGATAATGAAAATAAATTGATAAAAGGTTAAATGAATATAAAATACTGAAATAAGACCTTTGAAACATTCTTTTCAACTCCTCAATATGTGATTTAGAAGTTTTGTTAAATAAATACACCTAATGCACGCACACATACGTGTGGTGCGGTAGGACAGTGGTAGGACTTGAAAAATAACATTACCTTTCTCTGTTGAAAGCATTTAAGACTCTCCCTTACATCATTACCATCCTTAACTCATTAATCCTCGCCACACTTCCCTGAGGAAGGGGAATATTGCTACCATTTCATATGTAGAGAGCTGAGGCAGGGAGATATTAAGGCCTGGGCTCATAAGGGAATTTCATGGCATAAATCCTCCAGTTATGCTGATATGAGTGGGTTTTGGATGCCTGTACACCTGGGAACCTCCGTGATCTGCACTGAATTTTTTTTTTGGGCTAAGAAGCCCCCAGGAGCCTGGGTCAGGCAGGAAACAGAAGCCGAGGTTGCAGAGAGATGTTAGGTTAGTGCGGCAGCATTTCTTTCTGATACTTTCTCCTATCTTTCTGATACTTTCTCCTATTCACCTTCCCATCTCCCAGTCCTCACAGGCGTTGGCTCGTGTACTGCCTCACTCTACACATGGGGATCTTTTAGCTTGTTGTACGTCCCAGGTAGCTCTGGCTCAGTGTCTTGACTTTGCAAACGAGGGTCCCTAGCAGGTACCTGATGTGCAGTTTGTGCCAAAAGTTAAGATAGGAGATTCAGAGTAAGTAATACAACATAAGCTGCATTAAAAGTTTCAAAAAGTTGACTATTGCTGAGCTATCAATCCCTTTCCAAACAGCTTTGTGAGTGCCCAGTCCTTGTAGCATCCACAATATTTAAGGTAAGTCATGTACTTAAATTTTGAAAACAATTATTTTTTTCCCCTTTCAAGTTCTCTTTTATCATCACATTCTGTAGGTGGAAGCATTAAGAGCTTTTATTCCTTGGCTCTGACAGATTGTCACCTTAAAGTTCTGTAAGTTCTACAATTCCTTGATTCTTTGCTAGGGAAGCATAGGAAAGATGATATTTTGGATTAGAAATCCCAACTGAAGTATCACCATTTCATTGTTTACTTAGATTAAGCTAAAAACATTTGTCATTAGGAACGCAAGAGGTAATTTCCTGCCAGAACACCCAAACCTTTGACATTTTTCCTTCAAAAATCCTTAAATGTGTGGTAGAGTATCAAAGCCTTTTCCCTACCATCATCAGCAAAGGTCAATGGTTTCTGACAGATGCATATTAGACCTGACTTAATTATGACTGAGTGCCACAGTGTTTTATAACATCTGTTATCCAGTGACTAAGAAGTGTCTATAATTCTATTTTTTTAAAGGAGTAGCAGATGAAAATGACAATTTCAGATGGGAAATCTGAACTGGCAGAAGGGAAAAAAAAAAAAAGTCCTTTTTTCCTGGAATATTTCTAGTAATTGCTATAATTTTGAAGCAACTCAAACTTTAAAAATTCCCACACGTGGCCTTGACAAGGTCAGCAAGGCCTCAGTAACTTTTATGTTTCCTGCATGATCCCTGCAGGTTAAAGAGAGGGCCTCACTGAAAGGAGGCCAGCCTGCAGAATAAAAGCTTTCCTATAGCCCTGAGGAGCAGCTGTTCCTGGGCTGCTATAACCACTCTCCAAAAAGCCCATTTTCACAACTCAAGCAAAAATCTACCTGCTAGATCATTAAAATGTCAGATTGCTCCAGCCACATAAACCTTTTCACAAATAAAGATCCTTGCTTGGGCTTCAGCCTTCAAGAGTAGAGGCCGAGTCTGACTGCCCTGCTCGGGGCACAGCTTGCAGCACGTTATGCCCTATCAATTTTAGGTTGCTATTCCCCATACCAGTTCTTGAGCATCCTCCATGTAAAATGAAGAGTAATCAAGAAAGCCGCACTGAACTTCCTGGAATCCTTGCTATTTTTTTTGGAAGAAAAAACATTTGTTTTAAAGTCATGGGGTTTCTTTTCACTTACTTATTTTTTATTGTAGATTTTATTCATTGGTCTTTTAGGAGAGCTGTAGTTTCAGATGAAGATAGTGCCATGCGAGTGTCTTGCTGTAGTAGGGGCACATCAGAAGCAAAGCCCAACCATTCAGCAGATTTTTCATGGTCTGTGACATTCGGACAGTTCATATTTCAAGTACATTGTTACTCAAAGCACTCTCAAGCCTGAGAACTTCTGCTCTGTGTTTAGTGCTGAGGCTTCAGGATGGTGTCTGCAGTGCACAGCATCCAGAAAAGTTAAACTGGTCATATTTCTAATGTACAGAATTGGGGCAAAATCCTAACTCTAAACCATTTACTACAAGACAGACAGTATTTACCAGGTTGTTTCCCTTTCTGGTCTTGTCCAGACAGCCTGTACCACCCTGGGCAACTCATTTGACCTCTAAGGTTCATGTTTGCCTACTCCAGCTCTGTACACCTAAATAATGTGCCTAAGCTAGGAGCTTCAGCACCCACAAGCTTTTCAACTCTCAGTGTAGAGACAGCATAGACAGAACAGTAAAGGCTGTGGGAAGGTCTGAACCATGCTCCAAAAGTGTCCATCTCCTGAATGGAGGTAACCTCGGGCACTAACCTCAGACCTGCTGTTAAGTGGATGAATAGATGACTCAAAGCCTTACCTTCTTACCTGAAAAACTAATGAAACACTTTGTCAGTGTATGTTTCTGTTGTTGAAGTCCTCACAAGTCAGTACCAGGAAGGTTGATGCTGTTGTGGCTGTCAGAGATGGTGCAAACCTTGGGGGAACCCTCTCTGCCCTGTAACTGTCTTCAGATGAGGTGAAATATACCCTCAATTCTTTTTTCTGGCTTGCAAATCAGGCAAAGGATCTACTTTCCAAGCAAGGGTGCTTTCTGAGAAGTACAGGTCTTCTCAAACAGCTGAACTGGGTCATTCGGATCTGGAAATATATACATCTGAAAGTGCTAAGGGCTCACTTGGGCTGTGTCTGAAAAAAACATTTGAAAGCCTTAATCGCAGAACAGCAGCCAGTGTTTGGCTTTCTCTGAAGCCAAATCCTTGGATCCTTGGATCCTTATGAGACCAAATTTTACTTCACTGGTCTTCCAGGGAAATTTGTCTGAGCTTTCTCTCTGCATTTCTGAATTAATACTAAAACTTGTGATGGTTGAGTTACACACAGAGAATCTCAATCTAGATGCAATAATAGGATCTGAGGCTCTGCACACACTTCAAAATTTGGGAGATGGAAACTTTTCTGTTGAATAGAAATGAATATTTATTTTTCAGCAAATTGCAAATAATTTTTCTGAGTGGCAAGTTCAGGAGCTAACAACTAATGGAGTGACATGTGAAGGAAATTACAGACCATTTAAAAGCTGCTGGACAATTCATCAGATCTTGCTTAATTTGTCACATATGTACAAAAGGGGCTGTACATTATTGTGCCAAAGCTGTGCTGCACTGGAGTACCCTAGGTGGGGATGGCTTTGATTATTTCCTTTTCCTGATGGACAAATATTGAGCTGCTACTGAGTTTGAACAGTTTTCTTATTCATACAGATCTCTCAGTGGCTCTAGCTGAAATGAAAATGAAATATTAAATAGTTCACTACAAAGTCAAAGGGAATGGGTTTTAGTGGAGGAGCTAAAGGGGATGAAGAGATTAAGATTCACTACTGACTGGAGAGGTTTTTTTTTTAATTTTCTGAATGGTCTTAAAGCACCCCAGAATTAGTACCTGATTTGTATCCATTGTATAATAACTACTAGTACATTGTAAGCATTAACTTTCAGTTGCTGTTTATAATTAAAAAAAATAGTCTATATTGCAACTTAGTTGTACCTGTTTGATGGCATCAGAAAGAGCAACCAGGATGCTGGGTATGAAGTGATTTTGACAAAATGTCTGGTGAAAAGAAACTGTTAAATGAGGGCAGACTCTAGGTACTGTTTCTGTATCTGTTAGTATTGTTACTTACGGCAACACCACCGCTTGAGCTTGGATCTCACTGAAAAGATAGGACCATTAATCTCTGCTGTTTGGACTAGAATGCACTATTTGGCAAAAAATAAAAGCACAAATGTTCTGGATGATGACAGTAATGCAGGGGAAAAAAAAAATCTCTGAAGTTTTTTTATTCATTATGCAATCATTTCCACAATTCTTCATTTTGATTTTTACGTTTATGCATTATCTGTATTTAAATAAGTGTCTGTTATGTTATTGAGGGGATGAACTGGATTTTCATTTGTTTGTTTTTTTGTCTCTTGTTTGAAACAAGGAAAGGGCTGAAGGTCGTGTGTGTGGCAGGACTCCATAGCCTCTGACTGCAGGAGCCACTGGTAAGACCATTCAGGCAGGGCGAGATGCATATCCCACTTTGCCTTTGGTTGTTGACGGATTCTGGTCCACTTGAAGCCTAAGACAAAATCCTTACCCACTTAAATGGAGTCAGAGACTTCAGATGTGGGTGGCTGTTAATGATTTCTTTCATCCATTCTTTTCTCTTGTTTACCCTCCTGTACATTTTTGTTTGTACTGGCAGTGTTGAATAGCTGATTTTCAGCCTGACCATTTTTGTTTCAGGAAACTGGTATCTATGAGGGGATAAGAGTGAAAGAATACATTATGCTACAGGTGGCATGGGCTATGTATGTCAGGCCTCTATCTTAGGGCCAGGGTCAAAACTGAGGTTGTAGATTAATTGTGTAACAAGGTGTCAGAAAATATTCCACAAATAAACAGAACATGGTTAACTCAACACTTTGAATTTATAGAAAGTCTAAATTAGATCCTTAAAATAACATGATTATTGCTAAGTTCTAGCCTGAAGCTAAACTAGGGTTCTACTTTGAATGAAGGAGCTCCCAACTGGCAGGAACTTAAAAGGTAACTTAATATGCTGCACTACCAGAAATATAACAGACTGCTTATTGGGACATGTTTAAAAAAGAGAATGTATAATAGTTTTCTGATCTCACTGATACGTATTTCTACAAATAACACCAGAGACAAGTGAAATCTGTTTTATGGTTTGCAAGAAATCAACTGGACAAAACCTGAGTTTCAGTGAGAGCAGTTCTACATATACAGAGGACTCCCAGCAGAATCTTTAAAAATAAGCATATGTTTCCCCAATGACATCATATTTTTGTTATCTGCATTGTACCATAGTATTTTTTTTTTCAAATAAGAGACAAAGAGGGCTACAGAAAAGTTAGAGACCATAACATTTCAGTTTAGTTCTCTTTATTCCTACTACTATGTTTAAAATATTTTGATTAAGTAATGGTGTAGTTAAAAAGCAGGGATGGTGAGTACTTCCAGGGCTGAAAACCACGTAAAATACTGCAGAAGTTGGACGTAATGCTTTATGTTCCCTATAGATTATAAAGGAGAGATTCATATACCTGCTCACTGAAGTATTTAAGGGGAAGTAGCAAATAGAGATTAATCTTTTAATTCTCAGTTAAATCTTCAGTTTTGTTTTAATTCTGTTGTTGGAACATTAAGGTTGGTTCTGCTAATCCAGTATGCTTGGTGGAATGAGAAAATAGTATACAAGAATAAAGAAATTATATGCGGTAACTTTAATATATTTCATGTGAGGTAGCAAATAAGTAATTCCAGGTTTTAATGGTCACATCCGATGGCTAGAGTCTGGACGCGTGTGTATAAATTTCCTTTATAATCAGTGAAGATTTTGCTTCTGCAATGTCTGTGGGTTTATTAGATATACCCATATTAAGCATCTGTCAAGGTGGAAGGTTTCTCTATTACGAGTTGCACCTAACTGTTCTATTACTGATAGGCAGCACCAGCTCCTTTTGTTTAAGATGTGTGATGTGTGCTGTTTCTGATAAAAATCTGCATGAAAATCTGTGAATGAAATTTGGTATCAATGTCTAAACCACAGGTTCTCATCTGGCTTAGCTTTTCTTTCTCAATTGCCAAAAGAAATTAGAGTGTTCTAGGTTATTCAATTGAAAAATTTAATTAAAAATAAAAAAGCCAAAACATTAGAGACATGAACATAAAAATGCCTGTACCTATTTCTTCTGGCTTGGAGCACTGAGTTCCTTTTTAATTTGCTTTTAAAAGGGCACAGGATGGACATAATGGGACTAAGTATATCTAAGAAGAGATGCACCTACGATGTGGAGCGCGATAAAACCTTGCTTTGAAGTTATACGAGAGGATGTTGGTATAGAAAGGTGTACAGAAATGCTCTCTGGAGCCCTGCAGCCCTGTATGGGCCATCATTGTTTGTGACATGTTCACAAGGCTAAATTTCATAGCTGATGCAGAGACACTGCATGAAACATCCATGTCCAGCTGTATATCAGCCCAGGATCCCGGCTTTTGTTTGCAGCACTATTACCATTTCAGCTGCTTCAGCCCAGATAACATCAGCTCATGTAAATCGCCCAGTGTCCCTGCTTTCAAGGCAGTTGTGCTGACCTGTGCCACCCTAGACGCTAGACTATGAACTGCATGGAACTGCAGTAATTTTAGCCTCTGTGTATGCTAACTATTATTGCCACACTGTCCTGTGGAGCAGATTGATTTAAACAGAATTTTCATTTTCGAGCATCTAAATCACCATTTTCTGCTTTCTCCTGGGCAGAACTTATCCAAGTGTCAAAATCCTTCTTTGTAAAGCAGATTGAAGTCAGTATTTCGGAGATGAATTAACCATTTCCAGATTTGCATTTGGGTTCAAAGATTTTAGACGGTACTTGCAGGTGCTGCATGGGGGAGCAGTACGTAAGATTTGACAATATTTCCCTTGACTTAACGGACTGCACCTTCACTTTTCTATCAGCTTGCACAAAAGGAAAACCCTGCTATGTTGAACAGGAACTTCAAGCGCAAAGTTAATGTCAGACTTTTCCTGGTCTGAGCTCAGCTCCTAGTGTTATAGAGGCAAAGAGGAAAAACAGAGAGACAGAGAGACGGTGCGAACCTTAAACCGACGATCGCTGCTGTCTTCGTGATTCAGTCCAGGCCATCCACCAGCATAACGCTGTATTTCCATCCTCTGCTTTCATTGGAAGTTGTGCTTGGCAGGACTGCACTCTTAAGAGCATTTGGACAAATAAATAACATCCCTCTTCGTTATTTATTTGCCTTCAAATTTTAATCAGTATTTGTGTAATCAGTAGTAATTTACTACATTCCTATTCAAAGAAATTGGCACGGTGTTTATATATAATCACCCAACGTAGCTGTTTTATTTAAGTACTGGGTTCTAAATACACATAAATTCAGCAATTATCACTGGAACAAATTTTAGCCTTTGAAGTGAATTATACCAGGAGGAGTTTTCTGTAGTTGAAATTGGAAAAGCAAACAAAAAAAGGCTTCACTTGCCCAGCTGAGGAATCTGACTGTGACTTTTATGCACATGCGCTAGGTGTTTGATTTTGGGGTGAAAAATGTATAAAATTTTAGGAAAGCTTTTAAGTGACAAAACGCAGGACTTCCCTCAGCCACACGCAAGTGCAGTGTTTGGCTTGTGAGGTTACAAATTCTGCCTTTCCCTTTGATTGGTTTTGCTTCCACATAAAACAGCTAAACCAAATACTGCATAAAGTGCTGATAGTATTTTAGCCTTTTTTTTTTTTTTTCCCCTGCCCTGGGCTTAGCAGGTGGGGGTATCTGTGCCCGTGGGGTCTGAGGCTGTTTGTTAGATCCTTCTAACCCAGATTACAAGGACAAGCCTATTCACCTGAGCTGGAACTGATGTGAATGAGTTCTCTGCCACTCTGCTCCGGAGCAGCTATGGGATATGTCTTTATGCTGTGGTTGGTTAGAGCTGGGAATAAAGTGCCAAAGTCAGCAGCTGAAATAAGTAGAGTAAATCAAGTTAAGAGGGAACAGGACAACATTTTGGAAAAGGAGGGAATACGGGGTAAAACCATTACCTAGAAGTTCAGGGTTAAGATGATGAGATATAAATTGATTGGTATTTCCTGGCTTTATAAGGGCAGGCCCTGATGGATGACATCATCATCTGCTGGCTTTTTGTGTTGCCGTGTGCCTCTTTGGGCTGTCAGGATGCTGCAGATCCTGCTTTTCCTTTGACACCCGCAGGAATTTTATCTGGACAATCCATGCAGGGTCAGACCCTTTACAACATTTTTAAAAAAGCTTATGATGGTCCGAGCTCATTTATGTTGATGACCATTAGTTGCATTTATGTGGACGTCTGCTGTAAAAATGTGCTTCAGGCTTTGCAGACACATGAGCCTGCAACAATTTCACTACCTGGGTTTAATGCAAATTCCTAAGTGAGCACACTCATTTCTGATTGAGTGAATGGTGAGCGAGCTTTGCTCCCAATTGACCCAAAGTTGCCTAGAAATAAGCTAGATTTTAATCAAGGCAAGACATTTATTCTAAATTAAAGTCTTTAAAGTCTCACCTTAGGTTTAATTGGTGCAGTCTGTAAAGCATTTAAGTAATGAATATTTGATGATGATCTAGGAAAAGTAGTATTATTCTTCACAGTAAGAGTTTTAAGTCCACATGATATGAAGATGGATATGCAAAAAGGCATTGATGTGGCCTCAGCATACCTGTGAGGGCTGGACCTCACAACACACAGAGTGTGATACAAGAGCATAAAGTTCAAATTCAAAGGATTTTTCCTTCTTTTACCAAACCAGCCTTATTTGTGAGGTGTCTGTTCCTCAAGATTTCATTCAGCGGTGCTTTGGTGGTCTCCCTCCCACTGTGGAAACAGGTGGTTGGAGGCAAGCAGTTCTCCACCACAGGAGTGCCTGCAAGTGTGCTTCTCTCCTGGTCCTTGAGGAAACAAGAGATAAAAGGGCAGATGACAAAAAACTTCGAGTTTCTCCTACCTAGAACCCAATGAGAGGTCATAGAAGGCTGCTACGAGTAAAGACAAAGTATTTCACAGCTTCGAGGAGTGAGCAGATCTGGTGGGTTGAAAATTCAAGACCAGAAGAAAGTTATGGTAAGTTAAACATCTTTCTGCACCTTTGTCCTTAGGCTCATCAAGACCACTGGAAACTCAGGCCCAGAATGAATTAGTGAGTGAACAAAGTGATTCAACACTTTTACAGGGCTCTGCTGTTCAGCCATTTTTGAGTTGATTTCAAAACTTTTACTAGTTTGGTTTCATTCTCTTTAAGAAAGGTTGTTCCTTGAACCAAGGAACCGTATTCAGTAATGGGGTGCTGCTTTCTGAATGCCATCAAGGACAAGAACAGTAATATTACAGGGCTTGGTGCAATTGATTGTGGAGAAATAAGAACTTGTATCCCATCAGCTGCCGGCTGTGACATACACAAGAGAGAGTCTGGAAAGTCTAAACACGCATCTGAAATGCTGCAAAATCAATAATACTTATTGAGGTTATCAAAGCCTCTTCATACGATGTGTTTCATATCATCTGTCACTGGCATGATGGTAATGGCTCCGTAATGGCTCCTAAGTGCTGCAGTAGGATTTACAATTTGGTGTATGATTAAAATAGGGGATTGTGCTAAGGAATTGGTGTGTATTTTCAAAATTATTAGACACAGTTGGAAACATAGCTGAAAGCAAGACTGCCTTCATATAACATATTGCCAGAACTAACTGCTTTGATTTCTTAAGACTAGATGATGATTGTTTGATCATTTTATTAAAAAAAAAATAAAAATCTAGGTGTCAAAGAGTTTCCTTATGTCTAAACAAGTGTTATTAACTTCAATTATGGCTGCCAGGTGGAGAACTGTGCAGTTCTTTTACCATGTTTCAAAATATTTCATTTAGACATTTTGGAAAAACATACATCCCTATTCATAACCCCTGTTACTGTTCTGATTTATAGGTTCTGCTCCACTGTAAATCATTCAAAATGAAAAAATTAAATTTTATGGCATCAAACTTATGTGGCATCGTGCCTGAGCAAAGGGCAAAAGGAATGTGATTCTTATACTGCCAATTACTATTGAACTTGATTTTTTTTTTTAACAGATGGCTAAGATACACTTATAGAGAAAGGTAAAATATACTTATTCTTTATTTGGACTTTGAATTAAAAATAAAACACTCTCTTCAATCATTTTTTCCAGTTGTTTATAAAACTTTGACTCCTAAGGATTTTTTTTTTTTAAATTATACAAATATTTGCAACCTTAATACAGAAAATTTTGGTTTCAGGCCATGCACTTTTATTGCTGTGGATAGTTAAATGTATTATTCATTTAGTCTGACATGCTCTTGGAGGAAAAAATGGTTGCTGTGTCAGAAGTGGCATAGGGAGATGTGTGAAATCTTATCTTTTAAGTGGAGGGAGTGTCTTGAAACATACTAAAATTCTGGCCTGTGTTCTCTGGTGAGGAAGAGATTTTGGATGGGGGGATATGACATTACATTTTTTAAAAGTCTATATTCTTTGCTTTACTTATTCCCTAGTACACTTTATCAATGCCAGCGAACATCAGTGACCTGGCATGATTCCTGACGATGAAGTGGTTCTTTTTTGGCAGAAGAAATTTCTGCTCCAGTTTCTGAGGGTTTCCTGGAAAGCATGATGGCATTATAGGCTTAGATGTAACTTTAACTCCTGCAACAATGCAGGAGCTGGTTTTAAACTCTAGTTGAGGTAACTAGTAAAGTCATTCCAGGAGCACGCGGCTCAGTAGTTGCCAGTGGTAGACTTTTCAGATATTCACACATTTGAAATACCAGAGGACAGGATTTAAAGGCTTGAGATGATGGAGAGTCACCGTAGAAATATGGAAATGCATATTGGTCGTATCTCAGATGTGTCTTCTGTCTCTTGTTTAACAAGGTTCACCTTGCTTGAGCTGGGAAGTCTGTTAATCACCTCATCCTGCATTTGTCAACCCAGCCAAATCCCCTAAATGCATGGGTGCATCCTTAATACCTTACAGGCACATGAAAATGTGTCAGGGCCTTTGAGAGGGGCTGTCTACATTTTCATCACCTCTTGGGCACAGTCTTGGTCATGTAAGAGATGACCAAGGCCCTTGAACACTTCCTTACTGTAGCAAAGTGGTTAATAATTGGTATTTTAAGAAAACTTTGAGACATACCTAATAGCAAAAGTTCTTGACTAGTATAAGGTGTGAAAGGCAGCCCCTAGAGACAACACTGAACCTCTAAGCACCAGTCATCAAACTCTACCCTTTCCATATGGACTGTGGGCAGTCTTTCAACTCTGGTGAATATTTTGGTTTTAATAAAAAACTATACTGAAAACTGTACTAAAAAAAAAGTAGTAAAAAGCATTGGCAGAAAGGGAGAATGTCTGAGCCTTGTCTTTATTTGCTTCTATTAAATTAATACAGTCAAGTTAATTGTATCTGATTTTTTCGATATGTTCAAATTATAAGACTGATTTTCTGATCATGTGTAATTCCACGTATTACTTATATCATGTTATCAGAGAGATTTGCAGCCTTTCCTTTTATAGCATGTGCGATTTTATCTCATTTTGATTATATGAAGGTTTCTTTGAAATATATGTTAAAACCTCATCTATAAAATGAAATGAATATTGAAATATCTGATCTCCATGTTGTAGGTAACAAAAACAATATAAATGTTAACGACATTCCCTTTAAATGCGGAATCAAATATATTAAGTACCTTGGGGTTAAGATTTTAACTTCCTTAGATTTATGGTAAGAATTAAAACATCCTCTCTTGTTACATTTATAAACATAGAGCTCATTAGATGAAGGAAATTTCCTTTATCATTAATAGGTCACATTAATGTGATAAAAATGTCTACACTCTCAATAAATTTTATTCTTATTTTAAGCAGTTACCACATATAGTGTTTATCCTTAAAAACTCTCAATAGCACTTTTATATCCTCCAATTGAAATAATAAAGAGCAAAGAATAAAAAGAAGCAAATTAATCCTCCCCTGGGAAACAGGAAGACTAGCACTGCCAGATTTTAAGTTGTAGCACTGATTTGCTAAGCTTAAACATTTTCTTCTCTCTTTCTATGATTTAAATGGGGAAATGAGGGTCTTTGCTGAAGGATCTTGAAATTAAATGCAAAAATTGCCTTGTAGGAAACACCTTTGTGTAAGGGACATGATACTTCCTTCCACTCTGCATCGCTTTGTTAGCCAGAACGGGCACTTCTGGAAGCTGAAAGAAGTAAGACTCTTTTTTATTTTTGGAGATACTGATTATCATAACAACATAAAGTGGAAGAAAAGCAAAACTGGATGGGATTCTTCATGAAGCCCTGACTTTGATAGCCCTGACTTCGACCACAAACTTTTTCCTCAAAAGTTCTACCTTTCTGAAAACTTTACCATACTATGTTATTTTTATTTATTCCAGGTCTGGTTTCATTTGAAGTAGATGCCAAGCTTCCTACTGGACATAAACAGAAGTGTCGTCAAAGTCTGTGTTGTCTAGGCAGCAATTCACAAAGTCTAAATACAGAACACTCACAAATTCAGAGAGAATTTGTTGGTGGTCTGCAGAGAGCAGACTGGTCAATCTTTGTGGGATTTATTTCTGGTTTCTAGCTGCTGTTGTGTGTGTTCAGTTTATTCACTGTGAAATTAAAATGTTCTGTGGAGTTACAAGGTTACCTGGGAACACGAGGCTAATGGTACATTAAGATAAGGACTTAGGAGGCAACAGCTGGACTTATGGTAAGAACTAAAACTGCTGTGGAAACCCAACATTTTTCAGAGTAACGAATGAAGCAAAGGGATAAAATTGGCACGGCAAAAGGCTCAGCTTCCAAGAACAGCACAGAGGGAGGACAGGTAAAAAAAAAAGGGGTGATGACGTCTGTGATCTGTGGGAATGAGTGAATTCACGTGTCTATCTGTATGGGTGTGTGAGCATGCGTGAGAGAGAAAATAACAGGTGAGGGAATAAATGTATGGCTTATTTTTTTCAAAAAATGAACAAAATTCCAATCTTACTGCAACTGGAAATTGCAATTAGAACTGGCTTTCTATCAAAAACCCATTAATCTGGCTGAACTGATATATATGTTGGTGGAGAAATAAAACTTTCGATGAAAATTTATTTTGAAAAAACTAAGATCAAGTGTTAGGTCAGGGAGGTTCAACTCCATTTTTTATTTAAAATGGCTCTTCTGGCTTTGAAAGTTGTTCTACAATATAAAATTCTGTTTGAAATCTGTCAGCAAATGTAACTGCAGTTAAATTTGAAACAAAGGTTTTGGCTGGTCAAATTGAAAGGATTTCAATGATAGGAAATTTTGAGGTTTGGCTATTCACTATGGTTAAATTTTTTTTTGGAAATGTCAGAATTTCCTATGTAATGGAAATGCAGATTTTTTTTCATCTATACTCCTGATACTATTTTGCTACTCAGTAACAACTGTACCAGCCACAGTATTATTGTTCACACACAAAGAAGTGATGGAGTTCCCATCTACCTCAGTATTGTCTTGGGAGCAGAAAATGCTGTAATAAGATCTGTCTCCTGAGCAATTGGAATAAGAATATGGGTAAATGGAGACAAGGTGCAAGACCGATGTTTAGGCGTGATTATGTTTTTTTCATATATAGCTGGAAGAAGTTGTGTTTAATTTTAGTGTCTCTCAGCATACCACAGCCTTGTTAAAGTGTGAAAAGTTCTTGGAATTTAGAAGTTGGAAAAGTTCAGGGATGTCAAAGTGAAGAGAGTTTAACACTGGGCCCCAGCCCATCCAAGGATAAAACACATCAGTGAAATCACTGTCATTTCTCTCGTAATATGCATGTTATAGCATGTCAAAGCATAGTGTCAACTTTCATTATGTAGTTTGTTTGCTTCATAAATGCCTTAATTAGTATTACACTTTTGCAGGATGGAGCCTGCAAAGAAAATCTCTCTCTTGGACATGACTGTGATAGTAGATCATCTGAAAGAAGAAAAATTCTCCTTCCCTAGAAAAGGTAAAACAAATGGAGGTTTATTACAAGCTTTTTTCCCTTATGATGTTGTCTAAAGCATTTCTTTTCAAAAGAGGATGAATTGACTTCTCCAAACTATCATGGCAATATGCTTTCAATGTGCTAAGGAAAGCATAAGGTAGTAACATAATTTTTTTTTTCTCCCTCAACTTGGAGGATTAAATGGGAAGGAGTAGTCTCTCATTAATCACCACCATCTTGAATGTCTAGACTTACACCAGTCAAAAACAAGTCAAACTCAGGAATTAGTCTTGCTGAGGGTCTTTTATCAAAGCTGGGACACTCAGTTGTTAGCCCAGAAAAGGCTCCTTGGGCTGTGTCTGGTAAAACCAGTAATTTAAGGATGGTACAGTAATTAAAAATAAACACTTTCTCAAGGGCTAGATGCCTGCTTAGTACTCTGAATTTAACAAATAAACCCTTAACACTGCAGTCTATCATTTCCATTAGGTTTTAGCAAGCCTGAACAGTGTACGGTCTGGCTTGGTTTCTGTAATATTCACGTGGTTTTGTTATGGGTGTCCCAGCAATGGGCAAGTCTCTGGGCTGCCTGGACACTGAACTCAGAGTTGCTGTGCATGTGGGGTGGAGTCCTCAGAGTGCCTGGAGGTGCACACCAGGCACGTGATGGGTGCACAATGCACAGGGCTCCTGGGTGTGAGGTGGGATCCCACTGCGCCCTGGGGTGGCTGGGAGAACTTCTCCCTTTGCATGAGGGTGGCCATGGAAACAAGTGAGACAAGTGTCCTCAGACTAGATTTGGAGCTAGATAATTTTCTTTGTTGAGAAGCTTTGCTAAGCCACTGCATGAGTCTTGAACCAAAGTCATGCTCATTTGGATTCTCTGTCAGTAGGTGGGAGGAGGAGTGGGGATGAGAAGTACCAGAGAGTACTGGAGCAATTCCAAACTTGGAGCAATTCACTCTGGCATCATTTGCTCTGCTACTGGATTTTGGACACTATTATCTCTGTTTAAACCCTCTCCACAGCTGTTGTTGTGCAGCCACAAGCGAAGTCAGGCAGTAGCGGCGTGTTTGCAGTGGTCACAAGTGGGTGGGGAAAGATGTTGGTAAGTTAGATTTCACCTTGATGTGCTGATTTATTTTTTTTAATTTTCTTTGAGCAGAAATTACGTAATATTGATCATAATAAAGTTTTCATTTCAATAGAGGGAAACCAGGTTTCGAATTAGGAACAAGGATAAAGTTTAATAGAAAAACCTTTCTCACAGGGGAAAATAAACATTTGGGAAAGAACTTGAAATACAGAGGGATCAAAATTTTAGAACAGTCCTTTAATAAAGAGGGAAGAATTACTTGCACAAAATAGTAACCGTTTTCCCAGTTTGCAGCCAGGAAAATGATTAGTTATTATTGAGTTTGGAAGAATAAGAACGTTTGGCACTATAGCAGTGAAAAAATACGTTTTAAAATACAAAAGAATACATGGAAAGCATTTTTTGTTATCTAGGGAACTAGAAATAATACACCTGCAAGTATAATGAATGGCATAATATTGGCACTGCATGGGGCATTGAGCAATTTGTACCACAGTTATAGGTTCTTTCTTGCCATTAATTTGAAATAAAATAAAATAAACATTTTTTCCAAATCTTTGTTGTATTTCTGGCTCTCATTTATTGTTCACCAACTCTTTTCCTTTGTGCTTTGTCTTTGCCAGCTCTTTCTGTTTCTCTTATGTTTCTTGTCCATTCTCTCAAGTGTTTCCCTGGCTATGCTCCATCTCCTTAGGTTACCTCCAAAAAAAGAAAAGAAAAAAGTGCCTCATGTCCTGAACTACAAAAGCAGCCGAACATATACCAGAATGTGGTTTGCTTCACTGATGGGTTTTCTTTAAAAACGCGCTAAGTAGTAAATACTGGCTTGTAAGAGACTATTGGGTGATCTGAGTAGCACAGGGGAATTCAGTAGTGTATTTCGTATATTGGATAGTTATGTTTTTAAGACTCTGAATTAAGAAAAACAATCAAACACAACAAGGAAAAAAAAGCCTTGTTTCTCCTTTTTGAAATTTGTATATTGGACTCATTCTCTTGCTCTGAGCCCTTCCCTACTGTTGGTGTTGTAGCTACAAAGATTTGCCTCTTCAGTTTTTGACACAGACTTTGTTTTCTGGTTCCAATTCTCTCCAACAGCAAGGAAACTCATTGCCTCAGTCCATGAACTCCACCGGGATGATTCCCTGTGTCTGCAACGCCCCATGCCCCACTGGCAAATTTGCTGCAGCATTGCTACCATACATACAGTGTGAATGTATCTCCTCTGATGGTGTTGCTACGAATCAGATTATACGAAAGAAAAAAGAATTGCCGGCGCTCATCCAAATTGTATCTGCTCTTGCCAACCCCGGGATCAAGACAGCAAAATGAGAGCCAGCTCAGGTACGATGTAGGATGGGTTGCTCACCTGCTGCTGACTCAACTCTAAGTGCCCGTGGAAATCCAAAAGCCATGCCTACATTAGGCAGACGTAAATGTGGGACAGCACATAGTTCAGCTGGCCAGACCTCTTCTGAGCCTTTAAAGAAAGGAGGTTTGAATCTGATTTTCTTCTTTTCCAGGTGACCATTGGATACGGGAGGAGAGATCAAGCACGTAAGTTTTATTTTAAAATACTTAGAAAATGAAAGAAAACCACACAGACTGTTTTGCTTTACTAATCACTGCAAAAAAAAAATAATCAAAAATCTTGAAGATTGGCTTTTAAATAATTCATTGTTGCTAGTATTCTTCAGTTTGGTCACCAGGCCAAGAAAAAGCACTCTGTAGGTATTAAACCCTCGAGTATGAGATTTACATAGTAGAGTCCCGACGTAGCTGCACAGCTACATTTCAGGGCTCACCGAAAATGCCCCGAGCCTTGTGCAGTCTGGAGCTGGTGAGACCGCAGGATTCTTCTTCCATTTTCTGAAACCCGAGGCGGTGCCATTAGCAAGTTTGCTGTCACCAGAGCAGTGACTCCTAGGCCATTGCTTCGTAGGTGCACACCCCATGAGGACGGCCTTAAGTACTTTCTATCTGGAGCATATGGTGTTAGTGAATCAAAACATACTTGAGTTTCTAGGTCTGTGGTCGCTCAGCATAGTTATTTCAGCCAATAGATAGGAAAATGGGATTTTCGGAATGAGAGTCCTACTGTATTTGTCTGGTAAATGCCAGTGTTATGATACAAAAGAAAAACAATGTTCTTGTTATTTCTGGAGGTTTAAGGAGATTACGATACCCTGGGATACAATGGTACTTTTCAGCTATTAATGCTTCTAAAACTCATTGAAATTAGTATTCAAATCCAAGAAAGATTGCATTGTATTCTGCATGTATTAAGCAATGTTCTGGGGGTAAATTCAAGGATACAAGTTCTTTCATAATTAATTGAAGAAAAAAAAAAAAGGAAAAATGGTTGGGTTAGGAGCTGTATAATATTTAGTTGAATAAATCAAATGAAAAAGAATTAAATGCTGAACAGAAAATAAAAACATTAATCTTTGGCTTTCGACATAAAACACAAAGTTCAGGCAGCTGCAGATTAGCAGCAGGGATAGTGGATAGAGAAATTAAATATCTAAAGAATTATATTTGTGCCACCATCAGAGATTAAATTAAAATTTGGAAGCAGATTCCTTAAGGGGGAAAACGGAGAAACAAGAGCTGGAGTAAAAACAAAACCGTAGGGCTATCGACACGGGCTGCATTCTCAGTTGCACTGGCCTGCACAAGCACATGAGGTTCCAGTGTGTCATATGGAGGATATGGAGAGGAAAATTAGCAAGTCATTAAGGAAATGACTGGTGAGCAGTTCATGATATACTGCCAACATCAGCTTATTTGCATTGCTGAAGGCTGAAACAGGATGCTACCTGCAGCCTACATGGAGGGAAAGGGATCTACACTAATTATTAATCCATTTATACCTGTAGGCTGCAGTGTTGCTCTGACTATCATTGTTAGTGGAAAACAGAGATAAATAAAGAAGATAAAATGTATATATGACAGCAAATGACAATCAAAGGTAAATTAGATTTATCCTGCGTTAAAATATAAGATTAAAACCAGCTGTAGTTATTGCTCACAAGGTAGCCGTAGCAGTAGGTTGGGAAATCAGTGTCCAGAAGGCTGATTTTAGCTCCCTTGTTTGGGTATAGATGTTTTGTGGTGGTTTCTTTGCTTTCCTTTTGAGGTCAAAGCGAAACTGTTACATGATTGTCTCAACCAGAAAAGCGCACACGGAGCACTATGCAGCAGAATACGGGAAGGATTTTGGTAGGCAGCACGTGAAGGCAGGTGCCGGAATTGGAAGTAGTGAAAATACCTTTGATTGTTTTTTTAAAATCTGAATACTTATCTTCTGCAATAACAAAGTGGAGAGCTTGACCTCGCTATTGCAAGTGCTACTGCGAGGTATCTACAGTGTCTGTGTAAAATCTGAAAAAGCGATCTTTTTCTTTTCAGTGCCTGATGTATTTTTTTAAAACTTTGCTCCTGTACTCCTTATCCCAGCACATCCTCCACAAATTGTTTATTTTTATGCAGCTTAGCTCCTTGGCTGACTTGTAAAACAAAAAGGCGACCGCTGTGGCGTGGAGTCTGACACTGGCAGAGAAGGTGCGTGAGGGGAGTATAACATTTACCAATGGCCCCTCTTCTGCAGATGGCTTATACCTTCCTCCTCCATCTGGGAATTAATTATAGCTGTTCCTCACATAAGGATATCTGCGACCTTTTGCTCAGTGAATACACTCGTGAGGGCATCTGTGCTGATCAATAGTTAGTTAAGCACTTTGAAATGTTTTGGTCTGAAAGACACTATATAAATAAATGTAACATATCCTCGTATCCTTCTACATATATCTCACAATGTTTGTTCTAGAATTTGATTTGTGGAAGGTGCAGTGCGTTCTCTTGCAGGGTTGGATTCTTCAGCCTGTAGCACAAATATCCGGACGCGGATGAGGATTTACTGGAAATATTATGTACTTTGGAGAAAAAAAAATAAATCTATTTAATAGAATCTTTGCTTGTGCCAGGAAGGGATGAATTTGTCCTACTTGCTGTTATGTGTAGTACTTGCAATGATGACACCTTTATTTAATTTTTGCTTGATGAATCTTTCACTTTTTAAACAGTGTGGGGGCTATCTCCAGGATCTAGGACACCCCAGGTTCTGCAGCAACGTTCCCTCACTTAAAAGATAACTGATACCCCAGTGGCCTTTCAATTCCGTATTTCAGCTTGCTACAGGTCGTTCTCTGCAGAATCATTTTGTGATCTCTGTCACCGGTCCCTGCAGGGCTGTAAGTTTCTTATTGCTTCACTGTGTCAGCTGCTTTTTCTCCACTCAAACCAGTCAACATGGCTATAGCATTTCTTTTCCTGGAGTTAGCATACTTCCGCACCCATATAGCCGTTTCCCTTGTGTCCTATTGAGTCTTTTCTATTAACTGTGTCTTAGAATTTTAATGTTCAAGCCTGTTTCCTGATTTAGGTAAGTCTCAGTTAACCTATTATATCATATTTCTCCTTACGCACACGAGGTGCAATTTCAAGTCTCTCTTTTGTATTGCCTTTAGGTTCTGCCTAGACTTCTCTTACGTGAGATACGATTGCTCCTCTCCTGTTTCTGCAAATTTTTTCCTGACAAGTTTTGTTAGCAGTGTCTTCATTATTTGAGCTCTTCTCGCCTGTGGAAAGAGCAGAGGGATCCTCTCAGTGAATGTCCCTGTAAGATGCTGTGGTCACTGGCCAGATGGAACCATAAAAAGCACTTGAATGTTTGAATCCAGCCAGATGTCTCTGTGAGTTAGCAGCACGCACAGTCAAAAGGGTTACTGGCTAGAATGCAGCCATACTTAACAGGAAAAAAAACTGTTTTAAAAGGGCCTATGGGAAACCAGTCTAAATGACTTACATGAGGTTCTACTTTTAGGCCACCAAGGAAATGGGAGTGCGTCGAGTTCAGCTCTAGGGTTCACGGGCACAAATATTATTCCCATAGGGCTAATAGTACAAAAAATGCACATATTTGGTCACACCTGCTGCCGCATTTCTCTGTAATCCCTGGGGTGGAGCGGGGAATGACTGCGTGGCACCAGGCTATTTGAATTTTACACTCGCCTTTACCACACAGTTTCTGCATGATTGGTGGCCTCCTGAGAATGTGTCTCTGTGGCTAAAGGAAAAAAGTATACTGCCAAAGAAAACATAAATATAATTATGCCCTGAGATGGTATGAATAGCCTGAGAAAGACATGCAGAACCTTCTGCCCTTGCAAAGTTATCTCATATATTTGGGGGATTTTCCTTATTGTTATGTTCACAAGTCAACACAGCTGTATGTTCCAGATTTCTTTTCTCATTAATCCCACTAAAAAACATTCACTGGGGAGGAGCATTAAGTGTTTTCTCCTTTCCCTGAGAAAACGGTGCCAGGATGCTAAACAGAGCTGTGACAGCTGTGCTTGCTCCCTGTCTCATCCCTGCTGTGCTGCTCTGGCCCAGGAGGCGGGCAAAACTCCAGGCGCTTTCCCTCCAGGAAGGGCTGACATTCATGACAGTGGGATATTCTCTCATCCATTATGAGAACTATCAAGGGAATAACCCAAACTGCACCAAGAGCATTTTCAGATTCCTCTACTGCCTCTTCATCCGAGTTTCTGAATTCATGCAGGAGCAGTTCAGCTGCCTTGGCCAAACCTTTTCAGCTTGACGAGCATCCTTGGTTGACCAGTTTGTGATACTTTGAAGCAGCCTGGTCTTGTTTTCAAAAACTCATAGGGTTCACTAGAATCCTTTAGTGTATCTAATATTACATATTTTAATTTTCTGTGATCCTCGTGTATGGATAAGCTTTCCATTTTTTATGCTTATCAGTTATAATTGGATATTGGCAGGCATGTGCTTGACCAGCATGGTTAAACTCATAAAACTTTTTTTTTCAAATGTACAGTTCAATTGTGGAAACTGCAAATGCAGCTCATTGTGCTCAATTAGAGAGAGCAGAATTTCACAGCTAAGTGCTTTTGCACTTGCTTAGTGAAGAAAGCTGTAGGTGTTGAAATTCTTTAGAGAAAATCCAGGTACACAACCATTATTAAAGTGCCTAACAGTATCAATCTCTCTTTTAATTGCTGTTATTCAAGGTAGTTTTCAAACTACCTCTCAATGTCAAACCATTTTCCAGAGATATTGACAAATGGAAGTAATATTATTTAGGGTCATAACTTCTGTCAAAATGAATTCCATATGTCATTAGCTCAGGATTCGTTTGTGTCAGAGGAAGGGTCTGATCCTGCAAGTCTTGTGTATCAAGTATACACTTTAGATGAGAATTTTTGGTGGCTGAGTTGTGCAAAGACCAAAATGTAAAGAGTTAATAACACACAATCTGAAAAGGAGCACTATGATCAGTAAGGGTTAAAGCATCTTTTCCTGATTTCTGACCTAATGTTTTACTTCAGCCTATAGTAGCCATAGGTAACACTCAAAATAAATCACATTAACAGGTTCCCCAAAAGCGGTCAAATTACACGATTACTTAAGAAAACCCCCGGGTACATGTGTGCGCATTATGCACGGTATCAATGCAAAAAGACAGCAAGCAAGACTAAAAAAGCTATACTTTTTATTTTGCCAATGAATCTGTTGCACTTTGCAATGTTTAAGTGGGCTTATACAACATAAACATTTGGGACATTTAACATATCAAGCTCAAATAAAAATGACACGCAGATCGTTCACTTCTGAAGCTGCCTTGTGTTCAGTTATTGGAACACTCCATCCCTGTGGTTTCCGAAATATTATAAGTATATATTCCAGATTAAACTTTCTATTTTCCTCAAGGTAGTGTTGCTTTTCAGCCCTCAATGGCTTGGTTTTTGCCTAAAGAATCAGGTCCTATCAGCAAAATCAAAGGCGATTACACAGCTCAGTAGTCATTTAGGATTTCTGTGGCTCAATTAAGCATGTATAGCATGCCACAGCCACTGAGACTCTGTTTATTCAGTGAAAGTGCTCTGTAATTTATTTAAAATAATCCATCTTTAACAAATAAAGAGGCCATTGACTGGCCATCGCTGCAGGCATCCATTTAAATGCTGCCTTCTTGATGGTCTGTTTTGCTGGTTTAAGTTAAATACCTGACAAAAGTGATTCAGTTTTTTGGAAATAAGATTTGTATGCATGATGTTTATTTTCTTTTACACCAGTAATCAGTTAGAACTTCTTTTTAACATATTGACCATTAAAAATGATTAATGCTATTCACTCTGATAATAACAGATTGTGACTGCCAGCTCTGTGTGTGTGTATGTGAGTGCGTGTGTTTAAAACTGCTCAGGAATTGTGTCTTTATGACACTTTGCTAATCATGTTAGACCTATTACTGTATACATATATTGAAAATTAGATTAGATGACTACAGCCAGTGACAAAACCTCTTCTTTCTTAAGGTGCAGCTTGCTTTTTCTTTTTTTTTTTCCCTTTTCCCACTTGACTATTTCAGAAATGAGTCATTCATCTAAGCAACACCAGCAAGCTGCCACAAAGGCTTGCCAGTTCTAGTGGATCTTCTCTGAGCATCAAAAGATTGCAGTATAAGTTCCTGGTAAGTGCTGTTACTTGTTGCACTGGAACATGACCAACTCAGAAGAAGCTTTTTCTCTGTAACGAGAAACAGCCATTAAAAACTGTCTTGGGAATAGGGCAAAGTATAGTGCTAAATTTCCAGTGGAAAGGCAATAGAGAAGGCTATTGGTTAAAGGGCTGCTTCTTAGGGTTAAGGATAAATAAAACTCCGGTAGCCACAATGGCACCTCCTGTCCAGCAGCCACACAGTATAGCTGTGTCTTGTCCTCTTTTCAGGCTTAAAAAAGAAAAACAACCCACCAAGAACAACGTCAACCTTAGAGGAGGTGAAACTAAGCTGTTTGTGTTATTGAATAATGGCTTTTTAATGGTAGTTAAACAGAATCATGGACAGCACTCAATATTTCTTTATGTAAGCATCTAAAGAGAGCGTCACATGTTCACAGAAGAATTTCAAAGTCAGAGCAGCACGCGTGCTTTGTCGCAGTAAGCTTATTTTCACACTATTTATTCTTCTTGCTTTTCTTACAGAAGCCTTGCTAATAGTTCATTTATACCTGCTTAGATGAGAATAATTTTTCAATGCATGTTGTTTGAAGAATGGCTAATTCTATTTTAAACATGAAGATTTATTCCAGAGTCCTGGAGACTGTAACACATTTATAGTCATTTAGGTTCTTGTATTTTCACATGAAGCTCTGTGCTGCCTACAGATGAAGAGTGCAGCTGGCTTCATTCCCCATTTTATACAGGACAATTTAATTTGTACTGGCACATCTGGAAATAAGATGAAATAGAGATTTCGTCTAGCATGAGACATTAATACACATACTAATTTGGCCTTAATTTCAATAGTTAATTGCAGGCATAGGAAATAGGAAGAGTAGTGAAAACTGCCTTATAGCTTTGGAGATGGCGTAAGTCAAACTTGAAAACAGTTTTATAAGGAGTTCTGGTTTACCTTTAATTCAGTGTTTTGTCATATGTCTTAAAATGACTTTCTGGACTTTGGTAATCCTGATAGTCGGGCACTATCTTGTGTTCGAGTTGAGGAAGTGATCGTATTTTAAGACATGATATCAACCAGCACGGCAACACCACAAGCCAAAGCACTAGCTCCTCAGCTAGGACTCATGATTGTACCAGATTGTGACTAAGTTGTAGCTGTACAGGTAAAACTGAAGCAGCAGGATCTTATTGTCGCTAGGGCTAGATGGTAGAGGAAACAATCACATATTCCAAGTTAAAGTGTTTTGTGATAATATTTTCCCTTCCGCATTTGGGGAATTCCATTTTTCCAAGCTAAAGGATCCTATGAAATACCTGAGAATGAAATCTCCATCTCATCAGTGGACAGACAGGATATGCAACAAGAAACATGGAGGGGATGGGTGGCCTGAAACCCTGTCTTGCTGTAGCACAAAGGTATCTTACTTGTGATCTGCAAACAGGTATCTGGTCCCCTTCTTAGTGTCTCCTCCACTTCCCAAAGAAAGGCAAATGCAGCCTTCTTTCATTTGAAGTACAAATGTGGATGGTCGTGTCTGCTAGGGAGTTTGCCTAGAAAAATGTTAGTTCTTGCTCAGTGCTCTCCTCTGCCTTGGAGGGTACCAACCCAAATTTCCTATCCCACCCAGGAGGGTGTCTGGTCAAGAAGCGTATGTGGATGGGATGTGAATCCTTGTCAAGCTGAGGCAGGAACCAGCCATGGGGCTCTTCAGTTTGGAGGATGTATAAGACAGACCTCCACTCACTTTGGGAACTTCCAAGTCACGCAGAGGTGCAACTGGAACATTTAGGTGGCTCCAGGCTCAGAAGGAAGCTGAGCCTGTTCAGTTGCAATTTAGGATTTAGGAAACGGATTCCTGCTTTGTGTAAAATACTCTTGGATCTCAAAGGCCAGTGGCATGGAAATGTTTCTTCCAAGGTTTAGCACAAGGAGAAACCAAGGTACCAGATATTGAATCAATTGCCTAAGGTCACATGAGGCAATGGGGGAAACACAGGGGAAAAGAGAGTGACCTAACTTGGAGCCTTGGGTCCAACGTGTGGGATGACGTGGCTATCCTGAATGGGATCTTTGTTCGAGTGATGAAATGTAGCACCCCGAGAAAAGGTAAGAAGATGTTAAGAACACAGATTTCCTTTGCACTTCTAATTCAGAATGTTGCTTTTCATTCACAGCGGTGCAAATATATTACCTTGGTGAGAAACCAGGGAGAACAGGGACCATAGAGCAGGAGCAAGCCTGTGGGTATACATGGGGAAGAGAAACAGAAATTATGCTGTATGAGGCATTGGAGGACTTCCAAGTATTTTTATTCATTATTACTATTTTTATGTGAAGGAGAACAGCCTTCCAGGCCTGGCTGGTTTGCCTCGGGCAGGGATTTTAGCAAGTTCTAGTCCAAATCCATTTTTGAGTGTACAGGGTGCTTGCATGAGGTCCAGAATGTGCTGCTTTTTATCTGCTACTGCTCACATTTACCAATTCCACCCTCTCCTGTCAGTGCAACGAGCCTTTTATTTAGTCATATGACCTTCAACTTCCAAACTTACTAGTGTTTTGAGAAGGGAATTCATTGGATAGACCTTTTTTTTTTTTATTGAAACACGTGTAAAAATACCAAGCTAAGTGATTAAAAGACATTTTAAAACTGAAAGAGTTTTTTTATATGAAAATATGAAAACATGGTTTATTACATCAGCTAGGGCAAAAGTGCTGATTTTTAAAAAAATTGTTAACATTTCACTTGGGTTTATGATACTTAGAAAAAAGCAAGAATAAATGTTTCTGTGACACATTAAATGAATTTAATTTAACAGAAAATATTATTGAGGGACCTTTTCAGAAATCGGTCCAAACTGCGGTTTGATAGCCGTTGTGTGTAGGCACATTAATTACTGACATCTTTCATCTTTTTGATCCAGTACATAAATTGATTGAATGTTTTAATTTGCTGAATGCTACTTTCTTATCTGTTTGTGACAACATGTTGCTCCCATCATAAACCTTCAGAGGTACTTAAGGTTTACGCGTATATTCCTCATCTGTTAGCAAACCACAGTAATATATAATTTATGTTCTTTTGCAGAAAGACATGAAATGCTTTTACAAGAGGAACAGGTAGATTTTGTGTTTTCAGTGGCTTCTCATAAAGTGAGGGAGAGAAGGGAATCTCCTTCGTTGGCTGTGTTTTAGAAGTGAGAAACAACTGGAGGAGGTTTTAGCCGGTCGTACAGGCTTGACCTTGACTTTGAGCTTTAGTTTATTGTTGCTTTGATGTTAATGTCAAGTGGGTTTTAATCAACACATACTCTAGCCACGATATTTAAATAGTATCTTAAAGTGATATTCACTCGTAAGCAGACTGCCAGCCCAAGTTATGTAGCACTTATGTCCCCAGTCGCCAAATAACTTTTGGTGAAATAATAAGCTCACAATAACTCAGTACAAATTTCTCACTTTTTTTTTTTTTTTTTTTTTTGTAACGAGAAGGGAATAAACCAAGTGTAACAGAGAATGAAAATCAGAGGCTGCCTTGCTGATGGGCAGAGATGCTTTGGATGAAGGCTCTTCAGATCCACCCCAGGTGGCAGAGGTGGGTGGAGGATGCTGCTGACCCCGGGGTGAATCGGGAGCTCTGCTTTGGCCATGGTTTGTGGTGTGAAAGCCCTGTGTGTTTAGGACCTTGGTCTTACCAAGTTCCAGTTGCTCCAGTCAGGCTTCAGACGTGGCCAGCAATGGCACTGGGGTCTGTCAGCACCGGGGCTCGCTGGTGTGAGTAAAGCACAGTGCTGAGCACCTGCAGCTGGTGAAGACAAATTCCTCCCACTTCCAGCTGCCTTCCAAGCAGCTTTGTGTGTCACTGTGGGGCAAAGCAGTTGAGAACCTGTAGGAATGCACTTCAGGAGCTTATTTCGATAATTTAAAAAACTACAGCTGAATTGCTGCAATGATTTGGGAATTCTTGTGTGGGCTTTCCATACGAAACATAGCAATATAAGGAGCGTAGAAGTCATCTTCCTGCAATGGTCTCTAAAGCACTTTTCTCTGTAGCAGCCCACAAATAAAGACCAGATTTCAGAAGAGAAAATACATCTGGGATCTTTTTCATTGCAGAAACCCAGTGGAGATCCCTGGGATTTAGCCTTATGAATTGGTT
>JAHREE010000245.1:5174771-5420255 GCA_033628505.1 Tringa tobata | reverse complement strand
ATAGTATATATAATTATTATGTTAATGATAAATGCTTTTAATCCAAGTAGTTGGAGCTTTACAAATAACTACTATCTAAACTTCACAACATCCATGATGTGATAACTTCTAAGCTTATTTTAAAGATGGGCTGACGACAATATGTTTGTGTTTAAACATTCACAGTCTGACATTTCACTGCCTCTGGAATGACATCTGCTGTTAATGTTGTTGATCAGCATTTTCCAAGCTTTTTTGAGTTGTTTCTGGACCCAAAACTTCAGAACTCTTCTGGTCCCAGTGCTTTGAAAAGCTGTTCCTTATCAAAGTGCCACAGATGGAGCATACTGAGATGACACCAAGAAAAAGTGCTGATCGCTTTTGAATATGTGGCTTTGGATGATTTGACTAAAATCTCTGCAGACCTTATCCGTAAGAATATGTATTTTATGATTATTTTTTGTTTATGGGTTTTGCTTTTCTTGAGAGGGTTCAGGAGATACAAGCCTGAGTGCCCTCACCTCAAAGCTACTGAAGTTTGTTGGATGACTTGGCTGTAGCTACCGCCACCTCTTTGAGGGTTTCCTGAGCAGCTGCTCTGGAGCCTTTCCCTGCTTGCCCTCACCTTCACCGCCCGCGTCCGGGCTGGTCTCCCTGACCCCATGTAACAATGGCAGAGCGAAATAAAAAAAATTGCAGGAATGCTGATTTTTAATCCTTAGTTGAGTATGCATTTCATATAGTTGCCAGGTGCTAGTACTAAACTCCCTCTCCCCAATAAACCTTTAAATTTTATGGGTGTTTCATTATCAAATTGAAAATAAAACCACTGAACAGGAAATAGTAATTCTTAAAGGTTCATGCAAAATCAATTATATTATCCCTTGATAATGAAAAAGGAACCACGGGGCCCTGATGCAGGGTGAATTTCTTAACAGATACAAAAATACAACACTTCTTTTAAAGGAATTTATTAGCTAATGTGATTCTTGAAAGTTGTTTGCCATAATGAACTTTCACTTTCCATTTATAATTCTTTTTTGCTTTAAAAAGATGAACAAACACCAAAGAGCCAACAAAACCCCAAAGCCACCTGTTGGCCGTAGATTGCCTCATTTTTTTTATAGATCTGTTCTCCTGAATTGTTCTGGAGGAGTAAAAGTGAAAGGTTCCTGGGATGTTATGAAAAACATGACAATAAAATAAATGGGAATATGATTAGGGGGATGGTTAGAACAGGAGAGACTGGTTTCAGTCCACACTACCTTTTCTCTTTGCTGTCGGAATGTAACAAATATTAACTGCTACTGCTCTGCTGTACTTCATTACATAAATATTTGTGTAAATTCACACTGTGAATATATGAAGTGCTTTGATGGGCAAAGAGGAGAGTTTCCCCATGTGCTGGTTTCTTCTTTATATGAAGCAACAGCCCTGTACGCACTGACCGAACTTTCACACTCATGCTGTTCAGCATCAGCTTGAGTTCTCAGTTCTCTGTTTTCCTCCTTCATAACAGGTTTACTTACCAAAACCAGCTCTGTTGCAATACAGAAATTCCCAAGTAAGTCCTCCAAGCCGGAACTATGGCATTTCAATTATTTTTTTAAAAATGAGCTGCTGATCTGGAGGCCTTTCTATGCCTCACCTCCTTTAGAAGATTAATTAATATACCATGCAAAATTCCAAGAAACTTGGACTTGTTCCCACCTGTAGTGTCTCTAAGCCCTCAAAGAAGAGAGCATTTAGATCTGGGGAGTTTTTTAGTACTCCTCTGTGCTCTGCTTCTAACAATTAATGTTTTTGGTTATTTTTTACTGCCGTCAGTTTTGCGAACATGCCAGTGGCAATATGCATGCAGAAATCAACAGGGAATTTTGTATTAAATAAAATATTTGACTGTAGTAGCACATATATTGATTCTGTCCGTCTCGCCCAACAGTGATGTTAGTATATCTTAGGTATCAATGCAGTAAGCAAGGCCTTTCCTCTGTTGTATAAACTTTGTAGCCGTGGGAGTTAAAGATATTAGAGAAGCACGGCACGTAGAAAGAGGAAATATTGGCATAATAAAAGATGTCACATCCCCCTGCAAGCCTCACTTCTTTATTGCATATGTTGATAGAGACAAGAGCTTTCTTTAGAACACTTTTATGTGTTGTTGATTCCAGGTCCACTTGTAACATCAAAAAAAAAATGAGCTATGAGTCTGGAATACAGGTTTCCCTTATTAGAGGAGAAAAAAGTAGACCTGTATTGTCTTTATAGTGTTATCTTTCACTCGGCGTTAACCCAGACGAGCTAGTCAGTATGAAAAAGTACTTAAAAGATTTCACCTTGCTTTGTTAATATATTTTCTGTTAGCAGTCCATAGTTTTTATAACCTTGTTCACTCATTGGAGTAGCTTAGGAGGCACATCGGTCATGTCATATTAGGCATGTCTCAGCTTCATAGCCTACTCTTTATACAAGGAAAGAAATTTTGAGGAAATTGAAATGTATTAATTTATATTTTAAAACAAAGTGGATAGGAATAAGGGATCTTTGTTTAGTAATTGTTTTGTGCCAGGTTTGTAAAGGTCTATATGTTGCAAAGCACTGTAATGTGGATTAGAGCTATTGATGTCTAGATTTTAAAATAGTTTAACAATTAAAATAGTTGGATTCTTTCATGGCTATTAAGATGGCTATCAGATGTAATCGCTACATATTAGATTATTGGAATTGTGAGTGTATTTTGAAAATCTGTTGTGACTTAAAAAGTTGAAAAGATAAAGTGGTGACTGACAAGTCAGTGTTCAAGTGGAAGTGTTCAAGGCCAGATTGGATGGGGCTTTGAGCAACATGGTCTGGTGGGAGGTGTCCCTACCCATGGCATGGGGGTTGAAACTCCATGATCTTTAAGGTCCCCTTCCAACCCGAACCATTCTATGGTTCTATGACAAACATTCCAGTCAGATCTAGAGAGTATCAAAAAATTCAATTTTTTTTTCTTAACAAGTATTTAATCCTTTTGGTTAAAATTAGCCATATAGAATACCTTGCTATATATCCCTAATGGTCCGTGTCTTTGTGCTGCAGAGTAGCCAGCATTGCCAGGTTTGGTGATTGTTATGGACCTAGGATCCAGTATTTAGTGGAATGAGATAGCTGTATGTGGAATTAAATATTTCATAACTACTAAGGGCTTCAGTTCATAGAATTCACTCCTTGTTGTGTTCTAGGCTGGCTGGCCGTCCACTAAACAAATGACAGATGCTCTCTTTAATCTCTTTCCCTTCTCAGAAGAGAAGGGAGAGAATGAGAAGGAGAGACTTATAGGTTGAAAAGAGAACTAAAATTACTTTAATGAAATATTAATAATAAAACCAAAAGAGAATATTATCAATAAGAAAATAATGAAATATATACGATATATATTCAAAACCAGTATCAAGCAGGAGCAGGAATACAATCACATTACTGGCAGGCACTGGGAAAGTCCCAGACTGCGCTTAGTGACGGACAGGGACTGGACTCTGGGTCTGGATTCAGGAATGCTCGGATTGGGACCAGAGGCAGACAAACAGTCCTCCTTGGATGCCAGCCGTTGATGAAAGAGGCTGACCCCTTTGATCCTTCAGCTTTCATACTGAGCATGATGCAGATGGGATGGAATACCTTGTTGGTCAGTTTTGGGCTACCTGTCCTATCCGCTCCTCCCTGCAGGTGGGACCTCTCTACGCCTTTCTGCTTCCGACCCTCCAACTTGGTATGTAACGAAGTGAGCTGGCCTTGGTTGTTATAGCAATAAGTATAAGCTAGAGCCTTTCTGCACACCTTTGCTTGGTATTAACTGAAACATCAGAACTTATTACTCTGGAAGCAGACACTGTCTGAAAAATATGACGCTAGTATCAGAGAGTGCAGTTAGTTAGAAGAAATTTAACTTAAAATGTAAAATTACTGAAAAGGAAATTGGTTCTGTTCTATCTGAAACCAGGACATTCCTCAAGTTCTGGCTAATTACATTTTGTTCCCAAGAAATTAAATGTCTTTTTTTCTTTTTTTTTTCTTTTTTCTTGATTTGAATATTTGGTTAAATTGAAAGGCAGCTCATCTGTCAAAATGGTATTGTTTTTGAAGGCACTGATAGTACTATTAATTTTCCTGGACTTCTAATTACAATGTCTTGTTTGCAGTTTATAAAGGGAAACTCGTACTGTTTGAGACGAAAATTTATCTAGTAGTTTGCTTTAATCCTCTTTAGTTTGAATGCAATTGACTATATTTTATCCACAATTTGAAGCACCAAGCCTACAAAAGTATGTTTCCAAGCACAGTTTGCAATTAATTAGTGAAATTCCTCAATTTAGGAAAATACTGTGAAACTAGGAGGGCTTCCACCTCTTGATGACTGAATTCTGTCCTGTTCCTTCATGACTTACAGGAATTGAGTTCTTGAATTCATGGAAAGGCAGCTCAAGTAGAGTGGCAAATAACAGGTCACTGATGTCTCCAATAGAAAAGTGGGAGATGTTGTGGGAGAAATACTGTACAGGTTAGATATTGCTATAGTTTCTGTGGCCAGGTGTGGAAAATTAGTCCTGTGATAGCTCTCATGTCATCCAGTGTGTTTATGTAATGGGTTGACCCTGGCCAGGAGACAAATATCCACACAACTGCTCACTTACTCCCTATCTCCTAGTGGGATAAGCAGGAGAATAGGTAGAGAAAAAGAGAGAACTTCTGAGTCAAGAAAAAGACAGGTTAATAACTAAAAGAAAGAGAAAAAAAAAAACCCTAAACCCACAAGTGGTACAAAGGCAATCACTCATCACGTCTGACAAACAGATCAGTGCCCAAATATTCTCTGAACGATGGCTGCCTTGGAAGACAAAATCCTCCACTTTCATCTGCTGTCCCAGTTTTGTTGCTGAGCGTGACATTACACAGTTTGTAATGTGTTCAGCTCTGGTCAGCATATCTGGCTGTGTCCACCCCCAGTCTCTCTTGCCCACTTGCTGGACTGGGTGTGGGGAGAGGGGGGAAAAAGAGAAAGCCTTGGTGCTGTGCAAGCACCGTTCAGCAACAGGCAAAATGCTGGCGTGTTATAAACACTGTTTTAATCATAGGTCCAAACCACGGCAGCATGAAAGGCTGCTGTGAATAAAGTTAACCCCATCCCAGCCAGACACAGGACAGATCACTCGGAATTCAGGCACTGGCCCAGGCAGGTCAGATTGCCCAGCTCCGAGTTACTCCTGTGTAACCAGGGCATACTGAAGACACTATGAAGATAGATTTAGGTTTGTAAAATCCATTCTAGCAAAAGTAAAACCTCTTTATATATTCCCTTAAGGAAACTAGTATTCTGTGCTTTAAGCTAGGATTGAAAAGTGATTGGCAAATAAAAGAAAGATTAAATGCCATTTTGAATAGCTGCACAGTCTGTAGCATCCAAATGTGTATTTAGTTCAGGTTCTCCAAAAAAGGAGTATCCAGTTAAATAAATAGGGGACAATGCAATATTTATACAGTCAACTTAATTCTGCCTTTTCTGACTTCAGGGTGTTCAATTTTTCAGCCTTTTCAATATTATTTCAAATCAACTTTTATTTGTGTAATATTTAACTTTACAAGGACATCAAGTAGATCAGTATAAATTATATTTCTAATGTGTACTGATAGGCTGGGGTAAAATTTGTGGGTTTAGAATGGAAATTGTTTGTGTAGCAAGAGATGGACGTACAGACATACATTTACACATCAAGAGAAATCTGATTAAATAGTGCAGCTTTGGTGTTTTAAGAGAAATATTAATGCTTCTCAATATCTTGCTAGAAAGACAACCAGTGTTCTTTTCAACAGGAAAATTATTAGGGAATAATTCCTCTGTTGTTTATTGTTATTATTTGGATGGTGAAATGTGTCAGCTTCTAATACAACTGATAATCTTTTTGCATCAAATTGAGATTCATTATCTGGCTAAATCATGTTATGAGAAAATTCCTCTGAGATAACATACTAGTCTCTAAAATTCCCAGATAAGAAGGGCCATTTTAATATGCATTCTAAATAGTTTCAATTGTAGTTAGAAGGAAAGTTTAAAAAACCTGAAGGACTCAAGAATCCATCTAGGATGGAGTGTAATCAAACAGCAGGGAGGCCTCAGAGGCATCCATCAACAGAAACAACTGACTATCACCACCACATTCATTTTAGGAGCCAACCCACAAGTCTAGGTGTTACTGCTGGAAAATATATAATGCAGCTTCACATCAGGATCCTGGAGCTGCCAAGCATATCTCCAGAGTAACTTTAACAGTGATTACACTTGATGAAGGAGGTAGAGGAAGTATATTCATGTGCCAGCAGCACCAGGAGGATAAGGCCAATATTGAAGTTCAAGTACATTTATGTGAATTCTTATTCCACCATTAAACAGCAGTTTTTCATAGGATGAGCTTTGCCTACAAAAGTCTCAGGTGTTTCCGCTTAGTGCTGGTCTCTTTTTGTAAATATATAGACTTTTAATTACAACAAGTAGGCAAGCTAACAAGGAAATGTTTGAGAACACTGAAGACAGTAAATCTCGTAACCATGAATTGCCTCTATGATACCATGCTTGCCTCTGAAATTCCCAAATGAGAAGGGCTATTTTAACATGCATAAGTAGTTTCACATTTTTGTTGGAAAGAGAAGTCAAACTTATGACAAAGTAAGAACTTAGCTGAGGATGGAGGAGGAGTGTTGTAGGCTGCAGTCCTAAAGATTGTGGTATTGTAACAGTCAATATTGACCAAAGAAATGTACTTTATTCCTGTATTTTATTTAAGTTATCTAGTGCTTGAAGTGAACACCCAGTCCACAGCAATCACAGCCAGCAAACAGATGTCTAGTCCAGAAGAGTCTAAAAAGCAGTTCCATATGTTCCCATTCCTCAGAATTCACATTAAAAAAACAAGCTGGAGCTTGTTAAAGAATTTCTGTCCAATTTCACCTTTCTATCACAATACATGAAATCCATACCTGTGCAGGCAGCTAAACCAAAACCTATTCTATTATTCAGGCCTACTTTGATGCTTAAGTAGCCTTCCTGCTGGTGTTCTGTGGAGAAATGCCTCTCTATCTACGGACTGCATGCTAAGCATGGGAGTTTTTGCCAAAGTGCCTCTTTTTAACCTGTTCTGAGTTAACTTTGAAAGACTCCTTAGTAGGAATGTAGCCCTGAACTGGGAGAAAAACACTGGCCTGGAAAGAAAGTGAGGGGGAAGCCTTCTGAATAATGAAGCTGCACTACTTTTAATGCTGGCTACATAAACAAATCCATCTAAATCTGAACAAGTGACCCTGCCTTGCAAGGAGGGTTTGTCAGAGAGAAACCATTTGTTCTCCATTAAAAACAATGGGTCAGTTATCACTACTAAATATTACAGCCAAAGAATTAAGCTTTCTTTATGTCTGAATTTAAGTGTGGATGGCCATGTAATTTCCCTTTTTTTTCCTTTTTAAAGAAAATAAGTTTATTTTGTGGAAGGGATGGTCTTTCTCTTCTGTGCTGGAACAAACCCTAGCACGATGGAGGTGTTGAACCATGACAAAGCCTACTGGAATACCAATAGTCTGCAATAATTTTTCTGGAGGAAGGGTGTAAAAATAAACCTGTAAAAATCCCATTTATGAAAAAATGATTCAGTTTGTGTATGAGAGGCAAAAATTAAATCATTCTACATAAATACATAAATTCTACATAAAATGAGCAGAGAAAGATTAATTTCCTCTGTCTACTGGAGAGGAAAAAACACCATTTCAAGGAGAGAGAAACCCTCTATTGCAACTGGAATTGTTACTGAGAATGCATATCCTCTGTTTTAGGGCTTCAGATTGAGGAACAGCTTTGAATAAACCTGGAATGTCTTAATAAATTTTAATTTTTCTCAGTTAAAGAATAATACAGAAATGAGCTGTTTGACCATACATCACCTTGCTGTCCTCCTTGGTCTGGGTGATTCTGTGGTCAAAAAAAGAAAATTCAAGCAACTACTTTAAAAGGAAAGAATAAAGAGCTTTTCAGGCATTGAGAAGCTTGGAAACCTCCAAGTTCAACAACAGGATCGGGCCACAGCTATATTGATTGATCAGACTTCTAGCATTTTCCCAGAACACAAGAAAAAGAAAGACTGTTCACCTCCAGTGAAGTGTTGTTATGGAGGTGATGTTTATTTCCTCCCAGATAAAAGCTTTCCTTGGTCTTTCCACTTTGTTTGGCATTTTCCTATTCTTAGTTCATCAGTGAAACTGCAGCACAGATGTACCAGGATGTGAGCGTAAAGGCATTAAGCTCACAGGGCAGGCTGCAGCCTCATCCATTGGAGAACTTGTTTTGCATGTAAAGAGACACACATACAGTCAAGTTCTAATGAGGGAAAGAAATGGATACTCTCTGATCTCAGCTAGAGTAAATATTTTTCACACTACTGAAACATCTGCTGATTGCAGAAGAATATGATGTCATAGCCACTCTCTTCCCAAAATACTTTTTAGAGGTTGCACAAAGCTACCATCTGCATCTTTTCCCCAATATACTATGTTTTCATCCCACTGATGGAAATGTAGACACTAGTGATTTAATATGAAATCCAGAGTTCAGCCGTCTGCTTTGCATACCTGCCTAGCTCCTAATGAAGTTGGGATGATAGAGTATATGTGTATTTGACAAAAAAAAAGAAGACTAGCAGTCATTACTTCTTTCATCATTATTTGAACTATTGCATATTGTACTTGAAATTAGCTAAATACTGGGCATGACTTTGCTTCTATAGAGGTAACTTAAGCGTATAGATAGTGCATTGTGGACACAGTTTGCCCCTACAGCTAGTGTAATTTATTCATGAGTGGATTGGTTATGCATGTTTAAGTAACTTATTACAATACAGAATTTTAACCCTTATCCTATGCTTTTGTTAAAGTTGAGAAAACTATTTTTTTGGCGTTCTAGATCCATCAGCAAAGGAAACAGTTTCTCTGAAACTCAGCTTTCTGGTTCAGTGCTTTGACAGTAAATATGGAAGCAAGAAGCAAGTCTTCCCCAGCTCGAACACGCATGGCATGTTATTGATACAGAACAGAAATGTACTTCCAAGTAGACATGACAGAAACCAGGGCTGTAGCCAGCATTCACAGGAACTGAGACGTGATGTAATCTCAGACAAGGTAATCAGTGTAAAAATGCTCTCTCTATTTATTTTTAAGATCTTTCTATAGCTGCTGATCATAAAAGAAAGCTGCTTCTCAGAACATTACGCATCTGAATGAGGTTTCTGATGTGCAGTTTGAGACTTGCTGTGTTTCTGTGGTCCCTGTTTAAGCCTCTGTTCAGGAAAATATTTTATACTCCCCCCAAAATATTCCTGAAGGAACCAAAAGTGATTTGACTTCCTCAGTTTTTATCTTTAACTCTTGGATCTACAGAGCGCAAAGAATTTGATTTCTAATATGCCTTATGCAGTCCCAGTGTGTTTAGTCATTCATACTAGTGTGCATCTGTGAAAAATTAGCTAATAATCTCCTTACTTAGTGTGTTAAAGATTCATTTTCATTAATATAGTGTCTAAAGTACCTCTGCACCCAACAATTCCAGTGTTTGTTCCACTGTTTCCAAAGAACTTTCTTTGCACTTTACTCTTAATAAAAGTGACTATGAGACGTGATTGCCAACACGGGTTGATATGAGCAACTGAGATGCTTCAGGTGATGCCAACCTTTTCCTTTCTTTATTTCTGTTTTGCAGAGAGCTATAGAGCTTCCTACTTAGGTTTTTGGCATAGATATATTTTTTTTTTTATATCATTAAGTATTAGTTTGAAGAACTGTTTTTGAGGGAAAGCAGTAAAGGTTTTTCTCAGGATTTGCCTCTTGCAGCTTTGTTACGGTTAGTCTCATGTCCCCAGGGAGTGGTCAAAGAGGAAGACAGCTAAGAAAATATCTCCTTTCTTCCAACCTGTCTTCTTGAGAAACAAATGGGTCTATTACAGACCACCAGTGGGGTTGGGCAGTTGGGAGAAAGAAGTGAGAGTGGGTGGAGAAATTCCTTGAGTGAGCAAATCTGAAGTTGTAAGGAAGCAAGATGTGGTGTTGTGCACAGGGAGAGTTTGGAGGAGAAGAAGTTAGCTTGAAGTGCAATCAGGCCGAGGTAACTCCATAAATGGGATCATACCTGAGTGTTGGACCTTAAAGTAGAGGATGTCAGTGGCTTTGTCTCTGGTGGAAAGAGGGATAAGAAGAACTTTACCTTTGAGATCGTGTTTAACAGCAGATGGATAGCACACAGCTTGAGGAAGGTCCTATTGGGAGGGTTGGATATGAGAACGAAATGTGTCGGGATAGACTCTCTTCTGTGGCAGTTCAGGTTTGGAAGGAGAAAACTCAAAGTGACTGGCAGCCAGAGAGGAGAAAGAGGTTAAGAGGTGAGAGGAAAGCAGAGTCTTCAGGGAGCAATTGATTTCCTTGCATTCATTTTGTTTGTGTTTTTCCATCAGTGGGGAATGGCCATAAGTCCACCTGCAGTTTTGATCGACTCTGCGTGATTTTTCAGTCTACATACCACAGAGGTGAGTGTTCCTGGTTTTCAGCAATAGAACAGAGGGAAATTCTGTATAGCCCTCACAGTGTCTGAAAGTGTACATGATGGGGAACGGACAAAGCCTTTTGGATCCAGTTCACTAATAAATGCCTTATATATGCATTGGCAGAGAGTGCTTACCTTCTCCACTGGGGGGACAGCTGGGAGACTGAAGGTCATAAAGGTGAACACCAAAGACTTTCTTAAAAACTCAGTTTTTATGCCTTTACAGCTTGCTTTATGATGCATGCAAAGCTCATATGTTTGGAGAGATTCTACCTTAATCCCTAAGTCAAAAACATAAATTAAACTATCCAAGAAATAGCAATGTTTAAACACTAAGTTGTCCTGTTAGGCTATCTGTCCCCACGTTGAAAACCCAGTCCCCTATATTTTTCATTGTTATCATTGCTTTTTAGGCCTCCATTGCTTTACTTATGTACACTTAAACTTCTAAAATATAACTGTGGAAGTCAGATCTTGTTGTCTGTAATATATGGGCCAAGTTACTTCATCTACTATTTTCCATATCACCCAAGTTCTTCCTATCATGTGGTAAGATTTTTTAAAGGTGTAGAAAAAGAATATTAATTGTAAGAGTATAGATTTGCAGATGATGTACTTTTTGAAAGGGAAGTTAAATCTTTTGAGATTCTCCATCTCTGAGCGTTGCCGAACAGAATGAAATCTGAAGTGGAATGATAGTGAGAATAAACCACAATCTGCTTATTTTTGGAGTAATTTTTGATTATTATTTCCTTCTGGTACTGCCTGTGGTTGAACCCAGGGTACTAGATCATGTAATCCTTATATCTGGCCCAATTTGAACTCTCCATTTTCCCATGTTTGCATCCTGACCCTCCACAGATTTATCTTTTTACTAATCCCAGTGGATTCAATTAGGATCCTTCCTTGAGTTTTTGTTGTTATTGTTGTTTCTTTTTTTTTTTAAATGAACTCCCTAAGAACCATAATTCAAAGCTGATCTTACCAGTGACTGTTAATTCCAGGAACAATTTGCAAATGCTTCTGGAGTATTGTAAAAGAAAGCAGAACAACAAAACCTCTCTGAAGGGAATGTTTCGGATGCATTTGGTATGAAGTGCCTTTGAGGTATCTTATCAGACAAGACTATTTATTAAAAGTTGTACACTACCCAAAGGAGTCTACCAGGCTCCACAGTCAATTTTAGAGGAAGTAGGATAGGGATATTAATATGTCCCCATTATCATTCTCTTTCTCTGTGTACTTCTTCATTCTCTTTCCCCAAGGCAGTTTTCTGCATGGGAATTAATATTAGTGAGGTGTAGTTACAGAATTAATGTCTGTACAGTCTTTGTCTCACTGATACCTTAATTTTGGAAAGTTTAATATATGTCTTCAAAACAAAGTGTAAAGTAATTCTTCATGTGGAAAACAAAGATGGGGTAAGGAAAAGTAAGGTCTTAAACTAACCACGGGCATTTAGGTTACTTTCATGAAAGAAAAAAAAATTGGCTAGATTCTAGACCATTTGTATTCCTTAGGGAAATTATTTGCTTATTGTGAATGGAAGAGAATAGCTGATGGTGTTAATTTGCTCTCCAAAGAAAGCAGCTAGCTACAACTGTGTGCTAAACCAAATTATTTTGATATAGTTCTAATACATGCCCAGTACTCTAAAAATTAGATATATATAAAAGTACCATTAGTCCAAGAATATCTTCCTGACTGGAGCCTGACCCCAAGCACAATGACCATCAAGTGGGGCTTTGGTCTTCACAGAAGTGGGAAGCTCCTGAGAGCACCCAACCAGATCTGAAGACACTCTTGGAGGCAGAGAAAGTACATGAATGAGGAGACTGTTCTCAGTGTGAGAGCAGGCCCACCAGAACACGCTGCTTCAGAAGACTGTCAGGGAGTTATCAAAGAAAACAGCCAGGAGAAATGTTCCAGTATATCAGAAAGGCAGTTAGTAGGCAAATGTAAGTGAGAACAGAGTTGAGGACACTGAAGTTGAGTACAAAATCTCTATAAAAAAGACCTGAATTACTCAAACTTGTCTATTTACTTTCAGACCTTGAAAATAAGTTTATCTGAATGACAAATGCCATCCAGTGAGACTAATTTATGTAAAATTAATGGTTATTTTTGAAAGTATACTCGAATGCTTTCATCAGATATAAATGCATCATTTCTACACAATTCCCTCCCCACAATTGTGATATCATGATTGAATTACTGTAACTCTTAGCACAGACAAATATTTATGTTGTCAAGACTTCTAAGACTTTTCTGTTCATCAGTATGTAGCAGTTGCTGGTTAGGTCTACAGTAGGTTTTATTGTGCTGTTTAACTGCCCATTCCATGGTGGTCTATGCTTTTCAATGACAAATGACTGCATGTAATTTGGGTGCTATATCATTAAGACAAGGAGGGGCATTTATGTTTTCCTCTATGTAATGTAACTGTGAGTGTACATTCACTTTGGGGGAATTATGTGCTTATTATGACAAATAATGCATTTTCAAGTATTTAAAGATCTTTTTTTGGAATGAGTCCCTCCTATATGTATATATTGAAGGTATTGCTGTGACACAGCGTGAAAACTTATGGTATAGTTATCTAAAAAAACTTATCCACTCCCTATAACATGTTTAGATTGCTTTTTTAGACTCTATAAAATTTTAGCTAGCACTAAACATAGAACTTCATTCATCATCACGCAAGCAAAGGCTGCCAAAGGAAGCCTACTCTTCCTGAGCTAAAAGTGGCAACACTCCAGTATTGGCAGAAATCAAATGAATCATTTCCTGCTTTTAGTTTTAGATAAATAATCAGAAAAGATTGTCTAGATTCTGATCCAAAAGTAATTTTTCATAGCAAGGAATAAGACTACAGCTACAAAGACTTTAAGTGGGGAATGTTCTCCTGCTAATTACTTAACTGGAAGGGCCCTGTGGAATCTATAGTCAGATCAAAATATCAAAATCCAATTTAAAAGAAAACGTTAAATAATCATATTGGCTTTTAAGTAGAGTAACTTGAAGTGGACTGAAACAGAGAAGTTTGAGGATTTAATTTGCTCTTGATGCACTGAATGAACATGGTCCAACAGGCTCCTGGTGTATCTGCCTTCTTTCTGGGGGAAAGAGAATCAGCTGCAGCTGCTGAGAGTGGATGGTGGTGATAGTGGTGAAGTACAGGTTGAGGAATTATCTGTGAACTGTCTCTTGTTCTTTTGTTTCTTCCCTTTCTAGTATCCGTCATCAAGAGGGTGTCTCTACTGCTGGAATGGTGATGCCAGGCTACATTTGGATATGTGTGGTAAGCAGAGACCTAATTAAAGGAGTTGGAGGAGAGAATAATGGGATGAAGAAGCCCTGGAACCACAATTGGAGACTGGGAAATGAACAGAGGGAAATGGGCAGGCCAGGGCATGAGATCAGAGGTCAAAGGAAGACACTACTATGACAATGGCCAGAGGAGAAGAGTTGGGAAAGTTGGAGTTGAAAGAACTACTAGAACTGTGCTGCAAACAAGAGCAAATGGGAGAGTGAGGGAGGGCATGGTCAGTGACATTAAGGATGAGACTTGAGGTAGGGACAGGACAAGACCCATTCACAGAGGCTCAAAACTCACAGATAAGGCATGCATCTTACCCTTTTGTCACACCTGCCTGACCTAAAGGATGATGACCTCTTAATAAGAGTTGTTTAATGAACTGAAAAGTCAGAAATCTGTGCAGCAGGGAGAGCACTAGATTCTAATGAGAGAGCTCACAACTAGGTTCATAAATCTACAAGTAAAGCTGGAAGCAGGAGGAAAAATGATGCCAGGAACCAGTGAACAGTGATGACAGACAGAAAGAGGAATGGATGGTGGCATCCTGAAGGCGAGAGAGTAGAAATTGTCAAAAATTGTGCAAACTAGAACACATTTCTTTGCACATTTCAGAACCTGTGATGGACCTGAAGCCTCATTATCATCCATGAAACCTACTGGCAGTGTCTTTTCCCTCTTAAGCTGATAGGTACAGGGAAAACCTCCTATTGCTGCTAATTCCTCTGTGGACTCAAGTGGCTGAGATTTGAGGGGTAAAGTTCATTTTTAGTCGTGTACAAAGTAGGAACTGATTCAGTTGCATAGGGCGAGTTTTCCTGTTTTTAGTTTCCTTTAAAAAAACGTGAATCCACAGCAAAAACATCTTTTGAGCACATAGGACTTCGAGGTTATGAACTCGGGAAAGGAGTTCTGTAGTGGGAGTCTGGGGAAGGTATATATATAAAGGAGGAGTGCAGACAAATAAGAGATCTTGGCTGATTTGAGGCCAAAGAGCTGTTCAGTAAATAGCTTCTGGAAAAAAAAAGAAAAAAGAGGAAGAATCTAAATAAAAGAACAATTACAGAGTCCTAACCACAGCTCCTCTTGCTTAATGCCTGATTAACTGTCAAGTAAAGTGTTTATAACCTGATAGAAATATGGTTAAATCAAATTTACAGTCCTAAGTAAATTTGCATTATCTAGATCATTAAACAGTAGAAGTGACACTTTTCTCCCCACGTGGTAGTAGCCTGATATCATAGAATCATAGAATTGCCTGGGTTGGAAGGGACCTTTCAGATCATCTAGTCCAGCTGCCAGGCTAACACTGACAAAACCATCACTAAACCATGTCTCTAAGCACTATGTCTACCCATCTTTTAAGTACTGCCAGGGACGGTGAATCAACCACTTCCCTGGGCAGCCCATTCCAATGCTTAATAGCCCTTTCAGTGTAAAATTTTTCCTAATATCCCATCTAAGTCTCCTCTGGAGCAGCTTGAGGCCTTTTCCTCTTGTCCTATCTCCTGAGTGCATACGAGGTCCAGCCATTACCATCTCTGGTTCAGCCATTACCAGGTTCTCCTCAGAATTTTTTTAGTGGCAGTGTATAATGGACTCCAGTTTTGCAACCAACCCAACGTGAGCTCTAGTGCAGCTTGGGTCCACACAAACCAGTAAAATCAGTTTGAATCATGTCATTTATGATGATGAAGTCCTATAGTCCCTGTTGCTTCTTTCAACAGGGACAGAAAAATCCCGTGCAGCTGGGATTCTCAAACACTTACCCAGCTTTGAAAATAAATTTGCTCACATCTGGGCAGTCTCCCACTCCCTTACGGGAATGTCCTGGGACTGGAAACGTGAGCCTTCTCAGACATAGGAAGGGAGTAAATCCAGTTATCCTAACTCTCAAGATGGATCTGAATCATGAAACATTTCTCTGTTAGTGATTGCTTCAGCGGAAGAGCAGTAATTTATGTATGTAATATAAAAATTATATATTGCAGATTTGTGGCTAAATCTAGTCAAGAATTTCAGTTTAGGATTTTGATCATAGGACAGAAATCTATAAAATTGTCTTTTCTGGGTTTATGACCCAAAACCCCAGCATTCTTCACAAATCACAAGATTACAAGTCTAAGGGGAATGTTTTTCTGAGATTTTGTTTGGATCTGAATGAAGCATTTTTCACTCAATCTAGAATCCAAATCACAAGGGTATTCTTGGCATAAGGCTTGCAGTTGAAACCACTCAGAAATATGCAAGAATATTGACTTGATATGTGGTTTTGGATCTTTTCAAAGAGTAAAAGGTGTGATTGGCTGTCATTTCTGGGATACAGAGTACTATTAACTTTTTTTATGTGAACAAGAAACAGAAGCATAGTATCACATCTTTATAATTCATATAGTCTCAGCATGCATTCTGAAATCAGGGTCAGTTCATGGGTGCCAAGACGTTCAGACTATAATGGCATAACTAACAAACGATAACAATGCCAAATGGGGTGATCTTTATGGCTAGTCTTGTGACATCTAGTATTCTTAATGCCCGAGCTTCTAAAATCAAACTTTACATAAAAATGTTGTTGCTTTCAAAAAAAATAAAACAATGCATTAATTATTGGTTGAGTGTCTGCTTTCATGGTTGCAGACAGAAGCTTAAAAATGTGACCACACTGTAGACTAAGAATAACATAACAAAGGACACTTTCTTTTTAAATCTGAAGTGCAAGCCAGTTTTATAACTTTTTGGGATCTGACTCATGATTTTTGAATGCTTGGGATTGGCAGTATTGTACTAATATGTTTTGTATCAAAATTCAACTTTAGAAAAATATAACTCTTACAGTCTAGAAGTTTGTAGGTCAAGAGGCTACAAGGTATGGAAGGACAGAGAAAAAGGAGAGTTCCCTCCCAAATTAGGACCCTTCAATACCGTTTTTCTCTTAGGGAACTGCTGCAGCAGCAGCACCCTGATTTCCAACCTCGTGTCGTGGGGCAAAGCTTGCCTGACGGGATGATAATGGGAGAGGTTGCTGTGTCCCCTCCACACTGTGGCACCGCAGCCGGCTCCATGGGGAAGCGCCGGTTCAGAACGCCCTGAAACTACCTTCCCTCTGTGCCCAGCCCAGGGCTGTGGGTGAAGACCACATTTCTGCCCACAGTAATGAAACCCCGTGTCTTCCAAAATAAATATTGTTTCTTGGTTACTAATATAAATAAATGTATTGCACATTACAGTTTTGGAGAAGAATGTGCAAGACCAACATTTCTGAAGTCGAATGGAGAGGTCCTCCCTCTGTTTCCCTCCAGTCCTCATACAGGCTAAATTCCACTTGAGTCACTGGGAATTTACATGACTAAAAACTACAGAGGCACCCAAAAGTACTTCAGGGTGGTTTGTTTGGGTTGTTTTTTTTTTCTGAAAATAGTTATGAGATTTGAATAAAAATTTTATTTGAGAAGGTGGAACAACGCTGGTATTTCTTTTTTTCTAATGTTATTTTTTGAACTAGTTGTAAATTCTGTAGTTTGTAGCTCTCTGAAGGGAAAAATGAATCATTTGTTCACTAAATGGAAAATTAAAGAAGACAAATAGCACAGTTAAGAGTGTGATTTATTACCGCTCACATCCTACTGTATGTCCACAAGTTCTTTTAATGCTTTTCATAGGGAAAAACCCCTAGATTCACTCTTTTCCCAGTGAATTTAAAAATACTTTTATTTCAAGAAGTTCTACCTTTCCTCTTATTTAATTTAGACCTCCCTTAATTATATTCATCATAGTTGCAACGGATGATAGTGCTGGAAAGAAAGAAAAAAGGAGATAAGAAGAAATATTTCCTTGTTTTATCAGTGTTTAGAAGCCAAATAATAGTTTTTGTGTAGCGAATGGGACTAAATTGTCTTCTCATATTCAAGGCTAAATCTGTGGTGTGTAAAGAATTAGTGATAGATCAACCTTAACACTCAGCTGTTTGGACTGTGTTAAACGAATCACTTGAAGACATAAAAGTGTGGTCATGCTGTGTTTTAAATAATTCATGCCTCTCGTAAGTGTATAATTTAGTAACAATTTAATAATAGTAAGTTTTCTCATCATGGTTGTATGAGATCATGTCACAGATCCTTTTCTTTGCTTGGTGGAAACCAATGTGGTTCCATTGTTGTTGATTTTTGTTTTCTTTTTAATTAAGTTATTTCTTTTCTGTTTTTTCACAAGGTGTTGATTTGAGATGTGGTATTTTGAAGCCGAAAAGCCAAATTCCCAACTAACGTCACACCCCTAGTTTCAAAGTTTGTGTGTGTATGTGTGGAGAGAAGGAGTTTAAAAAAAGGGTTTGGGCTAAATTTTCTCCTTCCTTCCTTGAAAAGGAGATTGCCTCACTGGGAAAAAACTCGGGTCAGTGCTGTTCCCTGAACTGTTCTTGAGCACTGTCTGGGAGATGCTGATAGCGTGCCAGAAATGGTCTGCCAGATGGATGGCAGCACTGAGCCTCATCATCATCAGTGCTCCATCATCCATGTTTTTGTCAGCAAAGATGTAACCAGGGAAAGCAGTTTGGACCTGCTACTCTCAAAGACTGTCTACCTCCTAAAAGCACCTAAAATACCTGAATTTTTTGTAGATGCCTCTGCAGGCACTCACACAGGTGATCGGGACTGTTATGGCTTAGATAGGCAGAGTCAAGTGGTAGACCTCTTCCGCTGCTCAGACATAAGTATGTCTTTCAAGTGTTCAGGAGATCTAAAAAAATGTTGCTACTATTTCCCACTTTTCCTATATTTCTTTTAATAGCATTATATTTAAGGTATGGCAGCTCAATGCTGATTTTAGCCCACCTCTTAGAGGTGCATGTTTACTCAGTAAACTCAGTAGTTTACCTTAAAGTTGTCGAAATAACTCTCCTATGAAAGGAAGTGTAATATCTAGCTGCCTGACTGTCTAAATCTGGTGTCCAAAGCAAGAAGCATTAATTCTGATGTTGGGCTGAATGTATTAAGGACGGAGATTGCCTACAGTTGGTGTTGTGGCATTTCTTTTGGTGTTTCTGCCCATGGCTCAGGTATGTTGCTTCAGGCATTTCCAGTGTGTGATGTTGTTTTTACACAATTGCTTCCTTGAAGAATTTTCAGAATGCTAAAATAATACACTGTTTGTTGACCGCGCAGCTAGTTTGAACTGCAACTTTGGCAGCTCTCAGAAATTGTGCTTTAAATGAAGAGTGATATACACTTGTTATGGTTGGTTACAAATGAAAACATGCCCTATGATAAAGTATATCCTGGAAAATACGGAAATTAAGGGCTTCTGATCTGTAATTGGTAGCTGGGGCTATTCTGATGTTTCCCTTCACGTATGTCAGGTCTCATATGAGGTCTCAGCATCCCATACGAGGATTATCTGCAACAGCATAAAATTAAATTATGGACAAGTCTTGGCTTCCTACAAGGCTTCTCATTTTTTTAGTGCATGTTTAAAAACCTATACTTTTAATAAATTAGTAAATAATTGTCTGGTGTTAGAGGCTAAAAGGTGATTCATTACAAAACAAAAATGAATGAAAACAAACTATATGAGTTGTGAGCTATGTCACAGAGGGAGAAACTGAAGGTAAACATCATCCACACAAACCAGAAAAAATGGACTCATCTACATGAGCAAAATGCAGATCCAGCTCTGCTCTTTCTGTACTGTTTCTGTAATGTACTGTTTCTTTGTAATGTGAAAATGAAAATAGAATCAATGGAGCAGCATAATTCATCCAGGATGCAAAAGCTATTTGGTATGGAAGAAAAGCTAGTCTTAATGAAAATTTATTTTGAAAAATATCTTTCTGTAACTGGATAATGGCTTACTACAGATACAAAGGATGACACAAGCAATTATAAGGGTGTCTGGTATAAGAATGTGGTCTCTTTCTATTGGAAGCCGTATCTAGTGCCAGAGGACAAAGCACGACACAGACAAAATCCACAGTTTCTGCCTACTAATCCGTGTGAGGTGGTGCAACCATACAACTTGGGAGCCATTGTAAAGTTTAGCTAGAAAATAGGTACAACAAAGCCCCAAGTCAAATTAAAAGTATTTAATTTGAATTATAAACCTGAAAATGTTGGGCAAAATTTGTGGAAGAGAGATCAAAGACCAAGTAGCTTGTGGATGTAGTGGTCAGACAGGAATCCTAGGAACACATAAAACAGTATTGCTAACCTGAAAGCATTCACAAATCATCAGTCAAGTCTGGAATGTCATGAGTTTGGGGAATTTTTTGATATAATAAATATAGGACTTGTTTTGTCTTTTAAAGGCTGAAAATCGGGGCATTTTTGAGTCACTTCTTTTTTTTTTATTTTAAACCAAGTTGTGAGCCATAATATTATGTTTGGAAAGAATGAAAGCTAAGAGTCTCACTTTGCTCAGGAAAAAAAGAACTTTGAGAAAACACTTGTTGGGTGACTTGCAATAAAGGTCATAAAATTTGACGATGTAGAGATAAATTAATCTGGAAAGTACTGTAGTTGAGGAAAACTGCTGGCAGTCAGTATGTGAGAATTTGAAAATAAGGTTGTTTCATTTTTATAAAAATAGCAGTAACCATGTATAGGGCTGAAACTAAAAGCTGAAATAATCTTAGACTTCTGATATTTGACTCATTCACAAATGATTCTTGTTTTATGAACAATATATTTGTTATTTATAAATATTAGTTTATTTACTTATAAATTTTCAAGCTGAGCTTTTAATTTCTTCTATGCCTTTATCCTGTATGACTTGTCTCATGCTATAGTTTCCTGTCTGGTTTAGGAACAGAAATAGCAGGAAGCAGTGTGCTTTTAGTATAACATTTTTAGAGGGGAGGAAAAAATGGTGAATGCTTTTTTGTCGTGGGTTGTAAAGTATCAAAAAGGTATATGAAGTAGAATTTAAGTCATACAGTCAGTGATGCCATTATTCTGTTAGCAGTAATTTTGTAAGATCAAAAAGCTTTTAGTGGTCTGGGCTAGTATGTTTGACTGCTGAAATTAGTAGTGATCTAGACAGACAATGAACGCATATGATATTATACCATCTTGAGGTCTGGATCAGGAATTATTTAATCTGTTTTGTGGTGGAGTCAAAAACTGCTTCAAACTCTAATCAGTAGTAGTTGATATCTGAAAGCTTTTATTTTTGGTTAGAATTTAAAAAATGCCAAGTTTAGATTCCAGTTCAGAGTTGTTTTTGTTTGGTTTTTTTCATTAAGTTTCCATCAAGTTTTTTTTTTTTAGCATTGTAAGAGGAGCAATCAGAGCTGCAGAGACTTCTTTTGTCACTTTATTTCTGAATGTTAGAAATGTTTTCTAAACAATTATTTTATTAATCTGTTTTTTAAAAGGATAAAACTCCACCTCCTTTTTTCAGCTGAGGAATTAAATGTCAAGTTTCCTCCTAAATGGCACATTTTATGGAGAAGTTATAAACCCTGAAATTAAATTTGTAATGGAAAATGTGACACACTCAACTACGGTAATGCAAAAATACATTCTTAACACTTCACGCAAAAAGAGCCATATATATGAAATGTATTTGCAACATACTGCATGTTTATTACAGATTAAATACTTAAAAATGGAAAAAACCAGCCCATATCCCAACTGTTTCTTAAATGTTTGTTTAATATAGCCAGAACACATTGAAAATTGTAGGACTGAAGAGTACATGGTAAGTGTTTAAATAACATCAAATGCAATAAAACGTTTCATTTGAAATGTTAAGCAGGTGATAAAAATGTCATGTAGAATTACTATTGGGTGTGCTTTAAAATAATATAATTAGGGGAAAATGCGTAGGGAAAATTTAATCACTAAAGCAAAGCCTGTGTAAATGAGGCGTGTTTGCATTTGTTCAGGTATTCAGAATTTTGCAGCAGATCAGAACCTTTATCAATGGCCGTGGCACAGTGTGGTGGGACTGGACACTTCCATCCTCATGGGCATCAGGGTGTGTGGACAGTGCAGTAGCTCAAGGCATGTGCTCCTACCCCTCTACCAGCCAAGTCAGCAGATCTAGGAAAAGAGGTAATAAAGGAAGTTTTTTTTCTCTCTTTTCCCCCTTTCAAATATGAGCAACCTAGATGGGACAGAAGAGGTGAACAGAAAGCAGTGTGAATCTCCTGCAATAGAAGGTCGCAAAGGAGAGGAAAAGAAGAAAATGGCTGGCAGCCTTAAACCTTCCTCACTGAAAATAAAAAAGAAAAAAAAGTGAAATGGAAGAAGAAAAAAATCATGGGAGGTGATGCTTTGGGTGAGTAATACAGTCTGTCCACTTGTCAGACAAATATTGGAAAATAAGTGTGCTCCACATGATGCCTTGTAGTTATGTTTTTTTAAGTTGGGGAAGGGATAAGCGGGCTCGAGGGGAATTCTGACCATAGATCTGTAATACCATTTAGTGATTTCTATATAGAAGATATTTGTAGGAAAACAAGGATAATTTTAGAAGCTAAAATAAAGCCATTAGTATCATTATCAATTCAATATTCCTCCTATTGCCAGAAGTTCTGCAGTTTGATCTCTGCTGCCATGCACTGTTTTTCTCCCTTAGTTGCCTGTGCTAAATCATCCTTTCCATTACAGGAGGAGCAAGAGAATCTCTCTCTCTTGCTTCCTGTCCTACCAGCATCCTCCTGAATACTCGCTCCTGTTTTCCCTCAGAATACTTATTCATTTACCTTGTCTGCCTTTGCTGGCACCAAAGAGCTACTGTGCAAGGAGAAAGGTCTTTTCTGTCTGGTAAATAATAGCTCTAGTTATTATTTTGAGAGCAGGCATGAGTTGCTGCTACTTTCCCTATCCTTTTGCTCAAGGCATAAGATGTTTTCACTGCTCTGCCATTTCTTCTTTCTCCCCAAGGTCGGTTTCATTTTCAGTGGATACACTTAGACAAGTCTTGGACTTGATTCAGTTAAAATTACCGTGTGTTTGGCCTCTGTATCATGGAAGCACAAGCAAAGCAGCTAAACACTGTGGAAAGTTGTTGTTCTCTGTTTTCCCTGGCCATGCATAAAGTTCTGCAGTGCAGAAGCTCAAACATTTTGCTTTGAATTGAGTCCCCTGGAATGATATGCTTTGTGGTCGTATGCTAAATGGTAGACAGAATATAAACTAGCCATTGCTTCTCACTGCTCTTCACAGTAGCTGTTCTTTTTTTTAATGATGGGATCCAGTCTAAGGTTCAGACTCTATGTCTAGACCTAGGAAAAAGCCCAGTTTGTCTTGCCTATGTGGGGAAGAGATGCTGACAATTCTGATAGCTGGTGAAAAAAGTCTTCTCCTACTCAGCGATGCTGTACAAAATCAGAATCAGTTTCAAGAATAACTCCTTAAAATAGCCAGGGAATGTCTGCTCTGCCTAGCATTGCTTCAGGACCCACATTCCCCTTTTGCCTTTCGGCTGGTAACCAAATAGAGCAAACCAAAGTGGTCTGGGAGGTGTCTTGACAGTGACTCAGTGGTGTGTTACAGCTCTAACTTGCTAGTCCTCTAAATAATTTTTGAGTTGTAAAGAAGAGGATGCAGTGAGAGAGGTTAAGAACTTGCCCAAGGACATGGGCTGGGACTAATTAACTAATGCCCTGCATATTTATTTTAAAATTACTCAGGCTTGCAGAACAAGGGTCTATTTTGGTGTAAAAACAGTATGGCATCATTCTGTATAGCTGTGAAAGACTGTGCTGGCTGCAAAGTGTTGGAGAACCAGACCCTGTTAGGGACAGTGTGGAGCAGAGATGGAGTTACAGAAATTTCAGAAGCAGTAACAGGTGTCTGTTAGTCAAGACCTCATCATGTTCAAGATTATCTCCCATTCATTCTGCTCCTCTTCTTGATGAAAGCAAAAGTGAAGAGCATACATGAAAATAGAAGTTTTACTTTCATACTTCATAGTTTTCCTTTTTCAAAAACTGATGAATTATTAGGAAATATTTCACTTGTAGCAAAAAACTGAAAAGTCATTAAGTGTTTCTTGCCATTGTTAAAATGACTGATGAACTAAGTAATTTTATTACAAACAGCTCGGCACAGGCTGAGTGGAGAATGGATTGAGAGCAGCTCTGGGGAGAGATGGGGAGGGACTCATTAACAGGGAATATAGTGATAAGATGAGGGGTAATGGTTTTAAACTGAAAGAGGAGAGATTTAGATTAGATACCAGAAAGAAATTCTTTACTGTTGAGGGTGGTGAGGCACTGGAACAGGTTTCCCAGAGAAGCTGTGGCTGCCCCATCCCTGGAAGCGTTCAAGGCCAGGCTGGATGGGGCTTTGAGCAACCTGGTCTGGTGGGAGGTGTCCCTGCCCATGGCAGGGGGGCTTTAAGGTTTCTTCCAACCCAAACCATTCTATAATTAATGAAAAATACTTGTGCAGTATTCTAATTTGCACTAACCCAATTTAATTTGCATTTAGCCTCAATTTTGGTCTAAGCTACCAAAAATGCAGTTGTTTGAGTATGATATGCTTTAAAACACTGCCAGGAGAAACAGCAGTTAGCTGTAAACAGAGGGCCAGTGAAGACTATTGAAAAATTTTAAAGTACTTTGGAATGAATAATGTTGACTATAAAATTGAGTGATATACTACTTACAAGCAGTCCGTAGACATTTCATACATTTAATATTTTACTAGAGGAGCGCTGGTGGTTTAACCACACTTAAAGCTCCTTTAGAAAAGATGCATTCACTTTAATTGGACACTCTAAATGTCTTGATTTTATTTTCTCTCAGTATATTTCAGACTTTTTCATGATGGCAATAGCTTTATAGAGGATGACTGCAAAACAAGCAATGTGTCTGTAAAACAAGCAATTTGTTGTGAATCAACAAAATGGCAATCAGACTGTGGCCATTCTGGTACAATTCAGCAGAATAGAGGAAGTAGAGTGGATATTTTATTGTCTTGCTATTGTAAGGAAATTTGTGGAATTCATGATAAACAGGGCAAAGGATTACTATGCCTCTACTTTTCTCATAAATAGTATTGAAACTATTAGTAAATATAAATTAATATATTGAAATTGATGTAAGAAACCTCATAAATAAATGTAAGGCAAAGTATAACTTTATTCAGCATTTGTTCATTTAATTTTAACTCCTTATGAAACATGCTTGCATAGCATCCTGAACAGGTTCTGTAAGATCTGATTTTCTTTTCACAGCACTGGGTGAGCTGTCACTAGTTGCTATGAGGTAGAGAGAAGTAAAGAATATAAAAAGAAAAGAGGGGTTTGGATAGAAATGTTGTGGGTTTTTTAAGACAGCTTGCATGCCTACATTTCCTGTTTTTCTGATGGCCTAGAGATGTGATCAGAAGACCTGACTTCAGTCATAAACATATTGCAGGACTCTGAATAAATACAACATTCAGAGTAATCAAGGTGATTGAAAACACGTTCATGACAGCACTGTTTCCATTTTATGTAGCAGTGAGTAAGACTGATAAATACCCAGAACTATGGATGCACAAATCTTCTGTATCTAGACATGTTCAAGGTAACTCAGAATCTTTGTTTCCAATGTAAGGATGTGATAGCCCATGTTGTTTAACGGAACTGCTCAAGAAAGATGCTTTATGAATTAATGTCTAATCTCTTATAAAATATTGCACAATGTGAGAGTCAGGATTAGACTGCCTGAGGCAAAATGAACTAAATGTGCTCAAAGTCGTCTGATTGTTTAGCAAAGATAGCAGCTCCATCACAAGGTTGCTCTTCGGCCTAACAGATCAGTTAGGCTGATTGCTCTATGGATCAGGAAAAAAAACTTGTCTGATCTGTACGCTTCTATTAACAAGTCAGATTAGTATGGTTATAATTACTCAAGGTTTAACTTTGGTAGGAAAAGAGCTCAATTCCACATTTTTAGTCATATTGGGTAGAAATGTTTAGGGGTAAGTGTTAGCTGTGCACTTTTGTTAAAACCGAGCAGAGCGACAAAGTTTCGGACAGCCTCATTGCAGGTTGTCTTGACATCTGTTTCCCTTATTTACTAGTTGTTTTGAAGCTCTTACAGTCAGTGCTGTAAGTATACACAGCCATATATATTAATGTACACTGGAGACAAGTCCAACCTATTAGAAATTTAGGTACAACAGGGTTATAAATGTTACTTGATACCTTATAAAGCCCAAGATACCTGACCGGTGCATAGGCACTGTTGCTTGATGTAGTCAGGTGATAACATATGTACACTCATGCTGCCTACTTCAGCAAGTGTCAAAAGTTCATGCTAAGTACTACATAAATTATCACCTAATTAAGCACTGTTATGGTTTGGATTGGGAGGGAAGTGTAAACTTGATTCTCCTTAGAGAGCTATATGCAGAAATATGATGTAGAATTAATTTTACGAATAAAGGTCAAAGATCAAAGTCTGAACGTATTTATTAGAAGGAGGAATTGGAAGGGAATCTTGACTTCCTTAATTAAATCCTTTTCTGCTCATGAAAATACTAAGAGGTTAATTTGGTTTTATGTGTACTTCCCCATTATATTGTAGAGATGTCAAGCGCACTGTTCTGTTACTGGCACAGTCTATACCTTATAGGCTTTCTGAACTTCCCAGTGCTCCTCTTACAGCAGTAGTTACTGAATTGTAATTTTGGAATGCCAAAAACCCGTTCGCCCAGAGGTTGGAGTTTAGGATTAAAAGATAAGGCTGTTATGGAACGGTCTTATCTGAAGGCATTAAACATTTTTACATGTGTCTATCAATTTACTATATTCATACAAATGATCCAAAGATGTTATTTGTATGGTAGATCTGAAGATACGTGCACTTCTGGTGGGCAAGCAGTGATGTTGTCCTGGCTGGCTAAGAATTTTAAAATATAGAATGTGATATCTACATCAGCTCAAGGAAATATCTAAGATCAGTAATTATCTTCGGACACCTGGGAACTGGGAAAAGACTTTAAAATAATTTTAGCTGTAATTTATCTAGATACATCACACAAAATAGACTGTTTCTCTCTCCCATTTGTTCCAACAGCTTATATGACCATATAAGAACACCCATAAACGTGAAAAATGCCTGTTCTTGTGATCGTACCACTGTTTGCTTCAGATTTTGAGTTGTGCTTTTTGAAGAGGCCTAATTCAGTAACAAAAGTTTGTTGTTCATGCAGAGTTCTATACAAATGCCCTCTGGATGCTGTAGATTACAATGTCCTTTAGGACAGGGACAGCATCTTTCTATGTTTAATGTGTCTAGTAAAATGTGGACTCAGTGACATTTTTTTGCCAGTGCTAGATCATAAATGTAGTAAAATCTGCTAACATTCATGGTCCTGGGAGGAGAGGGAAACAGTAAAAGATATGGAACTAAAGTAAGGAATCTGCAGTCAGGATAAATTTTAAGGAGCACTTTGAGAGGGACAAAACTATGTATTTTCAGGCAATAAAGAGATTCTTCTAAAGCAGCCTGTGATACTACCACAAAAAACAACAAGGAAATCAACATTAGTGGTATGGTAGTTACAACATTGATTCAGAAAAATTTATGCTAGTTTATTTTTTCCTCCAACTAGACAGCTACCGGCTGAAGGCAGCTGAACACCTGGGGACATCTGTGTTAAAAAAACACTTGTGAGTGGAAAGAGACACTGAGTGGAGCGAGGGGAAAGTATAGTCAAACACAACGAAGCAAGGTAGCCAAACAGGCAGCTTCTTAACCCAAAATGCCTCTGACATTTCTCCTTCTCTGCACTTCAGGAAGATAGAGACGGGGAAAGGCCAGCAGTGTGATAGTTTTTTGTGGCAAGCAGTTTTCCACATCACAAAGACCACCCCTGCCACAACTGGCACCACAGGTAGTGTTTGCAAATATGCCGAGGGCTGCGCCACTGTAGAGACCAAATTACTTCCTCTTCTCCTCCCCAGGTGAAGTCTGAAGCATGTTGGCATCCCTGTGTTGGAAAATTTGTATTGGCATTACCAATGGCAAGAAGAGATTTCCCTTGCTACAGTGACCTAGTTAGGCGTTCAGACTGTTGACTGAAGGAGCTGTTTGCAGAGCTCTTGAAGATCTTTGGTGGTACTGAACCACCCCAGCACTGGTATAAGTAGTAATATTTTCACTGCCTTCTGTGGAGTTGTGTTCTTTGGGCCTGTTTCTTTTGAATGATTTGCTTTTACATATGACCTTTTTTCCTAAGGAGTAAGTAAAGACAAAAATTATACACCTATATCTACACGTACAAGGGAATCTGTTTAACTAGTATTGCTGAGCTGGAGATTCTGCTCAAAAACTAAGGCCAGACCCAATGGTTCTTAGACTGCCTTCTATGAGCCTTTGTTGTCAATTTGTGGATGTCACAGTAAAGTGGAATGCCCAATTTTTACTTTACCCCTGAACTCTATAATTTGTCCTCTATTGTGGTGCTGTAATACCTCTGCACTGTGAAATTGCATGTTTTGTAAATTTTGATATACATTAGTACCGCAGAACTCAAAAGAGGAGAAGACACCTATTAAAAAAAGAATACTTAATGTCACATTATTACAAACACCTCGGTGCTTTTCTGACGCTGTCATGCTAGCAGTGTGCCCTACAGTGATCTCAGCCTTCTTCTGACAGGAGACTGCTTCATGCGACACTTAGAGACTACCTGAATTATCTGAATTACTCATTTCTGTGGCCTCTTCCTCATGGGGTGCTGCTTGCATGAGTGTGGGTGAGGCGAGGAGGAGAGGCCTTGCCTCCCAGCTTTTCCTGGTTTCTGAAACAGTGCGGCCTAATGATGCTTAACTAATCAAGGCTTGTAAAATGAGCAGTGCTGCAGAAATGCAAAGTATTATCTTATTATTAATAGGGTACCTGACGAGCTGCTCAAAGGTACATAGATCTCACGCTGTTCTTTAACTTTGCAGGAGCAGAACGGCACTCAGATGCCATCCTGGGGTGATGCCATTGCCAGGGCTAATTGCCTGCAAACTGCTGACAAGCCCAGCTGCCTCTTATGGACCGAGGACCTGCTTTTGTTCATTGCAATACTCAGGTAACACCCACAGCACGTCCAGCAGTCACTCAACAGCTTTGTCATGGTTATTTGGTCAGGCTGCTCTGCTGTGTTGGTTCTATGGATGGTTAAAGACTGCTGGTAAGAGTAAAGCTGCTTTGAACTGTTACCAGGAGGGTGGTGATTTCTGAGCTGTCCCAAAAGGCAGGGGAATCATTGGTGGCCCTACAGCGTTTGTTCCATGCCTTCTGTACCACAGGGAGACTTAGGATAAAATTAGTTAAATGAAATTTGGATTTCATTTACTTCAATGAAAGAAGAGTTGTCTGCAGAGCATTGTCTGCTCCTGTCTCTGCCATTTACTACCATCGTCATTGCAAGCCAGACATACTGCTTGGGGCCTCAGTTTTCTCACCTAAACAGTTAAGACAACAGGGAATTATTCTGAGTCCAGCATTTCCACAGGTTTTGAATGTTTTTTTGTCCACAAAAGTAGAGCATGCGTGCTCTCTGGGTCTTAATTTTCTGTATGCACAAGCCATTAATTGCATCAGGTGTAAGTTTTGTTAAAAGGCAGACTGGATGATGCAGTAAGTACGCCTGCTTGAAAGAGCAGGTCTGCTGTTTTGAGGTCTTAAGCAAAGAAGAACACACGCTCCTCTGGCCTGAATTTGGTTTACTGATCTTTCAGTTCCACATCTGAAAGCTGAGGATCAGCCAGTGAGCTGGAGATCCTGCTGGACTTGCAGCCAACGTGCCTGCAACGCTTCTTTCAGCAAACACAAACCAAGTTTAAGGGCCTGGAAAACAGTACAGCAGTTCGCTGGCCCAAAAGCAAAAATAAACCATGCACAGTATGTCACATTAGTTCTTAACTGTCTCCAGGAAGTGAAACGTTTGACAGGGAAATATATTTGCTTGTGGCCTCAATTTGATTCATGTTTCAAGGAAAGAATTGAAGTCATACCCCCCGTGGAGCACACACATCGATCAAGGGGAGGATACTGCAGCCCACAGGACGTCGTCTTCCTGCAGCATCCTCCCTGCTTCCCCATGGTGGCAAAGTGCCATCCAAGTGTAGGAGAGTTTAGAAAAGGGGTATGATGATTTTTTGTTGTGTTTTTTTTTTTTTTTTTCCCCTCAGCACTGACAGGAGTGTTTTAGGTGGCAAAAGAATCACGTTGCACCCTCTGTGAGTCATCTTGTTGGAAAGCAGAAGATATTTCCTGAATTATTTAAGAAAAGGTGACATGCCTTTGTAATCTTTGTTCCGTCTCCCCTTAGGACAACGCTACAGGATGCTGCAGCTGTTGGTTCCTCCCAAGACCTTGCACCCAGGATCAGTAATCTGATGAACCAGCCATCCATATCCCGGCTGCCAGCTACTCCCAAGGTACAGCGCAAGTAGCATGATTCTGTGTGGAATAAAATGGATGGGATCAGCATGAGTTAGGTGTAGAAATCTTTCCATATTGGGAAGGGATGATTTCATTGTGGTAGATCTCTTTGCACCAAACTTCCCACTCTCTGTCTCCTTCAAGTAGGAAAACATGCAGAAACATTAGTAGAGGCTTTCACAGAGTTAGTATAAATACAAAATGACTCCATAAGGAAGTGTGTGGAATTACTCTCATGTAAAAAATGTATGCCAGAAGAGACTGGGTCCAGAATGTAGAAGGTGTTTTATAAAATACAATTGATGGAACACAATCCAATTTCTAATTTCTGATTTGATGTTGGTTTATTTACTCTGTTTCCCACCCCCAGTCTGTTTTATCCATCTCACTGCTCTTCTGCTGTATCTGTTAAGGATGCTTGCTCAGACCAAACTCGGTGTTAGCTTTCTTGAGACAGAACAGTAAAACTTAGCCTCAAAAGTAAAGATAAAATGTTTACAGAGAAATGGAAGGAATTTGCTAATGTGATAGTCCATGAACCATCATAACAGTTGTCTTCCTTTTTTCGTCTCACCTTCAATTGCTAATTTTTCCTTTCCTCTTTCAGACATGGAGAATATCATGACATTATAAGAGATCTACAGCCAAACTCTGCTTGTAGCACCTCTCCACACTGCTGCGATTGATGGGGAGGTGACTCCAGAGCTTCATTAAAGATGTGAGTGTTTGTGTTTTTGTGCTCAAAATACTTCTTAAGCTATTTTAAGTAGGGAAGCAGATATGTTAAAACACTAAAAATAAATATTTAAAAATACTTGACCTCAAAATACCGATCCACCAGAAGCAGAGGGTAAAAAGACCTTTAAAAGGATCTTCTTGCATTCTACCCAGAGCAGAACCTCAAATTTACAGACTTGTGGTTAAGGCAGATCTAGACCTAGCTGCCACCTCAGTTGGCATCATAGGCAGGGCCAGATCTTTTTTGGGTTTCTTGTTCTCTTGGCAAGGATGTTGCAGGTCTCAGTGTAGCATGGGGGTTTCCAATCTGTTCTTATTGAGTTAGTATGGTTCACAAGGGGGATCTTATGGGTCACAGCCAGTGCAGAGGAGATGCTGTTGTGAACACTGCCTCTTACACGTGTTGTGGCCATGGCAGGAACTGTGTTGTTGGACAGTATTAGCAAAATGGGTGCAATTTTACCTACACAGCAGCATGTTTCCCCTTTTGAAAAGTATTAATTCTACCATCAGCTTGTTCTTGTGGTTTTATTTACTCCCTTTCACAGTAGGGAAGGAGCCAGCCCCATGTGACTCACCGGTTCTCTGTGGAGCGACAGGAACCAGACCACAGGTTGGGCACCTCAGCAGGCGGAGGTCCCTGCTCCTCTGAAAGGAGCATCAGACGCAATATTAAAGACGGGTGTGTTCTCTCAGCTGCCCAACACTATCAACACTAACCAGCAGGATGATCTGGATCTTTGCTGCCCAGTGCCAGATGGCAGCGTTTTGATTCTCTGGTCTTCATTGCAGGTCTGTGCTCTGTGGTTATGGCAAGACTTCATCCTGAAATAGCAGCTTGGTTTGTGAAATACAAGCATGGCCCACTTATTTGGATATTTCAAGCTGCAAGTTTCAGTCGAACTCATAAGCAGCAAATGGTTCTAAGACATGAGGAAAGATTTTCCCAGGTATTTAACAGCTGAGCAGAATAATTCAGTGTTTGCAGGCAGCCTGCTCTTTCCTGAATGAAACTCAGAGATCTGTTGCCACAGGGCTTACACTTTGCAATGTACATCTGTAAATATATATATGGCCAGAAAATACTTTGAATTCTATTGCCCCACAGATACCAAAATATCCTACCTAATATGATAAAAACAGAGGATTCCTCAATAAGAGTGTACAATTTGGATTTTAATTAGCAAAGAATTTGGTCTTTTAGGGAAAGTTATGGTCTTAAGATCAAAGCTCAAATCTATTTTTATAATTTGTATTTTGGACCCCTCCTATTCTGAAGATTAAAAGTGTTTCAGTAAAAAGGCAAGTATGTCCATGAAGACAGAGTATGTAAATATGTGAGGTTGTTTTTGTCTTATGCTGAGGGTTACATCCAGTCTTGAGAGGTGTGGGGACACAAAGGAGAATTGCCAGACATAAATAATGGCATATAACAGCAAAGCAGGAGTCTAACATAAGAGCAGGCAGTGTTTGGGGGTTTTGCTGAGCAAATGTAGCCCTGGTTCATATGGAAATATGGTCCTTGTTGCTGGGTGATGGCTGGCTGAGTTTCAGTGGTCAGTGTTGGACTGGAGGTTCTTTTTATTTCAAATTGGGACAGCATATTTTGCTATAAGTTCACCTTTTCCTTTGCTCCTTCAAAAGATAAGAGTTTCTTTCCCAAACGCAGAAAGAGAGAATAATGTTACAGGGAGCAAGTGGTCAGTAGTGATGCTTACTTGCTACACAAAATAGTTTCAAAGCATGTCTCTCCTCTAACTCAGCCACTGTCTTCAGGATGTTTTGTGACACCACAAAGCAGCTGTTCTTTACTCTTCTGACTAAGACATTTATATTCAACCCTGACATTTTAATCTAATAAAAAAAAAAAGCTTTTTACCTCCTTGCAGTATAAACAGAGAGCCTCTATATAATGGGCATCTGTGGAATATGGAATTAATCCCACTAGTGCGGAAAAACCTTCATAAGTCTCTTGCGGCTTCATCACTCTTTGAGTTATGAGGTCTTCCTCTCACTTGTGGGATAAAGTCCAAATCCCACAGAAGCTTATTATGTGTCCACTATTTATTAAGACTTCATCATTTAAAACAAAACACTTAAGAAAGACACGGGGAAACATTTAAAATCAAAGAGGTTTCAGTCTGAGGAATATTTGCTGTATTTGAAGGTTTTTCAAAGCACAGAAGAAAAAGTTCATTTTAGTCCTGATAACCACTGAACTTGCTGCTTCTGCTTATTTTTCTTTTTTCTTTTTCTCCATGGAGAGATTCTGAATGTTTTTTCTTTCTTTCTTTCCTACATGATTTTATAAATCTCTCTGTATCTTTGTGAAGACTTCACTCACTTTTCTCTGCCTTGCAGCCCAATGACTACAGCCATTAACCATGAGTGAAAGCCCTTGTTTCCTGGCTCATGGAAGTCAGTGTACGTACTTGCTCTACCTTGACTTGCAGGGAGTCCTTTAAAGGACACTCACTGTTTTGCAGAAGCGTAATATAACCCAAATATACTAACTAAAGCTTAAACCTAGTAGTTTAGTGGTACTTACATTTTTTACCAAGGTTGTTCTCAAGCTAAGAAGGTTGGGCAGAAGGGAAGGAAACCTGAGCTTGATTTCAAACTCCTTTATGTACTCTGTCTGGGCACATTTAAATCCCTTTGTCTTCCCTTGCCTTAGTTTCCACAGACAGACTGAATGCTGAGTCTTTTTTCACCTCTATTTGTCTCTGCATCGCAAATAAAATAGATAATATCCACCAAATCATCTGATATAATGCAAACGAACATAGTCATTATATAAGCTGTGCTGCCTGGGGGTGAATTTAATTACTTCATTCTAGTAATTGATGATGTAGTTTTAAGCAAGAATCTTTTCAGTCAGTACTTTACACAGTAAGGATGTGACCAGATTAAAGAATATCTTTTAATTAGAATCATAGAATCATTCAGGTTGGAAAAGACCCTTGGGATCATCAAGTCCAACCATCAACCCTACTCTACAAAGTTCTCCCCTACACCATATTCCCCAACACCACATCTAAACGGCTCTTAAACACATTCGGGGATGGTGACTCAACCACCTCCCTGGGCAGCCTATTCCAGTGTCTGACTACCCTTTATGTGAAGAATTTTTTCCTAATGCCTAGTCTAAACCTACCCTGGTGCAGCTTGAAGCCATTCCCTCTTGTTCTATTGCTAATTCCCTGTGAGACCAGCACCAGCCTCTCTACAATATCCTTTCAAGCAGTTGTAGAGAGTGATGAGGTCTCCCCTCAGCCTCCTCTTCCTCAAACTAAACAGTCTCACCTCCTTCAATCGCTCTTCATAAGATCTGTTCTCCAAATAGGAGAATTGCCTTGATGTCTTTTAAGACAAGCAAATGCTATTATTGTTACTAATGTACTAAAAATATTTTAATTTTCCTCTTCCTGGATTTATAGCACTTTTCTCCATTTCTTCCTATGAGTTAGGAATAACTGTTATCGCTTATATAATGCCCCCCTTCCACAGAAGTAACTAATTCTCAAAACAGTTGTGAGAAATAAGGAACTCTATCTTACACTGGGGAAAATGAGGCAGCGGGGGTTTAATTTACTACTTCAGTACCGTTCGGTACATCAGTGGCAGAGCTGGGATGAGAAGCCAGAAGCTGCTGGCTGCAGGCCCTGAGTTCGTGGCACGGCTCCTATGGTAAAGTGAGTCCATCTTGTCTACTGAAATAGGCATATATTTTTTCATCACCTTGCAGAGAAGTAATGGTGAGGTGAGAATACTGAAACACTGGTATGGGACATGTGGAGCAGGTCTGACATCTGAATCTTCTCAGATGCCTGTTGGAAGATTGTGGGCATGATGTATCATTCTTTAGATCTGGAAACAAATCAGATAAATTTAGATAAATTTCAGGGGAGCAGCCAAATATTGGGTGCATACTAGAGCTCTGAATCTATTCACTTGTTCCTATTTCTTCCAGTTAATCACTTTTCTTTCCTTACCCTTAATAGAGAAAACATGATCTGAATTTAAGACAGACAGGGGAATAAAGAACAAACATCCATAGCTGCTTGCTGTTTCTACAAAAGCTAAGGGCTACTTCTAGTCTCCAGTGAGAACTCATGATGGGCCTCCTTTTATGAGAATCCATGAGATTTACAGCAAAAAAAAGTATAGCTAGTCAGAGGGCTTCTACTTGATGACAGATCTTTCTGCTCAGCCTTTGCTGCTGAGTGGAACTGAATTAGCACAAAATGACCCTTTTATTCTGCTGTAGCATGGATTTATATTCACAGGGGCAGCTCCTCAGTAGGGGTAAATTGTCTTAACTCTTTCAAAGGACTTGAGTATGGCCATTTGAGGTTTGGTCCTGGCTTTCAGACTCCATAACTTCATCTATGAAAGCCACTGTCACCATGTGGCCCCTCCAATCTTTAGTGTTCTTGTATTGTTTTGTTCAGCTTTTCAGTGACATTGAAAAGAATTTCAACCCACTCTAATGGATGTTGTTGCATCCTACTTGTAATAATTTTTTGATGTAATTATTTTTAGGTGTAAAAAATTTTGGGATGTGGTGAGAAGCAACTGAGATAAAATTTTTTGCCTGTATTTTGGAATTACTTTGCCACCTCTACCAAATTCAGATTTTTTTATTATTATTTTGAAGAATTTATTACATATACATTCATTTTAAAAGAAATCTAGGATAATTCTAATGAGAGCAGCCTATTTTTTCCTCTGCTACATGCATAAACATGTAATAATAATAATAAATATAAAATGTACATAAATTCACTTTTCAAATTAAAAGAACAGAAAAGGCAAGCAAAGCATGGGCTGCAGAAGCAACAGGAAGTGAAAAGGTGGTGAGAGTGAAACAAGAATGTAAATCACATTTTTTATGAGTGGCCACCCGGACGACAGAGTGCAGAAGCAGACCGGGTTGTTGTGAGAAATAACAATGAAGAGTGCACATGTAATAATACAAAGTGCCTAAGAGAGGGGTAGGAGCGGGGCAGTGGTGGGGAAGGCTATCCTACAGCAGGGTTTGGAGCAGGCTCATTGCTTACACTGCCTCCTGCTTCCTTTTTGGTCCCCCTGATCCCCCCCCCCCTTTTCTTTTTTCTTGAACGAGATTGGTTTTGCTAGGGATGGTCCAAAAAAGCACCCTCTTGAACAATAAACACAAATGACTGTGGTGGTCCTGTCAGCTTTGGATCTTTGTAAAATAACCAGTGATCCACAGCACTTTCTGGAATTGATTTCACAGGCTTTCCCCCTACCTCCTCACTGACAGCCTGGAAAAAAACTCTCCCCTACCGCCGTCGGTGAATGCTATTCATTTCCCCATTATTGTAAATTCTTACATGCAAAGAGTCCTAAAGAGCTATCCCTTTGAAGCAAAGGTGATTTTGCTACTGAAGGAGTAACAAATCAAACACTATGCTCACAAACTCTTACATTTTGAAAAGAACACTTCCAAATGATTAAATAGTTATGCGTGGCAAGGCCTTGAAACTTTGATGATTTATTCAGACTCCATAACCTATAGTAAAATATAATTTTTTGTTAATAGTGGCATAAATGTAACATTCTCTCCTCCATCTCCCCCCCCCTCCCCTTTTTTTTTTCCTAAGTGTAGGACTTCCAAGATTTTTGGAAGAAAAAAAGCATCTGTTTTTCTGTATGTTTGCTTTTTTTATAGACTTCATAAATCCAGCAGGCTTCTATTTGCACCACTAGGCCCTTTCAATAGAAGCATGTTTTCACTGGGATTTCCACATTCATAATTATTCCTCTCGTTTCTCTGCTATGAGAAGACAAGCTGCTATTTCATTGCTTTGGGGAAGTTAATAATATGGTAGGCAAAACATCAGGAAAAATTATAATGAATGAACCTATACAAATTGTAGGAAAACACATGCTGCTGTTATAAAATGTTCCCATCATAAATCCCGGCAAATCACTCTGTGCACAAGTGAATAACTTTTTAACACATAAACACTCAATTAATTAAAGGTAATATACTATATACGCTCAAACTAGTGTGACACAGAAAAGACAGATTCAAATAATGGCATTCAAGATTGTGGGCCCAGTCGTGTCTGCCGCAGTCCTCCTGAGAGGTCTGGGAATAATAACACTCCAAAGTAACTTTCCTCTATACCTGAAGTGAAAATGAAGGTCTCAGCCTCAGCATTGCAATACTATATTATTGCATTCACTTAAGACTTAAGTAGGAAACTCCCTACTTTTTTTCTCACCTTATTTCATACAACATAGCAAATATTTCCTCAGTTTCATGTAGGTCACTGTTCCCTCCTCCTCCTACTTACTGTTTCTTACTTCTTCGTATTTTTTTCCATCTTACCTAGGATTCTTGGAAGACTATTTTCTTTAACAATTGTATTATTTGCAAGACCAGTTAATGTATTGACATTGCCTTTTCCATCACTGACTGTGGTTCAGCTCCACTAAAATATATCCGTTCATTTTGAGAGCCATGTTGGTTAGAATTTGCTGGACTGTTTTAAAAATACTCTTTAAATAAATTTTTCTCTCTCTAAGAAAAAAAAAAAAAGAAGAGAGAGGCAAACCAAACAAACTTTGAAATGTTTTCAGTTTTGATTATGTTTGTGTCAAGATCAGACAGAGACTCACCAGCTGTAGAAAAATAACCAACTTGTACTCACGTAGGAAGGTACAAAGCAAGGTTCAGTTCCCCAATGCAGGGGTTATTTAGTTTTCTTTTAAGTGGAAATAGAGCCACTGAGAGCAACCCACCAAAAATTAGCTAAAAGTAGTGACTCGGATGCAAGACTTTTACATTCAAGAATACTTATGTTCACATAGCTGCCTGAAGTTAAACGATGTTGCTATGTGATTGGACAGATCTTTTTGTGCTTTCAGAGAGAAAAAAAAAAAAGATAATCACATTTTAATACAATTTTTTTAAGATAGAATGTGAACATTTTTTAATTCTTCAAAGATTTCAGAGGCCAAGGAACTTTTTCCATTCAGATTTAAACTATATATCTATACAATAACCAGTTCCTATGTGTATTGTTTGGGACAGAGGTTATATATTGATCGTGTAACTCTGAGTGGATGAAAATTAGCATTTTTACCCCTACTCTGCAGTGCTCTTTTTTGCATAAGAGAAGTAGTTATAAGTTGATTCACTTTCATATCACCTTTATGATTGATAGGTCTAACAAGAACTGAAGTTTCCACGAGATGAGAAAATACAGCAAGTGACTACTAGACAAAAGAAATAAAAAAAGAATAACGAAATCTAAGGCTGTTCTCCCCCTCCACAAGATAACAGAGAGTAATAGCTGACAGCGATAACTGGGATTATTTTGTGTATGTGCTGTGTGATCACTCATTTGGAATTGATATACCACACCTAACCTTCTGCCTGAGCTCCGAACCAGAAGGACTATGTGGCTCCCAAAACCACAAACAATAGAGCATGACATGGAAGGTGCGTATTTTCTCTTGGCAACTATTGGCAGGTATTTTTCTTGTTATCTTCTAATTGAAGTCCCAGATTTTCCTCGGTCATTACACTCATTTGAGGCTGACCTTGATATATTTTTGGAAACTTGTGGTCCTTTTTGCATCTTTCCCAATCAGTAAAGATGACAGGATTCTTTAAGTAAGCAGAGGTCAATTTTAGACAGTGACTGTCCCAACCTAGAATTGGAAACGCTTTGGTGAGGCCACTCAGGTTGAATAAGCTGGTGGGATAGGCTGGAAAATGACGTGCAGCAGTATAAACATCTGTCCTCTCCTATCACAGCATCTCTGGTAGTAGGGCCCTCAAAATGCTGTCTTGAACACTTCTGTCTCTCCCAGGGCACATTACTGTCTCCTGCCACCATGGGGGAGTCCTACTGGGCAAACCCCACACATGCTCACAGGGATCGAAGGGGAATCCTTGGTCATCTTAGGAGAGGGGTGTGAGTTGTCACACCACCTAGCAATAATTTATCACCTTGATAGGCCTCATCCAGCATTCTCTTTTTAATCTGAGTGTGCCCAGGTTAGTTTGTAAGCCATCTGGATTGATAGAGACAGGGCTTTCTGAAGTCTGTAATGGAAAAACCACAGCACTGAGCACATACATGTTGAACTCAGCAAGTGTGATTATAGATTAGGAAATTTCATAGGAAATTACTGACAGAGATGTTTCAGAGCCTAAAAATGAACCCTTGTGCTTGGCCACAGCTACTTTAATGATTCATAAGTATTTAGACTATTTAAAGGCTTGTTAGTTGCTTTAAAACTTTATCCTGTTAAACTTTATCCTTCACTTACGACATTTGAAGTCTATTCTAGAATTTATATCTTCCGTTACCCTGCCCTTAATCATCATATTTTGTAATTGCTCTCTCAAGAGCATCTATTTTTAGCTGTGGAAGTTATCCTATGTAGGCATATTACCAAGCGATGGCTATTTTCATGCCAACTTTAACACTGCAGTCCCCCAAAAATCTTTTAGATCACAAGTTGCCAGTAGCTGCTTGGAAACCCATAGGAGAAGTGAATACGAGTTGATCCAGTCTAGATCCTGTCGGCTGTTGATTGCCCAAGGAACGGATCTTGTCTTGGAACCGAGATTGTCTTAGTCCTTTGTCTCCTTTATAATCTTTGGCCTTCACAGTGCCCTGTGTTCAAAACTTCCACTGTTTGGTTCTTTACTGCATGAAACTTGATGCCAAATGTGTTGGTGCTTTAATTTATATATTGCAGTACTCGTCATAAAGTTAATCTATTTTAGAATAGAACAGAACAGAATAATTCAGTTGGAAGGGACTTAGAATGATCATCTAGTCCAACTGCATTTTGTTATTATCTTATAACAAATGGCTGGGCAGTCATTGCTAAAATTATTGTAAAATTCAGGAACAAGACAAGCATGGGAAATTCATGCTGCAATAAGTAGCTTGTAGAACTGTACAAACAAATAAAACCAGGAGATCAAAATGGAAATCACTCTGTAATCTTTACTAGCACTTGTTAACAATGCCATACATTTGAAGGAATAATAGATGACAAAAATAGGACAAAAGGAGGATCAGAGCAGGGAATATGCTTTCTGGTAAAAGCCAAACGAAACTTCAAATCATGGACTACATTTTTGTTATGCTTTTTCCTTTTTAATTTGTTATGAATAATATACTTTTAACCATAAAGAGCCTTTTAAAGAGCTTTTGTTTTAAAAGAAAGCGTCCAATCTAGCAAACTTTTTGAGTGGGCTATAAGCTGCACTGGTGGAACTTGGTTTACCCTATTGAGTTCTGCCATTTGAAAGGTAGAAAGCAGCTGCCTTACGAATAGCATGAAGTAGCATTACGCAGCCATTCAAGATGGAAAGAGAAAATTTTGGAAGCCAGTAAAACATAATTCCTTGAAATGAAATAACTGCACAAATTTTACCTAGGTTTTTTTTGTGATTGCCTGTTTGGAATTTATTTAAGCTTTCTGTCTGACTGTCTGGCCAGAACACATACGCTGCTTCCAGTGGCTGAGCTGCCTTGTCCCAGGCTGGGCTGGAGCATCTCCGTTGTGCTGTGTGGATGACCATGGATCTGTTGTGACTGCCTACGTGCTTCTGGCTTTGGGTAACTCCTGAAAAGATGGACACTACCTACAAAAAAGAGACTTTATACATAATGCGTGCATAATATGTGGTTATAACAACCAACCAACCAGCATGTGCACGAGCACACAAGCAGATGATTACACTGACATTGCTATAGAACAGCAGGAGGGGAAAAAATAGAAAAGAAGCCACTCAAACAGGAATAAGTCTGCCTGGAGTTGTCCAGACATATACATTTGTTAAATTGAGAACCAGCCCTCTGGTCCTCTCCTCGGAAAACACTCCTGATGAAGAGATGACTTGCTATGGATTTGTGAGGTAGAAGCTTCAACGGCTTCTGCTGTCTGGGCTGAGGCTCCTTCCACTTATCCCCTGGCATGACCTCACTGGGAGCGGAGCTGAAAGAATTCCTGGGTCGATGCGATGCATGGCTGCTGCTTACTTGCTGCTTTCCCTCCCGGCCCTAGAGATTACCTGCTCCCCCCCTGCCCCTGACACCCCAGGCTGTAACACCCGCAGGGGTGATGCATCTCGGTGGTCCCCCATGCCAATGGCCAGGCATTGGAAACTCAGCCTTCCCGGACAGGATCTTAATCCTGTGGTCCTTCCTGCCACAAAATATCCAACTGAACTGGAGGCAGACAGTGTCCAGAGCTAGAATAAAATGTTTTAGCAATAAAATCTTCCATCAGAACATATATAAATGCCGTTCAAAATCCCTCCTCTGGGCACTGTAACAGATTCATCTACCCCAGATGAGTGGCCAGTGAAGTATTTCCTCCTCCTGCACTCCAAGTCTCCACGGTGAGATCAGATACCAGACTGATGGACAGTGTCTCAAAGTCTTTTACACTGTCCCCTCCTAATTGTTCAGTAAGTTTCCAGAGTGCAAATTAACAACTAAGGTATTGCGTTTCCCTGTACGGTGTCAAAATGAACGTACAAGGAAGGAAGTGTCAATTGTTATTTCCAAGTGAAAGAGGTGCAGTAACAAGAATAGAGCACATCAGAGCCTAACAGTTCTGTTGGAAGCAGTTTTTGTTCTTATTGTTAATAACTTTTATAATGATTTGAACCGCTTTCTTTTTACTGTCTTCCAGCTGCTCCCAAAGGAAACTTTTTCCTTATTTAGTGCCTCCAAAGTTCCTTGAAATGCTTGGATGAGTGGTCCTATGTAAGCGCCAAAGATTATTTTATTCACTGAACTTCAGCACACTGAAAATGCCTTGTCTGGTTAAGTAGTGGCTTGATTTTGGGTCATCGTGAAGTAATTTTTATGCAGTTTGGGGAGAAGGGCTGTTTGGATTGGGTCTAGTGCTCGGTGTGCTGCAGGGTATTACTGAAATATTGAAAGTGATACACTATTATGTCACAGAAAAGGTGCGTGTACATAAGCAAATGCCAATTACACCTCTATTATGAAATTAAACAGAGCCAAGCAACTTCCTGGATACTGGAACTCAGACATCTATACTGCTAAATTACTAGAACAGTCCCTGGATGGTTTTGGCCCTGGTCAGCAAGTACTTTCCCAAGCAGTTCCTGCATTTACCTGAATTTAGCAAAGGTCCGTGACTAGTAGGGAGAGTGCGTTTTGTCACTTCTAGAAAGTTTAGTAGTATGGACTCAGAACAGCTACATGCATGTTTAATATACTAGTGTAGACACGATCCTTATAAAAATGTGGATATTTCTTCAATGCTGTTTGCAAACCAAACTTTGGGAGCAAGTATTGCAATTTTCACGCTCTGATGAGCCAACCAGCACCTGCCTTCAGGTTATTGCTGTTACCTGGGATGCAGTTGGGAAACAGAGTGTGTCTGACCATACTTCAGTATTTATCTAATGAGGGTTGATGGGGTTTGTGTGTGTGTCTGAGAGAAAGACTACCCCAAGCTCTGAGGTGAAAACTTCCTACTGATGGCTGCATGCACAGTGAGTAAATTAGTAAATATATAAAAGATATTGACATGTACTAACGTGTTTTATGAAAGTATTCCAAGAGGCTGCTGTACAGCCAACCATCTCATAGCTGAATTCAAGTACAGGAAGAACATCAGTAAGCCCAAATGAGTATGTCCCTATGCAATTACATTTCCAGTCTCATGTGTGTGGCTGTCTAATACTTACAGAGATCATGGAGCACCCATTTCCATGGATTAATTAGATGATCTTGTACCAAAGCCTTACCTGCTGTAGACAGAAGAGTGAGAGGAGGTAAGACCCCTGAAAATTATTGTCGTAGATGAGTTTTCACATAAGTGGAAAGTGGTGAAAAGTGATGTAACAAAGATCCCTTTCTGAGCAAAATGTCAGATCCTTCTTAACATAACCTTAGCTATGATTTCCTCATCTGAAATTATGTTCCTCTAACACCCACGTAGTTATAATATTTTCTGAAACTACTTTAGCCATAGTTCTAGCTAAATTCAGTTTTTGCCTGCTGAGCTAATAAGAATGTACCTACAATCAACTTAGAGGGAATGTGCTGCTAAAACAGAAGGTTCTGTTAAATTGGTAACTGTGTTACATTTACGTTTTTTCACATTTCAGAAATAGAAATGATTCTGAGAACCAAGTTCAGTGAAGGTTCTGCAGACAGTGCTAGAGGCAACTAAATCTTTGCTCCTGCCTATCAAAAAGCTAGATTATTTTTTCAGAACATTGTAAAATTGTGAAGCAGAAAACGTGGTTGAGGGAGTGCAGACTTAAACTAGAATACAATATTTATCTCCAAATGCTGACATTCAGGTGCCAATATTTTTTCAGGAAAGTAAATGCTTTGAGAAAAAAAAGGATTAAAACTTTATTATCTCTAACAAAATAAGGTTTCATCATGAGATAAGCCTTTAGTCATGTTTTACTTGTCATCCAATATTGTAGATTGGTGGTTATAATAATAATTAAATACTTTATTGATTCAAATCTAATCTCTATGAAATCTAGCAACGGTGACAGTAAGGATCCTTTTGAACAAAGGAAAACAAACAACAAGAGCCACGGAGATACTTGGGGTGAAATTCTGGCCTCGTGGAAGTAAATAGTAAAACTCCCGTTGACTCCAACGGGGTCAGGATCTCTTCCCCTTTCCCTCCACCCCCAGTGTGTAACCACAGCTGTGCTTTTGCTAAGCAGCATGCAAGAACAACTTATGAATCACATCTGGTGACCCTGTTTGGCATCCCAGCAGAGAAAACATCAGGAATATTAACCCCTTTGTTACATAAAATAAAACAAAGAGACTTCTTGGATAATGCAAAAACTATGGGAAAGAAAATAAAAAAAGAATAAAAATTCTCAGGGAAACTGAGAATCAGAGCCACGGTGAGGGAGAAAAGCTGTGGAGGTGTAATTACAAAATTTAAGGATAAACACATTTTTCTTTCTCTTTTAGGTTCAGCTGCCAATGTAACTTGATAAATTTCTTTGGTTTGTTTCCACTTGTTCTCACTGACGCAAGCTGGCAATAGCCTTTGTAGAATTTCAGGCTCTCTTGAGTCAGTGTCTTGATCTTCATTCAAAACCTCTTCGTTTTCCAAGAACCTCTTAATTTTCCATTTCCTCCTTGGCAAAGCTTGAAACGGTATCCAAAAGCTGTATTAGCATTTTTTCACCTGAGACATTGGAATTTCCACCGTCACTAGGCTTATTTCCCTTTTCTGTCTTTGGAAACTATCTTGTAAAAATCAAAAGTTCATATCCAACCCTCTGCTATTTTTTTTTCTTTCTTTTGGTTTTCTTTTTCTTGTTGGGATGTGTGTATATTTCAGTCTGGGGAGGAATTTCACAGTCTGAAGTTTAAATCATACCTATCTATATCCTGGGCTGAATGAGCCTTTCAGATATAAACATTCCCAAAGCCAGGCATTCGTTATCAGAATCTAGAAGGCAGTGCTGTACTTTCTCACTGACTAAGCATCTAACAGTAGCCACAACGACACAAATTCCTGCATTTTAATCTCACTATAAGGCTTTAGGCTAGTTATTTAACATATATTACTTGTCAAATGTGGAGAATTTTAGAGAAAGTAGAAAAAATGGACTTCATAGAGCAATATACACCATTATATATAAGCATATAAATCATTCTGGTTCTCCTGACATCACTGGAGCCATTGTCTTCACATTGCCCTCATTTGTTCTATTTGAACAGATTGCTATGGAATATGTTAATTATATCTGAAGGGTGAAATACCCTGATTTAGCACATCTGCTGGGCCATGTGAAGTCACAGAGCTGAAGTCTACAGGAAAGTAACTACCCACCAGAATCAATGGAGCCCTGCAAATTACAAATGATGGCATATCAGCACATTGGACATGTCTGGTTGAAGTCTTGCTCCTCTAAGCGTTTGATCTTTCATCCATCTCTTTTTAAAATGGTATCTTTGCTGTTTGTGAGCATCTGGGTGCTCTCTAGTGGGACAAGGGCCAGAATCTCAAAGATGAGCAAGTGTTTAATCCCACCGAGATCAGATGCTCCAGAACACAGAAATACTTCAGTACTGAAATAATTCTAAACAATTCAATCTCTTTAGGGCCAGGAAAGCAACTAAAAATGTAATAATAGTCAGGTTCCAAGTGTACAGTAAAAAACTAATAGGTTTGGGTTTTTTTGCTTGCCAAAAATACATTAATGTGAGATAGAAATGAGAAAAAGTAGATGTGTTTTAAATAAATAGAATATGAAATTAAAAAGACTATCTGGAAAGGTTAGTATAAGATGTCTGTATTTTGAACATCTGTGTATGAAGTTTCTTTTCATATTAGTATGACAACTAGTATACTAGGATATCTGTCAACTGCAGGGAGTATAGTATCTTACAAATATAAAGAAATAACAGTATATCATAAAAATGCAGAGGAATCCAGTGAATATAGAAGGGAGAATGAATGGAATATATGTAGGAAAATATTCCTGTTTATAAAAATATTAGTGTAGCTCATAAGCTACTGGCCATCAAATCATTAAAATAATATTGAGAAATGTTGTTTGAGAACTTTACACCAACATTACATTTTTTTCCAACATTTTCAAACCTTTTGCGGTGCAGAAGCTTTTGATATTGGAACTAAATCCAGTATGAAAGCACATGCTACAGTTTTAATAATCTATGACAGAATTTCCTATCATGCAAAAACGTACTATTAATAAAGTGTGAAGTGTCAGCAGGTACAAATAGGGCAACAAAGACTAATAAATGGTCATAATGGGCTGTTTCAACTATCTGCATAGAAATTCATCTTTTGCAATGGAGGATTTAGAGAAAGAACTTCTTGACCTCTCAGACTATATTTTTTTATAGTCGTTGGTTCTACAGCACACATGAGGAAAAGTTACTCTCTCCTATGTAATATACAAGTGTTGGTTCAAGAAGTAACTATCGCTGAGCCACTAATTAATGGTGACCACAGCATAATTAAGTTCAACATTCTCAAGGGAGTGATTGAACCAAATGTGGGACTGTGACACTAAACTTTTGATAATGAAATTTTTTCAAGGGGAAAGTTTGTTAGAAAACCCTAAAGTCAAAAGTGAGGAAATTAAAATCCTTACACTCAGCATGGAGGCTTCTTAGGCATCCCAGGAGTCGCAGAGGAATGAATGCACCTTAACAAAAAAGAAAATAGAAAGCCAATTAAAAACTGGTATAGTTAGATGGCGAGATTCAAGATGTTGTTTAAGACAAAAAAGTAGCCTTCAGAAAATAATAATCTAATCCAAATGAAAGAAAGAAGCAGATATTATGGAGGTAAAAGGTAAGATATAAGGTGAGGAGCTGTCATAGACAAAACCAAAAATGCTCACAATATATTTCTGTGCGTCTCAATAGGGAATTGTGTGAGAAAATAGGCTGACTCATTTTTTCATCCTTGAAAAATCATGGGTTATATAGCTACTAGAGAAAAAAAATTCAAATTATTTATTGGGACACTTTTCAGATGTGGCTGAGATATCAGAAAAAAGACTTCAATCAAAAGAATTCACTGTCAACACAATGAACTGATAAATTGGCAAGCACCAGTTCACAAGACCTTTCAAGAACTCAGATAGAAAAAGGGGTTGGCCGAAAAGCTTAACTTACTTAGCTGAAAAGTACAGTTTCATGTGAACTGTGATTCTAAGCTGAAATACGGAACAGCAGCAGTTGTTTAAAAAGTATGTGAGTCACTTTGAGGGTTACAGGTGACTGTAAGCAGAATAATTCATTCGAATGGTCAGTAGGAGAAATGGTAAAAGGAAGTTGGTTAAGTAATTTTTTGCTTTCCTAGAAGCTGAAACAAACCCCTCGTGAGGGGCTGCTGGGGAAAGGAAGAAGCCCCTGGCAAAGGACTGGCACGTCATGGACACAGGGAAGAAATGGAGCAGGAAGTGGCAAAGAGGCAGGAGCTGGTGGCTGGTGGCGGATGAAGAATGGGTGTCACGGCACGAGGCTGAAGATCTGCCCTTTCCCCTCACTCCTGGCTAAGTTGGTGAGTGATTTAGCATTGACTTGAATGCAGCAGCATCCTACCTGCAGGCTCTGGTTTTGGCTCCAAACCCAGACATTACGCTGGTCACATCTGTTCACCTCCTGGTAGCATTCACCATTTAAACAGAACTATCTGTGTCTGACAGAGGCACCTCCTCCAATTATGCTCCTTATGCATAAGCTGAAACAAAAACTGAGTGGTGTCGTGGTATTTTCTCATGTTATTTTACGCCAAGGCCTTCATTACATCATGCAAATAACGTTCCTGTTTCTAAACAAATACAGCCCTGCCTCTCAGTCAAACTTCTGCACTGCAGTAGCAGTGCAGGTTTAAGGCTTGGATGTGACTTACACCAAGGTCTTGTTAAACAAGCCTGATAATGAAAAGAGCATTAATTGAAGAGTGTCTGCTGGAAGGATATAACGATGTTCCAGTGTCAATAGAAATCAAGTCCTATATTTTATAGACTGGTTTTTGAGATGGCAAATCTACCAGAATGAGTCTTATTTCATTCTCCCTTCTGAAGGATACAGATTCGTGTTACACTTTGAGAGACAATCTGACTTTACAGAGAGAGGAACAAAAACCAGAGAGAAAGCACATGGCCATTTTAAATGACTTACACATTTCTAGAAACATTTTCCTGAAAAATATGATGTCCTAAAGGAAACATGCAGTCTGTGGTGTTGATGGAAAGGGCTTACTCACACTCAGTTTGTGTAACTTGCATAACTCACTCACAGCTTTGCTTTTCATGAATAATGCTGTCACTCCAGAGTCATGTCAGCAATAATGCCTTTACACCAATTCACAATGTTGGGTGTTTTGCACGTATATACATGAAGTTCTTGGAGCTGCTACCCAGATAACAAACTGTCAGACCGGGGACTAAATTCCATTTATCTTGCACCTTGACGTCCTCCCATGCACTAATCCATTCCCACTGGGACTGTTTTTAACAATCTGACCCTCCCAGCAGTTAAAAACAGCTGCCATTTTCTTTAAACAAACCTGCCAGGAAAATATTTCTTGCTTTCCTCACAAACGTGGAATTCTGAGCCACCCTCCCACCCCCAAATTACATTGGACTGATTCCCAGGCCATGTAATGTTCAGTCCTGGGCTAATGACTGGTTTAAGTTTCAATAACCCACAGTTCGTTAGGACCAGAAATAGATTATACCACGGTAGAGATGGGATTCCCTCTTTTCCAACAGGATATGGCCTTTCTTTCTTCTGCTAGGTTTGGTAGAATATAAAATATCGGACTTTAAAAGTCAAAGCTATGTAGGTGATGGTTAATGTTTTAAAATATTTTGTGTTAGGCTGCTGCCTGCAACTGCAACTGAGGCTCCAGTCAGAAGGTGTTGAAGAAACGCACGGTCACGGACACCCCTCACCACCAGCCCTGTGGGTTCAGAAGATGGAAATGGGAGAAGGGAGGACAAGTTGGTGAAATGAGTTAACTGTAGCCCTGCAGGAACACGGTCAGTGCCAGCTGTGATTAAACGCCGTGTTTCCATTCCTGATCTACTGCCCCAGCCTCGTGAAAGCACCAGCACCCCGACTAAAATTATTAGTTTCAACTTTTAATTTTCCAGTTGAAGCCGAGGTATGTGAATTTGCGGTCTTTAGGCTTTATAGGCACTGAGAAAAGTGGCTCCAGCAAAGAGCTTAAAAATCCTGCAACATGTGTAAACTAGCTTTATTTGTGTCATGATGTAAAACACCTGCTGATGTAAAGTGGCCTGAAGATTTTATTGCTGCTCCATGGTCAGCTTAACTCATGAAGTCAGACACACATGACTTGTGTGCTCATCTTATTCCCACCGGCACCCAACACTTCATTTATCTACCCTGTTAACATATGCAAAACCTCTCTATTGAAAAAATGTGAGTGCTGATACGTTTTTTACAGTTAACCTTCACGGCGTGCCTGTCACCAGCATTGAACTAGTGCCTCCTACTGAAATGTGGCTGCTTTTGATTTAAACCACTCTCCAACCAAATGATTATATCTGTTTTGGAGGTGCTGAGAGGGCAGACAGCAGAGCATCTCCCGTGACAAGGAAAGAGGAGCAAAATGATTGTTTATCCACTGTCAGTTGGTGAAAAACTAACACATTGTATTTTTCAGTGAAGCATGGGTGCTTTCTTCATGAAAGCAAGGGAGACAACAGGTTGATTGGCCTATGAGGGGATCCTCTGTACGTGGTAAGTGTGACTGGTACTGCGAGAAAGGCCTCTTGCTCTCCACCTTTTCGCTGCTTTGGAAAGACAGATCTGAATGAATCTCTGCTGTGTTCCCCTCTGGCCGTGGTGTTAAACCTGTAATACACAAAGCTCCAGCATCTTAAAAGGTACAGGGAGTTGAGAGCATCTCCGCAAAGGTTGCAGTGAGTTCAAAATAGTGCAGAGGTGACCTTCAAACCCCCTTTATGTGGAAGCTGTCTTTGGTCTCTGCTTTTAGCATATCAGCTGCATCTCAAGATTTTCCTCAGTAAATGGAAATGAGACCTGCTTCCAAACTATCAAATAACAGCGAACGACACGACTTCGCATGCAGATATTCCTCCTTCATAAAAATCAATGTTTGTACATAGCTGTTTTTTGTCTCATGCTTACATGGCTTTGTTTTCAGCAAATCATTAAAAAAGTGATGACTTACTGCTCTGCTTTTTTAAATCTAGTCACAAACCACAATCGCTTACAGGAAATGGAATGTTTACTTGAGTTTATTATACAAGGGTCTGGATATGAGCTGTGGGATTTTTACACCTCATAGCAACGGTATTACAATTTATTTACATCTTCATGTTGGCAGCTGCACAAACTCTTATGAAATAGGACAATCACACCTTAGGGAACAGTAATTATAGGCAAAGGTATAAATAGTATAAAGGAGTGCACGCATTTGGCACTTAAGTCGAAGAGAATAGAAACTATTCTGGCAAATCTTCAAAAACACAGTCTCTTGTTCATTATGAGGGCATGAACTAATTAAACCGAACCTGTCAGAATCGGCTGCATGAATAAATTCTAGTCAGCTCTGGCACAGCCATGCTCCAAACCCACGAAGAGCGAAGTTGTTTTAGTGATGTCATAATTTGGACGTTCAGAGTATGATATCACTTTTGACAGAATTAATGCAGAATTAATACCATATGTATAAGCATTAATAGGTATTGAATTGAACACCCAGTGATAAGTCTGTGTCGGTTTCCAGAGTAACAGTCTGGCTTTTTCTTCATAACGGTTACATTAACGTAGTATCAGAAGGCAAATTTAAAATACATTTCAACACTTTTATAAGAAAGCATGTAAGTTTTACATCTCTGCCTCTATTTCAAAAGCTGTTTGCATAAGAAAAGCAATTAAACTTCAGTGCTACATTTTTAATAGTAACAAAATCAGTGTTGTAAGAGAAGAATTTTAAGGCAATTGTAAACTTAAAAGAAATTGTCACTATTTGATAGCTGAAAGGAGAATTCCTCTGAGGATCAGTCATTCCATTTATAAATCATTTTGTCTTTTTATACAATGAATCCTGAAGTTAAAATGTTGTGGCATTTAGCAGCTTGTTAGTTCCTAGTTACTGTCAGTGACCAGGTGTTACTCTTTCCCAAATGCTTTGGCTGACTCCCATCTCCTTCCTTTCCCAGCCTTGATATATTAAATTCTTTCTCTCTTATCCGTGATGTTTCTTAGAGTCTTCCTCTTCAGTTTTCCTTTCCCTCAGGATATGGTTATATTTTGAGGATTTATGGCTGAAACAGAGATTCCACCATCGTCTTCAGATTTAAGGGTAAGTTAAAGAGCTAGTGAATAGAGTTTGAGCAGGGATATGCCAAAGTTTGCCAATGGAGCTAAAAGTATGGAGTGAAAACAAAAGTTGACCTTGGGGTGAGAGAAGCTCCCTTGATACTGAGTACTATTGTAATAAACTCAGAAAGGAAATGTAACACTGATAATTTTAAAGAGTTATACATGAGGAAACAGCCGCCATTCTACATTCATAGTGGAAAGATTTGAACTGAGTGTTCAAAAGAAGAAAAGGGTGTATAAGGGTATGAAAAATCAGGTCCATATTCAGCAGTAATAGGAAGGTAAATAAAACATGAGGAATCAGTAAGAAAAAGGTAGAGAAGCAAAGAGGAATTCTCCTTTTGTCCTTGAGCATCCCTGGTCTCCCCTGCTCAATGTGGGTGTAGAAGAAATGCCAAAGATACTGGGAGTGACTGGGATGATGAAAAATAAGGAACAGCTTCCATGTGAAGAGTAATTAGCTAGACTAGGACCCCTCAGCCTAGGAAAGAGACAACTGGAGGAAGTATGGTATAATAATTGTCGACAAAGACAATGTAAATTGAGAATACCACCAGAGCGCTCTTACAATACAAGAAATAGACATTATCATGCAGTAGTTTTATATATTAGGTTCAAAAAAAATAGGGGAGGAATAATTTAAATTAGGTATTTGTGTTATTTAACTGTAGAATTCATTGTCGTGGTCCAGGTGTGGTAGAAAACAATGTTACAAATTCGTTTGTAATGATACCAAGTGTATTTGGGTCTTACCTAGCAATCCTGTCCTACATGGACGATGCTGCAGTGATAGCAATGGCCCTATCACTGGTCTTGCTTTGTGTGTGTGTCTGTATGTTATTGCTCAAGCTCTTCTGGCATGTAAGCACTCCTGACAAGCAAGACAGTTTGAAGTTGGTCTGCCTCCTATTTCTTAGTGTCCTGAACACTCTTTCAATACGCCCGAGAAAGAGCAGGCATGGCCAGGAGCAGGCAGAAGGACAAACTTGGAGTGAAATGGCTTTTGGTGAGCAAGCAATAAGCAGATTTATCCTATGGAGTGGGTTTGTTCCATTCAGGGAGTAAAATGTGTCTGATTTACTGACAGCCAGTCTCTCCTAAGTCATCCCGCACCACTAGAAATGCAGCACGCGCCCTTCTGATCGCATCCGGGATCACAGCTCAGGCAAAGTCAAATGATGGACTAATAGTGTTTATTCTCTCTCTCAGCTGAGTGCTTATTGCCAGTAGTCCAGTTCAGTGCTAATTTGCTTTATGGAAATATTTGTAGTTGTCCGTGGTTTTATAATGGGTACAATATGTTCTGGAGAATCATTGGGTTGGGTTTTAAGAAAAGATCATTACAAAAGAAGGCAAAATAAGGAGAAGATCTCATTTCTTGCTGATGATTAAAAAGCAAACTGAAGTAAAAACTATTTTCAGATTTCCTTGATACATCTCCCGATGTTGTTTGACTCCTTTCCCAGTTCTGTGTATTTAAACAAAGAACAAGTAACGATCTCAAAAGCAAACCAGTGTTCATTGCATTTGCACCTGCCCTGGATTCCTCCCTTTTGTTTTCATACTACCCCTCTGGGTTTCTGATAAATTCATAATACGTTCCGGGCTACCTTTTCATCGTAAACCCACAAAAACACAGATCCACATGGGAGGTTTCACAGAATGCATTAAGTATGCAGAATTCCTTTATTGCTTAAGTAAGAAAAGCAGACTATCATTTACAAGGAAATCAGAGCATCAAAGGAGAAAGATTTAATTATACAGTAGCTGCACAGTTGCTGCATCTAGTGGAAGGATTTTGCTTTAGTTCAGTCTTAAAGATCTTAGATGCTGTAATACACAAGGAAAACTGACAAGGACAATGAGGAACAAACATGATTTTTCTATTTCAGCAACACCAATCCAAACTCTTATTTCTGTAATTTGTCAGACACTGATTTGCTCCAAAGAATTTAATTCGAACTATTTTTAAGCTATGTCTTAATTTATGCCCCTGTCTTAATTTATGTACTTTATGTAATTTATGCCCCTGTCTTAATTTATGTACTTTAAAATTGAATGTAAATTACAGAACCTGTAGCTTCTTCCAGTTCTAGTGATGTGGATGTGTTTGTTCAAGTATTTACTATTCTGAGTGACTTTTTTCCTCATTGCATAGTATTTCTTCCAAGCATAAATGTTAATATGACTGCAATTTTCACATTTCTATTTCCCTCATATGGTGGTTTCCACAACAAAATTTTCAGAAGTACTTTTCTTTTTCTTCTGGGAATATTCCTTAGATGGGTTTTTGTAAAGAGGAATGTTTTACATTTTACTGTGAAGCTAGTGAAGTCTGGACTTGTTTTGCCTTGGGGAAAGGAATGGGATGGTCAGAGCTGTATGTGAAAACATTCCAAGTATCAGTATCTGTGGGTGAAACATGGCCTCAGCAAAGAAAGAAATTCTGTACTCTTTATTGGGTTAAGAATTTCCCCCGTTACCATGAACAGAAAAAAAACAGGAAGGTCTTGAGGTAGCCATGTCACTGCAGTATGTTTCACAGAGTAAGAGCAAGATCTTGTAATGTCTCAGTTTCTGTGTTCACCAGCCATGAATCTGTGTGTGTGAGAGAGAAGGGTCTTAATCCTTTTTTGGAGACATAGCTCTACTGACTAGCATTGTAATGAAATGTAACCATATATTTCCCCACAGGGTTGGTAACTGAAAGACAGTCCAGTCTGGGATTTTTAAACATGATATTCAAATATGACTTTCATATTATATTTGGTATGTCTTCCCATTTGTGTCTATAAAGTCCAGGGTCATTTTCCACTTGGGCTTTACTTAACAAACTCTTCTTGTGTGTTTCGTACTCTGTTTTTAGATTGTTGGAACTAATTCTTCCCTGAATTTCCACTAATATCAACCTGTCAAAAAGGTATTGTTGGACATGAGGGACCTGGCTGAAATGTCTGGGTTTAAATTCAGCTGGTGTAATTTGCATTGAGCATTACGATAGTTAAGAGCTCCCCCACCCTCTGCAAACAGACACACACACACACACACATGCTTCTATTCCTACTCATGATACCAAACTACTGAATTTGATTATTAGATGTGGAGTTGTACACTTTCATGTCAGGCTCACATCAGAAAATTACAGTCTTCCAGATGTTCATTTACAAACCAAGGAGGTAGCAGTGACCATGGGGTTTTATCCTGGTCCCACTGAAGTCACCTGGAAATTTGCCATAAGTATAATCAGTAGTATTAGACCCCTGGTAAGCAAGGTAAGATCAATGTGAATGCATAATAATGTTAATTATAATAATTAAAATTCAGACTAGTGTTCAGTGCTTCAGCAACGTAAGCAACAGGTAATCCAAGATTTCGCTTTCCCAGGGAAATAAAATATTTTTCCTGGCCTCACATGATTTTCTTGCACACTTTTTACAATGTCTCACGTATTTTAGGAGATTTTTTTAAGAGGCCTGTCTTTTTTATGATCCTTTTGATGTGTTGTGTTTAAAATGTGTACTCTTAATGGGTTTAATATGCCTAGAGAATCTGAAAGGCACCAGTAGGGAAAAAAAGTCTAAATAGATAAATAAAGAATACAAATACATAGAGTACATGGTTTTCTTCAATGTCAAGCCATCCATGTTAATAGGGGAGAACTTTGAAGAGACCAAGTAACCTTCTTCTGACCTTTAAAAGGGAGATACCCAATCTTTGCTTGGTTGAGAATCATACATTACTTCAAATCAGTAAATTAATATCTTGGGTAATAAATTTGAGCTGCATTTTATTTCAAATTAGATTTCCAATTTAGGTCTGTTTAGGATTTCCAGACCTTTTGATACATAGCAGCTCATTCTAAATGTTATGAGAGTTCTGCTGGATATTTCCATCTTTAAGAGGAAAACAATTCCAAGGCTGAGAAACAATAGGAACACAGACCTACATAACAGAAGACTGGCATGGACATCAAGCATCCCGTCTCCTGTATGCTAGGTAACTGTAAAAATCCCACTCCTGAATCGGCTAAACATCTTAAAAAAGAGAAGTTTTTATTGCAAATGCTGTCTGTATTGCAAGGCTAGTCCAGATCTTCCTCTGACACATAGAACCTGTCTTTTAATTCCCAGACTAAATGAGCTGGCTAATTCTTTTTTTCTTGGGCCGGTATTTACTTTAAATAGTTCTTCACCTGCTTTGGTGTTTACATCTCATGGCCTAGGAATATCAGTTAATCACAGTGCACTGGTGTAGATTGCCTGCTTTAAGGACAGAAACAAAGGGGTGGCCTATGTTCCTTGTTTAGAAATGTGTTGCAAGAGAAAGAAATGGGAGGGCGATGTCTTTTCAGATACGCTTAGGGAATAGATATTGCTGGAGAAAGAGGTTTATTTTCTCGTTAAAAAAACCATCCATCCATCTGTGTTTGGTCAAATTATTGCAAAACGTTTGTCTTTGTCGGGAGACACTCACCCATGGATGAGCACCTGTTACTTTGTTCTGGTGTCACTGGTGCCAGTTTGTTCTGTTTCTTTCTTTCATGGGTTGTAATTTTTTAATGATTCTCTTAAATGTTGTTGCAGACTCTTGATTGTTCATTTGGTTTTTAATTGCCTTTGAGCGTTGTGTTACCTCAGCTGTCTTCTGTGTGACCATGTAGAATTTGAATGTGTCTGTGTGACGCCATGTAGAATTGGCGTTCTGTGCCATAGCAGTTCTAACTTTAGAGTACTCTTTTATACTCACCCCAGAATGATGACAGAGCTTGAATTTGCCTCAACTGTTATTGAATGTACTGATATCAGACCACACTGACAAAAAGTAGTTATTCCACGCTTAAAATATATCACAGCACAGCACAACGATCTAATTTCTTTACTATAAAGTAAAGAAATCCCTTTTCTGTGATTGGTGACTAACACAAATCCATGATCTTCTTTGCTCCTGGTATAAACAAAGGGATTTTTATGTTGACACCTTTCTTTTCTGAACATTCTTTGCAGTGCAGCTGTTGGTTGGTTGAAGACAAAAGATGGTGAAGTAGCAATTAACGATAATAACCAGAAAAGACACTATGTCACAGAAGTATTTCTCAGACAGCATTACGTCACCAATTACGGAATCACAGCCTCTTGTTTAGGTGCCTCTTAATGACAGAGAAAAACAATTCCTCCACAAACAAAACCATCCCATTAACAGCTGAAGTCACAGCTCAGTTTGCTTCTTGGCTGGGATACACATTCCATCTGGAGCTCTATCAAGACAGTGCAGGGAGGTCTGGCAGCTGAATAATGAACTCTAAGTAAATAGGTCATTACAACACGTTTTTTCTGTGTTACTGGATTTCCACAATATGTCCGATTGGTTATGAGCTTGCAGCCTGGATTCTCATCTCTTTAAGTGGGTTAACTTTACCTTAAAAACTCTCTTACTTGGAAAACTTCTGCGAGTCAGCTCTCCTAAATTTAAATAGCAGAGATGCCCGCATCTGAGCTATCAAGGCCACCCCAGTGTTCTTTTCTGAGCACTGACTGACCAGGTACAATAATGTATGTGTTAGTGTGTATTTAGATCTGTGCTTTCTTTAAGATGAAAAAAAAAACTTATGCCCAAAAATCACTGTGCAAAGTAAATTTCCAGAACTATACTATTTAAAGTTTTGGAGATTTACCTGCATCATTCAGCTTTACATGGAGAAAGCCATACAAGTGCTCTGCTAACAAACATTTCTTTAATACATATATATTTTTTCTGGGCTGGATCCAAAATATTAAACAGTGTTTAATCTTATCAGTACTTGTAAGTAAATCCATCAAATTTCTAGAACTTCTGCTATTGTTCTTATACACATGTATGACAGAAAATGTTTTTTTAACATCTATTCAGCATGCTCATTATACTCTATCTCATACTTGAGCATGTACAATGAAATAATTTTTCCTCTCAATATTGTTTTGAGAAGTCATTTTGTAGTTTGCAGCATGGTCTATATATCATCTGGAGTTTTTCAGAACTCATGGCAGACAAATCTCTCGTTGTTACTTGTCAGAATTACAGGGAGAACTGTGCTCTGCTTGCCTTTTCTTCTACCTGAATAAACTTTTTAAGAGGTATGATCGATTCCTTACCCCTCATTTTGAATAACTGGTGTTTAGACAGACTTTCTGAATCCCTGGACTGCATCTTCCGTTTGGTGTCCTCATTAGCAGTCCATCAGTCCCATTTGAGATAGATTTGGGGTAAGCAGAAATCTAAACTGCCCAGGCTGGTTTGCATCTGAAGCTACTTTGTGTTTGAGGCTCATCCTTTCCACTGTTCCTTGATTGTGCTGTGCAGCTTTGGTGCTTTACACCCATGGCTGTATAATTAAGTGGAAAGAGGCATGCACTGTGCTAAAATTGATGGTAAAGAGACATCTGAACTTAATGTAATCCTTGTTGCCTGACAGAAATCAGTAATTTGGTAATACGGCAGTTTTTTCTTCACCATCTGCTGGTCACGTGCCTCTAGTCCATCTCCAAGCATTGCAGTCTGAGACCCCTTTTGATGGCAAACATCAGTCTTAGACTTCTCTCTTAGTGTTCTACCCAACCCACAGCAAACTAGTTTCTGCCCAAATAACACTCATTGCTTCTGGGCGTGATGGGGTCCTGTCTCAGACTATAAATACAAGAGACACGAGCTAATTGAATACACAGGACATTGACTAGTTTTCCTTTAATCGCGCTTTTATTGCCTGCATAAGGTTAATTACAAGGATTCTACTTTTTTTTCCTGGGTCTTTTTAATGAAATTGCATTTCTCTAGAGACAAATATTTCAAGCAAGACTATGCTCTCTCCTTCTGGAAAAAACAGACCAATGTAAAGTATGAGAGTTACAATATCCCTTCTGCACAGAGACATGTATAACCATGCCTTGGCCTAAATCCTACATAGATATGAACGCTACAAGGCATATGAAGTCCAATCATGGAACATTTCTGACTGAATGTTTAGATTATTTTTGCTTTACACACTGCTTGTAATTTTTTTTCCTCATGTTCTCTCTTCTACATCTAGCTCATCCCTCTCTCGTCGTATTTATCTGTTTCTTCCCCACTGTTCTATTGGAGGAAAATTTGAGCCTGGATTGTATTTTATTTTCACTTAAATCCTTGAAATGTGGAATTCTTTACTTCAGGGGTTTAAAGTATACCCTCAGGGTTACCTTGGCAGACTTCTGTGGTTTTAGAGGGCAGATTTTTCTGTTTTGTTTAAGAAGGTATCACAAGCAATGGCTCTTTAGAACTTTAAGCGTACAGTAAAAATATAGAGATGACTAATAGCTATTTAGCAAGTAATGATGGCTTAGCAATATTTACCACTCCGATTTAGCCTCTCTGGCTCCATTACTTAGGATATTTTCCTGAATTAAATTTGTCTCAGTTCTATAGCCAACAGCTGTCCACAGGAAAATAAAAAAAATGTCCCAAATCCTCCAGAAATAATGATTTCATATTTCTAATGGGTTCCTTTAACTGCACAATCAAAACGGTCTCTTGTGCCCTCTAGCATGTGCTATGTCATAATAAAAAACTTCATGTCAAACCGCTCGAGAAATACAGGCAGAATAGATTAAAACTTTTATCATCATGGTTTTCATGATGCTTCATTTATGTGTATGTAATAATTGATTGATAGAAGGGGGAGAATGTATATCTACCCATGGTCTGTGGAGTTTTGCTCTGGAACTGAAGTTGACAACCACACTGGGCCTATTTGAATGAGGATGTTCATATGAAATCTGTGTCTGCTTCCCAGCCCCAAACAGATTGTGCTGTTTTTCCATTTATGTCTAAGTGTCACAATATTTTGTTTCTAAATGGTTAGGTTAGCTCATCTTGAGACCAGCTGTTCTAAAGGATTTAAAGGAATACAAGGACATGTATACTTAATATTTTTTAAGCTCTAATAAAACTGATGCACTAATATATTTAGCTCAAAATCATGACAAACCTGTTTCTAGTAACTTCAGTTACTTCAGCTTTTTTTTTTCCCCAGAAACTTTGCATTATTGTGATGTTTTAAAACATTTATTTCTATACATTCTATGATTCTATACATGACTTTTATTTTTCTTTGTGGGCAAAAAGAAATATTTTTCTCCTTTACTATTTTAAGTGACATCAAAATATTTGCTATAATCCTGCCAGTGCTGTTTGTGGCTTCGGAATCATTAGTTTGTTTATTAAAGCAGTTGGTTTTAATTTAATAGAGGGTTTTTAAGATCCAAATGTAAATTTTAAATTGAGTATAAACAAATAAATGAAAAAGCATATCCTAACTCTTAAATATCAAGTAGGGATTTTTTTCTAAAGCTTTCATCAATATTATATGTAAGAAAGGACTATACCAGCTACATATTGACAGTTCTAATTTGTAGCAATGTAAAAAATTATCAGAATTACATTTCAGTTATACAGGAATTCTCTTATGTTCTCTCAAACCACTACTAGTCAAAAGTAGTGGTTTTGTACACTGCTAAGCTACAGTATGAGTTATTAAAGTTTCACTATAATTCAAACAGTGACAGAGTTGATTGTCACCAAAACATGATAAATTACACCACTTGTGCATTTTGAACTGTAAATCATCCAAGAAAGTACATCCAGGACAAAACACATTTCTTCTGGAGTAAATACATATGTCAGGTCAGAGATTTTAAGAGCAGATTAAAGTTTTCTTTTTCTAAGGAATCTGAGATATTAGAAAGTTAGAAAGGAGGACTCCTTTGACAACCTTAGAAACTTTGAGTCATGCTCCACTTGAGAAATCCTTTAAGAATTTACATAAGAGAAAGCTGTGGAAGTCATTTAAGTAGTCATTTGAAAGTTTCATGGCTTAAAGATCCATTTTTGTTTTGTACAGCAAAGAATCTTAAAATTAATAAATTGTTTCTCTCATTCACTGAAATATAATTTATGGTTTCAACAGTCTTTTGAGATTTTAGTTTGCAGAATAAGCAATAAGTACATAGGATATACGTTTTTTTTTTCCTCCCAGTATATGAAGTGCTTGGCTATAAAAAAGTCCCAAGGAAAAGCAATTTTAAAAGGTTTGCACAAAGCTGTAACCAGTTATTCTCCCTGAATCAGGTGCTTAGTTTATAACAGTTTAGAAGAAACCAAAAGTTCAAAGTTATAGTTGTTAAACATTTTAGACCCTTTTACCAGAAGTACCCTACTAAACAGAGGGTGATGTTTAGCATGACTATGTAACTTTGATTTTTGTTTAAACTCATAAAACATGAATTTCCTGATTTTGCTAGTCCCACTGTACCCAATAATATGGAAAATGTTGCTCTCCCCAAACCTTAGGTAGTTTTCTCTTGTATAAAAATATGTTCTAACCCTCATGAGCATAGTAAGCTCAGCTGTAAAACCTTATAAATTTACATTTTTACAGAAAAAAAACCCTGACTTTTTCTGACAAATTATTGCTTTTAATGTGTGAACTCTTTTGTTCATTAAACTAAGAAAAAAAATCCTATTATGCAGTTCTGGAAATATATAAAGGCATGGATGAGCAATGGAGAAAACAGTTATAACATTTTGCGAACTCTGGATAGTTTTTTTCAGCTTCATTTATGTACATACTGATGGAGGTGAATGTCTGTTCATGTAAATGGTAACAAAAGACAGATATTTAGGTAGAGAGTTAAAATTTGTTTGATTGTAAAACAAAATGTGTATGTTGGAACAATATGTGCAATATATTGTACTTTTTGCATAGAAGTCAGAGCATGTTTAAATCATAGATTTTCTAAATACAGAGCATGGGAACTATGATGCTGAAGCAGCTCAGTGGTCCACATAGACTTATTTCTGATAGTGTTCAGCTGCTTGGGAGAAGGCTGTAGCAGACAGACAAAATCTCTCCTGCTTATTCTTAGCCCAGTCGTATAGTGGCTGACTTCTGCTTTACAATGAGAAAATTGATATTATACAGATGGAATGTGTTTTCTATAAAGAAAATTTCCACTTCTGTTAAAATAAATAAAAAATAAATAGTTACTTAAAATATCTATTCATCTTTTTTTCAGTTTGGAAGTTTTAAATTTTCTTGTGAAAAATAGAAAATTTTGGAAAGAAGACATTTAATATTCTTATTTTCTGCAGGAAATTTCTGTGGAGGTTTCAATGGATATTTCTTCTTGTTTCCAGTGGAACACTATAATTTAATATTCTTATTATTCATGTATTTTTAATCTTGGTAAGCCAATGTCCTCAGTGATATTTTTCTGGCAATCAAATTATACAATTGTGGATTTCTTGAAAAAGAATTTTGCTTATTTTTTTGTGGTTTGTTCCACTTTCTTCAACTGCTATTCGGCATTTAAGTTGAAGAAAAAAGATGAACAGCAGTTGCCCATGCAGTTTCTGTGCCTCATTCAGAGTTCTGCTTTGTCAGTCTCTCTCTTTTTATCCTGGTGAATTTTTTTTCTCATGAAATGGAAGTGTTCCCAAGCCTTGAAACTTTCTTGTTTCCCGTTCTTTAACCTTCCTTGAACCTTCATGCACTATTTACAGCCAGGATGCTGGAGGGACTGCTTCTGGAGTCAGGAAATGTTGTTGAAGGTAAGGAAAGGTGATGGGCTGAGATAGATGGCAGGGGAGGTGATGGAAAGTAGCATCCAGTGTCCAGATAAAATGAGATAAATAGATTTGTGAAAAGGGCAAGGAGGGGGCAACGAAATGTGTCTCTTGGAGGCAAGCAGTAAAAGGAATAACATCTCTCCATGCCATGTCACCGTGTCACATGTGTGTAGATTCTTTCAGCTTAGCTGCCCTTCCTGCTACAGAAGCTCAGAAAAAGCTCTATGGAGGTACCCACAAAGATATGAGCTAACCTTTTCTCTTTAGGGAAGATAGAGAAAACTCTCCATTTTCTTACGAAATGCGTACTATTGCATTTTTTTTTGAGCAGTAAGTAGGAATATTGTTTTAAAATAAAAAGAATAAATAATAAAATTAAAAATAAATGGAAAGATAAAAGAATAAAAAACAAATCCTGAATGACTTTTTCTGTTCTCAGCCAACTTTAAGTAAACACTGTAGAGATGCGAGGAATGAAGGCTATCTTGGTCCCACATATTGCATTTACTAAGCGGCAAGAGAGTAATTCAAAAGTTCCATTATGTGCTTATAAATCGTGGAAGAGTTCCTTACGTTTGTTTCAATAAACAAATTTCACTGTCTACTGATAAATTGTTCAAACCCCACTAGATCACAGCCCTCAGGTCTCATGGCAAAAGGAAATGTGCATCTCAGAGTTCAGCTTGAGCCGACCTTCCAAACTGAGCTGGGAGAAAACAACTGTCTAAGGCCTATTCCAGCAGCAACAAACATCAGTCTTCTTTAGGCCCTGATGTGGTAGTCAGAAAGGCAACAGCTATTATAAAAACCCCACTTCTGTGAACCATGCGTGGATGACTTGTACTCTTCCATCTCTCCCAGCCAAGGTATAAAACTGATCAGTTGAGCAGCAATCCTGGTAGCTGTCTTCCTAGGGCTCTTTCACAGGTAAAACTTTTTGCGTAATGGTCCCCTTTAACAAAATATTTTGGTATAACTAATCCTTTTAAAATTACACTCAACAGCTCAGAACCACTACATAGAAATTCCAACTGCAGCCAGTGCTTTTGAAATCCTATGCCAGAGTTTGTTTTTTAAGACAACACATAGCTGCTAACAGATATAATAAATGAATATATTAAGCAGTATCCCCCACACAGAATTAATTCAAACATAAAGTATCTTACAAGAAATACTCTTGAGTTCCCTCTGTGGTCTATTGTTTAATTAAATTGTTCTGTAAAATCCGTGGTTCACATTGCTCTCAATTATTCATTCCACTGAATTTGCATTGTGGCCAAGGTTTCCAAAACCATGCCTCAAATTAAAAGGTTTAAGTTCCTTATTTCTGTTTCTAAATGAATGCGCCAACTTTAGAAAAGACCTGACCAGCAAAAAAATGGGTTCCACTGCTGTTGGAAGTGGTAAGTACTCAGTCCCCACATCACCTCTATCCTTGGGCTGGTGTAGATGGTCTATGTGGCCATTCTGACTGAGTCATTGGCATGGGAGAATTTTATTTTGGAGACTTATTACCCAGCTCAGTGTTTCGATTATATTCACTGCATTACCATGCAAACAGTTTAAACTATTTCAAATGAGGCAGCAAATAAAAATGGGGCATGAGGAGAAAGACTTGTTGTTCAAACTGGTATTACCCCAGAAAAACACTTTTGTGAACCCACGGACATAGAGGACAGGTTTATGTCAGCAGGGTGGTTTGGAGGAAAGATGAAAATTATTTCTAATAGAAGTCTAAAATGTTAGTGTTTTCATGTCTGAACAGAAAGAAGTGAAAATGCAAGAAGAGCAAGAAATGACCTGCAGTTGCTCTTCCAATACATTGTGCTAATTTTTTTTTTGTCTACCTGCTGCTGCCAGCACAAGGTACTAGAGAAAAATAGATCCATGAAAGCAGCCATTGCCTTTACTTTTTAACATAAAGGAGCATTGATTTTTGTTGGTAAGGGATAAAAAATCAACAATGAAGAAAAGATATGCCTTTAGAGCTACTAAATATGAATGCATACATGCTTGTATCTAAAAATTGTAAGTATGCAATGGAAAAGAAACTTATTAGAACTAAAACTTTATCATGATTTTATTTTTAAATGTATCTCAATTGAGAAAAATTTAGCCTCTGAATTTTATGGTGTAGCAGCATTCTCTTACAGAAAACATAACAATTGATTTATACTGTACTTAAAAAACCTGGTTTGGGAAATTAATAACATGGATAGATTAATCGGGGAAAAAAAAAAAAAAAACAGATAGAATGGCCTGGCAAAATCTAAGAAAATTCATTTTAATAGTTTGAGTTATAAGTCTTCAAATTATTGCTAGCATAAATTAATTATTTTATACTAATACCTAAGAACAGTGGACCAGGACTATGCCAATGAACCATGAGAGACAGTGGCATTGACCACTGTCCAGTCTGTTAACATTGTCCAAGAGAAAAGGTAGACACTGGTGGAAGTAAGAAGTATAAGGAAACACTGAGACAATACTGGTTACCATCACAGCAGTTTCAGTGCACGAAAATTAGATCATAGGCAAGTTCTTTCAAGCATCATGGAAAAGAGGCTGAATAAGTAATGCAGTAGCTGTACTTATATGTATGGAAAACCCTTTAAAAAAATGTGATATGCCGTAAGACAGAGTGTGAATGTCTCTGCTGGAAAAATTAACAAATAGGCATCTGTGAGAAGTCACATAGGGAGAGGAAAAGCTGTGAAAGCTTTTGAAAGTGAAGATGTAAATTTTTTTTGATACAGTAGTGGACAAGGATTTAAAAGAAAAATATACAGAATTGAATAGAAGAGGATTCATGGATTTATAAGGAAAAGGACAGTTTAATTTCTTATATTATTAGTTTTATCACTTGTTACAGTGGGACTTAGGAGAGCTAGTCATGCTTTTGTGATGAAAAAGCTCAAAACAAGCATGTAATTAAAAATATTTAAAAGGTCTTTTACTACTCTTTCTATATATTTTAACTTTGTATGCCTTTGGGTCACAATAACTTCACAATGTATTTGCTTGAAATGATTGAAATACGTATAAGAAGAATTTTGATAATTTCAAACAATTTTTTTGGCGTGAAAAGTCTCACTCAGGAGCGCTTTGAGACCTGGAGTGAAATACTTTAACTTTGGCACCACCACATTTGGTTTTTCCCACTCTGGAGAATATCTTTTTAGATGTTCTCCATTTCATAAATATTAATGTTCACTTTACAAACAGAATTTGCCCATTCAGCCACAAGCTAGTTTGTAAAGAATATCAAGTACTCTGCAGAAATACAAAACTCTGAACTGTCCAGAAAGAAGCTTTACTTCCCAAGTTATCTCTAGGTATCTTGTCACATGTTTAAGTTCCAAGAGCCTGAACTAAAATCATTACTTGTAAATATTATTGCTGTATTTTTTCAGCTGAAAAATCCAACCTGATAATCTGGGATCCAACTGGATTGGGATCAATGTTAGATGAAACCATGCATTATGTAGGAATTTTATGTGAAATAAGCTGTCTGAGCAGAACTTGTGAATACATACACAAGGCTCAATTCATCTGGGGAGGGCTTTATTCTTATCATCCATCAGCCAAAGTGAAGTTCTCACTGTAACTCCACTGTAGATTGTATTTTATATAAACTTCCTGAGTCGAATACCATTATTTCTAAAATAACTTGAAAAACCATTTGCATATTTCCCAGAATGTCACTTTGGGATATTGGTCAGACTTTTAACCAGTATAAACCTGACAATTGTTTCTGCTCCAAATATGCACATATTTTGGCTCATCCCAAAAGCTTTGTAGTTTTGGTAGAAAAATGAGTTTTTGAAAGTAGTCCAAAACCACAGTATTACCTTAAATGAAAGTGTTATCTCTGAAAATCACCATTAACTATCAGATCTGTATCCAAAATCCACATTGTTTACTGATGTATCTATATAACACCGCCAAAACCAAATGCTATACTGCTTTAAATTACTGTTTTAATATATCTGAATATCCTTGATTATGGAACAAAATGGAAATATTGCTATGCTAGTACAATAATTTGGTTAGAGCTTCAGAACAAGGTGCTTTGTGATAATAGAGACTGAGACCAATTTTCTAGTGGCAGAAACGCAGTCTGGAGCTGCAGATCATGTAGAAACACATCTTGGGAGTAATTGCACATAGACTCAGTAAAATGCCTAAAATAGTGGACCATATTTAAGTGCCATTTTAGTACTGCCGTGGTGGTGGAAATGTGCCAGAAGAGGCCTTTCTAAAATGCTGTTTGAACTGATGCTGAAGTGCAAGGGTAATTTAGGGTATGGTCTCTAAGGAGGTTGTGTAAAACAGCTGACTCAATGTGGGGCGGGATATCAGGCAATCCTCAGTCTTCCCTGAAAACATCCATTGCACGGGGAGAACATGTCTGGTTTGAAGATGGTTTTCTTTTTCTATGTATTTTCCCCCCATTTGTCATACTGTGGCATAATTATATATGCTTATAACTGCATTGAAATAGAAGGAAAATGCATTCTGCTCTTCAGTGATCACTTGACCTTTATAGTCTGGTTTTCTCTGTTCTCTCCCCTCCACAACAGACTCCTAAAAAAGTAGAACTGCAATATTTAGAGAAAATATTTGAGAGGGGCCCATCCCAGAACTCTTTATAACCTGATCTGTCTAAATTGGGTCCTGTGTAAACTTTTAGAGGACTGATATGATAATTACACGGGCTTTGTCTTTCCTCCTTTAAATAGTTCCACTAAATTAAGGAGCTGGCCACATCAAAAAGGGCTACTGGGTGTTGCTCAAAATTTCCCAAATGCTGTGACTGAAATTCTCCAACAGATCTATAGGGTTTTCATTACTAAAATATCAAGACTAAAAATATATCAATAATTTCAAAGTATAATGCTTACTACACCAGCATTAGACATTTTCTCCTCAGATGTACTTGCAGAGTAAACTTTATAGTATTCAGACAAGGCCCATGTAAATACCATTTGGTCCATCAAAGAAAATATACAAAAACTAATTAGTTAAGCAACAGCATTAACTTAAATGAAAACTCTGGATCGCGCCTGCCATAATTACTTAAACACTTAACACTAAAACACTTAAACACTTAAACACTACAGATCCCAAGCACTGCACATAGCTTCCTTTATTAAAGCCTATCAAGAAAAGAGTTCAATATGATGCACTTGGACCATCTTTGATGCCCTATACATCTTGAAAAGACTGTATATTACATATAGTCATCATGAAAACATATGCTTCATAGGAAGGAAGTGTCCTTTGTTTACAACTAATGAAGTTTTTTGAATTTGTTATTTTTCCACAGGTGTCTATGAGATTAGCAAAATGAACAGTGAAAATATGACTGGAACCACAGTAAATACAATTTAGCTGCTTCAGTGATGGAGGATTGAGAAGTCTTGAAATAAATAAGAGGTAAGTTGGAAGAATGGCAAACTGTTTGACTGTATGGTTCCCATTGTGTTTTATTCCTCTCATTGCTAGTGCTAAAATTCTTGCATAATGCTGAGCATTTGGGATTGTGTATATAGGTATCTTTCTCAAAACTTCTTTCTTTTAGACTTCACTCTTGGCTAAGGTTTAGCTCTTTCCCACGTGTCAGCAAAGTATTTAAATATACATTGATTTTTCAAGGAAAGTAGTACCTGAATAAATGGGACTTTGCACGCTTGAGGGTCAGCTTGGGTTAATGTGTGTTTTATTCTGTCAGCAAAAGTATTCAGCATTTTGTAGGACTGAGCCCTTCCACTATTTGAGAAGGTTCTGTGGGCAAACTGCATTGTCAGGGACTGTGTGAAAATTGCTGTGAGCCAACACGGTCAGGAAAAAAGGAAGGAAGAGCCATTATCAGGTGGTAATAGCTATAGCACGGTCCCTTTATCCTCAGCTTCACACATGGGCACAGTAGAAGCCAGAATCTCTTGTTGGAGGTTTGAAACCTAAGCCTGAGCCCTAATACTCTGCCCTGAGCTGCTAGAGAAGCAGAGTGCAGAGCTCACTGTCAGAGCCTCTAATTTTCTTTTGCCTATTCCAAGGTTTGAAATAAAACCCACTTAGATGTTTCCTTGACTGGACAAAGTTTTCAGTCCTCAGTGGGATGTCCCTACAGACTGTTCTTCTGCAAGACTTGTAGGCAAAGCAAACTTTCAAATCCTCCTTTCTTGGAGGGTTCCCGCACAGGGCTTAAGCAAATTTGAAGTCATCTTTTGCCATCATCTTGATGAAAGAATTGATCCTCAGCTGGCAATGGGGGCTCTTATGGTCTTTTCATGTCGGTGTGATACCTATTCCTGGCCTTGAAAAGACTCACTCAGTGATAAGAGTTGTGTTCAGAACATCTGACTGAAGCTTTCATGAAAAAAATAGGTTCTTTTACTATTTTCCAGGCTACATTACTACTGATGTGTTAGCATGCTCTCTAGAAATTGTTAGTTCCTGACAGTTCTTTTACATAAATAAAATCTTTTTTTTTTTTTTCCTTTTTATATTAACCTAGATTTCAGCTGAAAAGTTTGTTTTTATGCATTTTTATTTGGAAAAGTCTGTCTCACCTTTAATTCAGTGCCAGCCTCTGTGTGTTTGTGTGTGTGCATGCATATGTGAATAGACTCACTTTCTAAATTTTTTTTTGTTAATTAATCAGAAATGCTAGACAGGGTTGTCTAGCTAGGTGTCAGTTACTTCTCAGAACCAGACCACTCCTTTGGATGATAATTATAGTTTGCAGATGTCTAATTATGGAAAAATGTAGTATTTTCCACATCATCAACTGCCTTCATGGCACTGTCTGCAAATACCCATGCTCGCGGTTTAGAGATTGTTTTCTGAGTGTCATATGGTTTAATTACAGATGAGTTTTCTAAATTCTTTCTACCAATTTTTTTTGCCCTCTCTTCATAAAATAACTACATTGTTTTTTTTATTAATGTGTATAGAGATCTGTGTAAATCCCTTTTACGTTAAAGCAAAGACGGTGGTGCATCCTGATACTTCCAGCATCTATTTACTGGTACAGATTAGTACTGAATTTAACAAAATGCTTTATTGGTATCTGTTAAAACAGAAACTTGCATGATAGTGTCAGATTTATTTCCATGAAACATAGAGTATTCACACTTTATGTTAGAAACCGGAGGCAATCTTTTGACCCACTCAGTTAAGGGAGAACCTTTGTAAAACCAGACTTATGTTCAGATGAATACACAGTAACCCAATGCTATTTAGTTACCTCAGTTCGATGAACCTCTCAACCATTCAGACTCTGTGATTTTCAGAACTCATCTTTAACTAGACTATGGACGGGATCAAAGATAACTGAGGAGCTTGCGAAGGCTAATTCTGCTGATTTTCAGGCCATTCTGCAAAGATAAAATCAAAGTTTCTGATTATTATTTTTTTTTTTTTGCAGCGTGATCAGTTCTGACTCCAACCACAGGCTAAAATCTCAAATAGTAATATGCATAGAAAACTGAGGGTAAAGTTTTCATACGTCATTTGATGTAGTAGGACTACTATCTCAGGAACGCTTTTAGAAGTGTAGACGGGTTGGTCACTCCCATCTTTCGTTTATACTTTTAACTGCGTGGCCGCAGGGAGCAAATTAGGTAAACTTAAGTTCTAATTTGGAAAAATCAAACCGGAAATGAGTAAGGAATATAAGGTATTATTGGCCCTTGATGGGAATATGCACGTGTACAGCAGGTGCACTGACGTCCGTTGCTCCTGGATACAGAAACAAAAAATAAAATGAGAAAGCCCAGAGCCAGTATAATCTCACTCATTCCAGAAGAACTAAAACTTTGTTTTCCCATAAAGCAAATTAGATATTGTATACTTCAAATTGCCAAATTGTCTAGCCAAAGAAAGCAGAGATCTATCCCCTATTGCTGGGGCCACCTACTTGGTTCCTCCTCTCAACAAAGAATAAGAAAAAGAAAGTGCAGCCTGATTGCGATAATTCTTTGGATGTCTAAATTTTATTCTGCTTTCAGGGTCTTCATGGTGGATCTAGGCTGCAATCAGACAAGCTGGTCTAAAGTCTCGCAAGCGTTATCTGTAAGTATCATTTGATACAGAGATGAGTTGCTGTGAGGAAGGGTGGATAACATTAGCTAACGCTCCTGTTTTGCTGTGTGGGCATTTACCTTTTCTTTGAAACAATCTGCTCGAGTGTTGGGAGGAGGGGGTCTGCTCACTGGTGGAGCTGGCAGGGCTCTCATTTAGAAATAACCTAAAATCTATTTGCGTAGAGTGATCAAATATTATTGAGTTAGGTGTGTGGAGGAGAAAGGGGTGTGCATTCAACACCAGTAGGTAACTGAAATACAGTTGTGATCTATTTAAGTAGATCATGCCTGCTGATATTCTGAGTGTCAAGAAATATTGTTCCCTTCACCTTTAACTGATCTTACTGCTGTATCAACAGAGATAGTATTGCAAAAATACAGTTATTGTTACTGTTACTTTATCACTAGGATTTTCCTTCATTAAAGTGTAATTTCCACTCCAGACATTACAAAAAAAGCCTGTGAGGAAATAGTGCTCTGGATTTCTCTTCTTTGCTCTCCTCTTAAATCAAAATCAAATCACACTGTGATCTGGAGTGTCAATCTTTATAGTGGTGATCTAAAAAAAAGCACATAGATCACTATAGGGAATGTGATAAGGAAACATGAAAAGAAAGGGAAGAAAAACCAGAAATAACAAAATAGCAACCAGAACTTGGAAGTGTTTTCTTTTACAAAACCATTCAACAGAAAATCTCATGGCAACTAAATCTTAGAGAAACTCTGTATTTTGAGAAATTTCCAGTGCAAAATGAAACTTAAAATAATTAACAATTTATTTTAATTAGCTCTAAATCAACCATGACAGAATTACCTTGATGACATCTAAATTGCTGTAACCAGGTGCTGGAGTTACCACTCCCCTGAGATGACAAACGAGCATTTACAGTGTCAAACGGTTCCCTGCCAGCCCATACTTGGCTCACATTCAGACTTATTTTTTGGACAATTTTATTTTTTCCCTATAAGAGAACGTTTAAATTGTACAACACGTATCTGGAGGAAAAAAAAAAAAAGTAATCTTTTTCAGTTGGCGAAAAGTGCGTCTTGTTTAAATCCTGCTCCTGTCACTGGAGTCATGGACTCAGGCTTGAAGTTCGTTAGCACGCTGCTGTAATTGACAGCTGATCTCTGAGCTGAGGTTAAAAGTCAGCGGAAGGGAAGAAGTACCAACCAGCACAGCAGCTACAGGAATATGAACAAAGGTGGGTTTATCGCTTACAGTAGATATGGTTTCATGTCTATCTTACGATTTGCATAATTCAACACCGGCAGAGTGCGGGTGTATTACATTCATAACTGGTTCTAGGAAATCTTTTTGTTAGAGTTACAGCTGTCCAGCTGTGGAAATACCATAGGTTTTGCCACGGGATGGATACCATGCTCACATGGTATGTGTGGCCCAGGAGCAGGGAGCTAATCGCTATATTAGTATTGTGGATAATTTAAGAACAAATGCAATTTTCAGTGTACTCTTTTCAAAACCTTAGAGAGTAGATAAAGCCAGAGTTTTATTTTTGATTAAAGTTTCACTTCTTTACCTCTTCTTTCTTTACAAAAGATTATGTATTCCCTCTGACTTTTGTTTATTTTGCTTCTTTTTATTTGCTTTTCTTGCTATTCCTATTTATCTTTCGTAAAAGATATTTTTCTTCTCCTGAGAGGAACTTTTTACATTTTCTATCCACGATATGAATCTATTCATGAGCAATTAGAGTATATTGTTGCTTGGAAATACAATTACTTTAAGACTATTTTCTTTTCAGTTGATTTGGATTATTTTTCTGCCTTTTAACTAAAACATCAATCTGGCTTTTTAATTTAAACTTGATGTCTTCAATACAAGTGGCCCCTTCCTAGTTTTATCTTCTTTTATTTCACGCCGCCTTCCTTCTTCACTCTTTTTTACTGCGTGAGCCTGGATTAAAACGAATCATCTTTATTCCTCTACCAGCGGCGCCGGTTGCAAGTTCTTTCCCCGTCGGCAGGAACGAAGCAGTGAGTGAGAGCCGCGGGGACGCTGTCAGTTGTTTATTCTACAGCCAGGGCTATCTTAGCAGGCAGCTTCCCGAAGGAGCCGGGCTTACGGTAGCGAGGGAAGCCACGGTGACTCATGGCTCAGCACCCCACTTATCATACCTGCTGAAAGCCGGACCATCCATCCATCCATTCCCCCGCTGCCCGGACGCTGGGTTAAAACTGCCCCCTTGGCCTCCCAGAGGCTTTTTTGTCTGGAGCCAGCACGAGCTGCCCTCCCGTGGAACAGCCGACTTTCCGGGCTGGCTGATGCTTCCAGAGATTGTGGGCTGGCAGAAATCCACTGTAATCGCATTTTTATTTAATCGTTTTTATCGAATCCGAGGGCTGCACGCGGCGGGTCCAGGTAGAGAGGGAAGTTTGGGAAGTGGTGGCGGTGCCAGCTCCGCCGCCGTGTCCGGCGTCGTTCTCCTGGTCTCACCACCCCGGCTGAGGGACCTGGGCAGGGACACGGGGCAGCTGGAGGGGAGGACGTTCAGATCAGGACCCAGACTCTGCAGCGCGGGTCTGGAGGGAAGGGACCCTTTCCTACTTAAAACAGTTCTTTCCTGCTCCCTCAGTCTCATAGCATACCTGTAACTGCTCTATGTTATCAAAGAAAATCTGATCCCAAACATACTTTATGCAGCAATTCTCCAGGGATTGTAGTTTTGACCCCCCAAAAAAAAGAGCCAGACCTTTCCTGGCTGCCCAGCAAATTATGGAAAAAACTCCTACTTAATGCTTTTGAGACTGAATCAAACTCTCTTCCCCACAAACATTCAGCAGCACCAGTGGGGAGCTCCCCAGTGGGAACAACCAAAAGCAAGGACAGAGTTACCGCTTCCCGTCGGCGCAGGGAGCCAGCACCCTGGAACTGCATGTCTATTGCATACCCTGCATGGTAGAGCAAAGGAGTATAACTGAGAACTTGGAAGTATATGGGAAATGAAGGATTGAAATCTGTGGCTGTATAATTTTCAAAATAAAAAGGGTGCTGTAATTTTTTTTATTTTTTTATTTTTTTGCATAGCACAGCAGGTACAAGGGGGAATTTTCTAAAGGAAGTGCAGGAGATAAGTAGCAAACCCGTCTGTAAATGCCACAGCTATGAATATTCGATACAGTTCCAGGGTATTTATATAGTAAACAAGAAAATACAACACAAAATTGCAGTAATAAAAAAACCAAGAATTTCAAAGGATACGTTAAACTTCAGGCTTCTGGGTATAACTCAATTTTTAAATGACAGAAATTAGGGGAAGAAATTGGCATTTATATTATTTCACAACTGCCTTTGTGTTTCTGGCAGGATCCTCTAACCCAGTAGCAAGATCCAGTGGAGCAGATCTTGGGACTCTGCCTTTCTCACTTCATATTTTCTATAGTTTTATGCCTGTTTTTTCTCAGGACATTATTTTGCATAACTAACTTATGCACACATTTTTTTTCTGTAGTGTAGCACACAGTCTGCCTCTTGCAAAGCACTTTGGGAATCTTGTTGGGAAGCTAGCAGGAGGAATTTTAATGTGATATAATATTTTTAATATTGTATGAAATTAGGAAGCAACACAAACAGTGTTATTATACATAACTTTATTTGAGTCTGCAATTTTTCCTGTATGGTTTCATGCATATAAATGGAATACCCAGGGTCTGGCCATGTGTTAGCATCTCACATTTCCTTTCCTGCCACAAACGTTGCTTATTATAATAGTATGAACTGAAATATGTATTTTTTTATTGCTGTTCCAAATGAATAAGTAGAAAGACACAAATATGGATTTGTTTTCCAATATTACCTGTGTCTGTTTTATAATCTGATAAAATTTTTAGTTGACAAAGCGCTGAATAAATGTAGCCCAGTACAATATGTTAACTCAAATGTTTAACACGTGAAATTTAATGAAATAACAATTTAAACAGATAAGGATTAGTCAAATACAAAAACTATTAGAAACTTTCCCATAATTCAAAATAAATTCTCAACCATTATCAGATGTAGGAAAACCACATAAGAATCCATGAAAAAAGTTTTCAAGCTCCAATAAGTTAGATATAATAGACCTTTTTTTGTCAAACACAAAAATAAATATTATTGATTTTATGAATAAATACATTTTCTTAAATGATTTAGAAAGCTCTGTTTATTCATATACAGACAGTGTTTAGAATATGTAGTAGCCAGTATGTCTGCAGATATATTTATGTTGGACTGTTTAGATTGGCTTCACCTCTGTAATAATTTATAACAGTTTCAATGTAAACCTGCCATTGAGCAGGTCATAAAGGTCCTGCATTTTAACCATCATAATTTCAGATAAACCCACAAAACTATTTCTTGCAGGAAAGGTCTAGTTAATCCTTGAATATCTTTGGGATGGAATTTGTTTTTTTATTTAGCCAAATTTAAAGAGCAATAAAGGCTGCATTTTAACTGTGTTTGATATTCCAGTACTGGTGATAATTTAAAATATATACATTTTGTTTTGTTTTACAGCAGTAACTCTTCATTGACACTTATTAATACAGAAATTTCTCCCTTCAATTGATTTCAAGTCTTGCTCAAAAGAGAAAGCTACTGTTCATTTTTAAACGTTTCATTGTACACTAAAAAACCTAACATAAACACAGTAGTGTTTTTCCACACTAAATGTAGATAGATCAATGCCATTTGTTTTTCACTTGATAGAAATTTCTTAAAGGCATGGATTTTGGAAGTGTGAGAATTCTTTATTTAATTTCTAAGTTAAAAAAAAAAAAAACAACAAACCAATAACCCTGTTTTCTCAATAAGAACATTTTCTACCAAAATTCCACCAATATACTTATCATCAATGAAATATTTCTGAGTACTAAAAGCTAAAAATTTTTTAATAGCTGCTATATTTTAGTATATATATATATTTAGTATTTTAAACAATGAAAAATCAAAAAATGCAAATACAAACATTGATTTGTTTTTGGGGGGGTTTGGGCTGTTCTTCTTCTGGTTTGCTTTGTTTGTTTTTTTTGGTTTGTTTTTGTTTTTGTTTTTTTTTTTTTAAGTTCAGGAAAGCATCTATCTTCTTTCGAGCATCCTCCTGTTCTACCATGAAAACACCTAAGGGGATTTGCCTCATGCTTGCTTAAACTTCAGATCTCACCCAGGAAGTTCTGCAGTTCTACGTTGACCAGCAGTAGAGCACGGGGCCAACAGCTGAGCTCTCACTCTAAAACTATGCAGTTCTCTAAGAGAAAAGAAATAAATCTTATTTTCTGTAAATACAGAAAGCTTCAGGTGAGTTTATCCTTTCATGCGGATTTGTCATGTTGCTCACCACTTCCCTGTTCCCCACTCCTCTCAATTAAGGCAGCCCAGGTTTTATGGCAATAGACACAGAGGATGCCTGTGGGATGGCTGCAAGAAATCAGGTGGAGTTTCCCAGATAAAAGGAAGAAATTAAAAGCCTGTGGCGTGTTTCCTAGTAAAAGACTACATAGAGCTTTGTCCAGGTAATGTTACGCTTAATTTTTTACCTGTTTTCAATGCCACATGAACAATACTTCTCTTAGTCCTTGTCTGATGTCATCCTTCTAGCCTCTGATGACCAGAATGTCAGTAGAAAGATGGTTGGTTGGCTGCAGTGGGGAATAGAGGGGATTATGTATCTAGGGGAAAATGTATCCTGATTTCTCCAGGTTGAGGTAAGTTTTATATATACTCTGCTATTAGAGTGTTGTTTGGACATTTTGCTAATTGAATTCTCAAACGTTTCTAGGTATGAGGGAAAATACTGAACAGTAGTTCCAGCACTGTAACCTCTATTAAATATATTTTCCTAGATTTAAAATTTAATTGGACTGTCTTGGCAAACAAATTGTGTAAACTGTGTAATACTGGTCAGAGTGCTTCACTTGCTGCCATAGGGATGAGTTCTTGGGATTTTCCAATGTGCAGACATAATTTCAAAGCCATTATACTACTGGCTTTCAAATTAAATTGGGGAGCTTTTCAAATGTCATTTTGTGCTAGTATAAATGCCCTCATGATGAAATAGAACGGAAACATAATTTCACTTTTTTTATTCGTACAGTTTATCACTTATCCCCTGGTAATCCTCCCTCCCTGTGGCTCCAAAGTCCCTTTGATACAAAGCAGTGTACAAGCATGGAAGAGAGATCTGGTGGTACAGACCAACATTTTGTTTGGTTTCCTACTTTTGAAAAATGAGGAATATTGGGGCTTCTCTTTGTTAGAATTTAAGGAGCAACTTCAGTGGCATTCACTACCAAGGGCTTGTTTTATAAATAGCTCAGCCATCAGAGAGCTCAAACACAGTATTATTGAAACCATGCTTTCCTCAAAAATGGGAAAATGGAACTTCCATTCAGAGGTATGTATATTTCTTGGTACATACATTAGCATATATACTGATAATGGACTCCAGTCCAAATAAGGTGGATGACATTTCCTGTGAGACTGCTCTATTGCATCTGTATCAGAAGGATTATTTTGTATGACCTGTTCTCAAAAGTACATAAATCTGTTAAGCATAGCTTTCTTTCCACATTTAATTAACCTACATCTAATTAATTAATCTATCCTACACTGCATTTCTAAGGAATTTATGAATGTGCGACTGCTGAGCCAAACAAATGCAGATTTTTGTGACGCAGAAAATACAAGACAAAAGAAAAGACAGGGATGGGCGAAATATAGCACATAGCCTTTACTGATGGCATTTTACAGGCAATAGTTACTTGGTATTTCAGAGATTTAAATGTCAAACTTGTGGCCAGGGCAGAATGGGGAGGGTGCATTTCCACCTGCCCTCATACGTGTAACTGTATTTCTGGTGGTTACTGACTGACCAGATGCTCTTTGTTTAGTAAATCCAGGCGAAAACCAAAGTCCTGAATGTTGATTTGCATTGAAGCATATACCACGTGTTTTAAAAATACCTCAAATACTTCGTCTTTTCCCCAGACCCTGACTCATTCTGCAAGTTAGCGTGATCAGTTGTTTAATTATTACTGGGTGCTCAGATTCTCCTGAATGGCACAGTCTTCCCTCTGTTTCTGGCTCAGCTTCTGTAGTTGTGAGCTTTCCAGGCGTGCAAAATAATTGCTATTTCTCTTCCGTGCCCTCCACCTCTGATCACTGAAGGCTGCCAGGTATTTTGCTTATAGTTTGGCCTGCCTGACAACTTCCAAATAAGAACTGCTGGAGTTAGACAGTGGTGTTCCAGACTGCAGTTTGATGGTGAAGGCTGAGATGCGTGGCTCGTTAATGAGGATTTATTTGGGTGATGTTGACCAGCTACCATAGGGAGAGTTTCCTATTATTTTTTTTTCCTGGTGCCACATTTTTATTAGGTTTGCTTATAGAAATATAGCAAAACAGAAAAGGCTGCACTGGCTTTGCTCTGTAAATATTTAAGTATAGGCTGTGTGGACACATGGCAGGTATAAACCAGACTCAAAGAGATCTCCAGTTTGATGATGGTCTGCCTAATCTAATCTAAGTATCACTGAACGTGGTACACGGTGCCTCAGAATTTACATGTAGCCAGGGCGTGATGAGCCTTTCATTACGCTGTTTTCCTAGTTATGCTGTAAAACAAACTCACACTTGGCACGGCAGAAACGCTTGGCAGGAATGCTGTTATATTCACAGGTCAGGAGACAGTGACTGATACCTTGTTTAATGGTCTCGGAGCGTTAGCAAAGAAGCTGAATCCTACGTGCTCTCTCCACCTGCCTGCACGCAAAGGGACAGGCAGATTAACTCAGCCTGCTACGCTTCACTGCCTTTTCCCCCACTACCTGCAGCTGGCCCCTTACAGAGCTATTAAAATAGATTTTTCTGATACGTGGGGTTTGTTGGTTTTGTTTTTGTTTTTGTTTTTTTTTTTTTTTTTCCCCCTCTCACTCTCTTGAGCTTTTTGCCAGTCTGCCTCTCCCTGACTTCTGAATTTCTCCCGCGTCTAGCATTATGCTCCCTGCACTGAGATCGTATCAAATTCTCTGCTGTGTAAATTGGCATGGCTACGCAGCTCTTGGAGGCTCTTTGCCAGTTTACACTGAGAGCCTATCCCTAAACAATTATACTCAGCAGTACCAAAAAACCACTTAAATCAACAGAAAACGTAGGAAAGCTTTTGGGCCCAAATCCCGCTGCCCTCAGCTTCTTAAATTGGAGAAACTTCCAGGAAACAAGGACACGGAAAGGGATCTTGGGGAGAACTGGGGGCACAGTCAGCCTGTTCTCTCAGCAATCAGCAGAAGAAATAACAATACAAATCCCTTGCTGTCAGTTCCATCAGCAAGAAGTAAACAAGAATAAGCAAATCAATTAGTACTTAAAATAAAAGTATTCTCTCTGAGTTTTTCTCTATTTCTCCTCTTGGTCGTAAATCATATAACCCTGCAGAAACTGTGGTTGCTTGACAGAAAGCCAAACATAGATATGGGCATTTTATCATAATTTCATAAAAAAACAGTAAAAATAAAGGCTCAGCAACTACATTAATGTGCTGCTGGCACAAGGTTCTTGAAGACAGTGAATCAGAATAGAAGAAGCCATGAAACAGGTAGGTGTGTGATTGCCTTTTGTCTGAAAGTCCTGGGTTTGCTGGTTTGCCAAGCCAAAGCACGGGATACTGAGGACGTGTTGTAGGACAGCTTTGTTCCTCTGATCACCAGTCAAGTTCTGCTCATCTCACTCATGCAAATTACCCCACTAACTTCAGCAGCTACACTAGCATGGTTATTGTGAGCAAACTTTGGCTTCAACGCTAACTGGGTCTTCAGCAAAACTAGACTTTTGTAGTCATGGAACAGGAAATGGCTCTGTACAAATATTTACTGGTGCTAGTAACTATGAATTTCACATTTACAATTACACTAATGTCTGCCTCGGGTAGAATGAATCATGTCTTTTCCTAACAGAATGATTTATCCTATAAATATTTGTTGTAAAAGCAGGACACACTATGCAAGGCAGCAAGGAAATAATTTCATCTCTTCAATTAGAAGAAGTACTCTAATTGACTTTTGACCTTGATAGTCCTATAAGGACTAACAGAAACTCTCTTACCCACTTTACACTATGTCTGTTGTGTAATGTTTAAATAAGGCTGTAATTCAGAGAAATGTCTCCCCTTGTTAAAGTGTCAATAAAGTTCTTATTGTTTAAGGAAACTCCTGGTAGAATGTCTTGTACTTCAGCTGCGAATATTTATTCTTTAAAAAAAAAGATCCTGGTTCTTGCAATTTTTCTTCTGTCCTTCAGTGTTCCTCGTAAATCTAAACTGTACCTGTTTGACTGTTGTGTATGCATATGTATGCACACGCTGCAGATGAAATCATCATAGCACAGCTAGATTCTCCTGAGGGATGTATCTGGAGCTTACCCTACTCTACCTTTTGTCGTTGCTGATGGATTTTTTCTTTAGTGGTTCCCAATTATTCATTCCCAGTTTTGGGACCATCCCGGGACAATGTACAAAGAAACCAGAATATGTACTTTCATTGTGGTTTCATGTTTATTCAGATTTATTTTCTATTGAGGAAAAAACACACAATCAAGACAAAGATAGGAGTGACAAAAGAATTATAATCTACGTGGCCCAATAGAGAGCAAACTGAACTGAATGCTTGCATGTCTCTGTAGAGAAAAATCTCAATTGATAGTCAGTCTCGCAGTGGCCCAGAGGATATTTTTTCCTGCTAGTTCATGCTGTTTGAATATCCTGAATGTGAAGAAAACACACTCATGTTTGTTTGCTACATTTCACAAGCTGACAAACCACTGCCAAAACACACGTGGTCCATTTTCAGTGAGTTTTGGCCAGGTGAGGAGACCCAGAGTTACACGTTTCTTCCCTGCACATACATCCTCCCTGCCAAAAATAGTATGAGATTATCAAAGGTCACTTACAGCTGCTTTTTGTCTTAAGTTTAAATGAAGATGCTCAGAACTGTATTTATTGCAATTTTGATGCAATTCTTTCTAGAAATTACACTATGCAGTTGTACACTGCTGTCTTTGCCTCAGTCATTTAGATAAAGTTGTCATATGGTTAGTTTTAGATGCTCTGTAATCCCAGTACCTGCCAGACTGAGAGGTGGGAAGAATGCCAAGCCGTGGAGTTTGCTGGGCTCTACAGCAGCCAGGATGAACTGAAGGACCTGAGCTTTTCCTGTGAGCATTCCTTGGGAATGGGCAAAATCCTTCCCCTGCTGCGTAGAGTCTGAGAGGTATCTGAGCTCTCTAGTTATGAAAAGTGAGGAGGAAAATGGCTAATGAATTCAAATCTGGACTGGAGAGAAAGGTATATGAACTGGGTTGTGAAATCAGGTGAAGAAATAAGAGCATCACAGGCCACGAGTGAGAATCCACTGGATACATTGGAAAGTGGATACACTGATGAAATTAGCTGAAGAAGGGAACTTAAGACAAAATCATGACGTTACCACTTCAGGTCAATTGTACACAGGCAAGCAGCCATCTCAGAAGGTGCCTGTGTTACTGCAAGGTCAAATCTATGAGTCCTATGTAAAAGGTAGCAGAATTAGCGCATATTTCCTTCACTTGTGAAATAATCTTATAACAACTTTTTCTCATGGGGCAGTTGGGCTTCCTAAAGCAACGAATTTTCATGTCTAGGCATAAGATTAACTTTTCATTCCTTTAGCTCACTCTATATTTGCATATTATTTATTTCTGTAATTTTGTTTTTATTTCAGCCCAGGATGAATTTTAGAAGAAAAACTTTTTTTTGTCTGTTTTTAGGCTTGCATTTCACTTGATTTCATTTTTCTAACTAGATCTGTAGGTGCAAGTATATGTAATCAGTTCTGGTGTTATGCATGAGAAATTTTGGAAACAGGTTTGGAGCTAAATTGAGACAAGAAATGTACAGAGCATTAAGTTGAGGAGCTGAGTTTTACTCTCAAGTCTCTGAGGTGTATGCAGTGAACTTAACCTGAAAAAGTATAGTCGTCCCTAGTTGTAAAAGATTTTCCTGAGCTAATATAATAAAAATACTATGGATGAAGTATATGAACACAGGTACATCGTGCAGGGAAAGTCACCTCCCAGCTGTTAGCTTTCTACAGCCAAAGCTTTCCTGAAGCCCAGAGGAAGCTTCTGCCTGCACCAGTTTATCAATAATGCTGGCACCTCGACCAGTATTGACATGGATACTGAAGAAAGTAGTAAAGGAGATGGGTATATCTAGGAGGACATGATTTGAGAAGTAAAATCAGTGTTTTGCATGCAATTCTGTCGAACGCACAGCTTCCTTGTATCCATGGGGACAGATGTAAAGCAAGCATACAATTCTTGATTGACAGTGCTTCCATTACTAATGCAAATAAATAAGCTATTACAAAATATCAAAAGATTTTGGAGGCCTTCAGGGCAAAAATCTGCAGCAACAAGTATCAAGTCTGTGCTTTCTATTAATGAAAATAAAATATAGTAAATCTCCCTTCCTGCTGTGTTCCTTGCCTGCAGGATGGAGTGCAATGAAGGAGTCCTTTGGAACACAGGTTCATTTATGCACGTCTGGTCTGCCCCAGTCAGACAAGTGGGAGAAACACAGCAAAGCAAGATCTCCAGGTACTTATTTTTTTTTCAAATGTTCTATTCTATTTAGTTAAAATCAGTACCATACCAAGCAACTGTATCTTCTGCAAATGAGAAACCTATGGACAACCAGTGAGCAGTTCCTGATCTGCTATCCAAAGGCAAACCCCCTCTTCTCTAGTTGGTAAGTCTAGAATTAATGTAAGTTTCTGATTGTATTATTTCATTAAAAAAATAATAATTATAAATTAATCTGCTTTTATTTTAACCAGGTCAAAAATACACTCTCAGGTTTGGACTGCTTACTTTTTTTTTTGTTTTGTTTTGTTTTTATCCTATCTGTTCATGGTAAGGGCAATGGAGGCTTCTAAACTAGAGCATCAGCAGTCTGACATTATAATTAGTATGTCATATGCATTTCATAACCAATACCTCTATTTTAATTTTTTTTTATGAACAAGGAAGGAAACATTTCTGGACTCGTTTTCTTGTCTGGCATACATGCTAGGGAAGAAAAGCTCTGGTTTCCAAATTTTTCTCACTGTTACTTTAAGAGGCAAAAGTAAATGCATGTCCAAAACACTTTACTGCTTGTAAAGTCCTTCTGTATTTTAATGTGCCTCAGTATGACAAAATAAGAGGATATCTTTAAGTTTAGTAAGTCTCCTTTTCCTGTGTACTTTAATTTATGTTTCAGGCATTTCAAAGTGACTGTGCGGCACTCTATACATTGTAAAAAAAAAAAAAAAAAAGCCTCTAGAAATGCTGGTCATGTCTAAAGTGAGAATAATTGGCCCTGACAGAGAGGAAAGTAGTAATTGGAATGAGAGTTGTTTAAATAACAGTTTAAATTTTCTTTCCTTACTTTTCCGATTATATGCACTATAAAGCAGGATTTCTTTGCCTTCGGTGTTTCACAGAGTCGTTTCTGTATGCAGCGTGCCCAGTAGTATAACTCAAGTAATAAGCCCAGCTATAATTTGGATTAGACTTTGAGTTTAGCTCCCTTACATACAAATACGCCATTCAATTGGTATTAACACCGTATCATCAAAATATTCAGTAGGCTGAAGCAGGACAGGCTAATTGCGTCCTCTAATTCTTCTAAGTTATCATCATTCCTTCATTCTGAACGGTTAAATGGAAATTCCGATGCAACACTAGAGGAGGAAAAACATGCTTGAAAACTTGAGCTATGAATACACTTCATGTTCTGCTAAACACTCTCCTCACTGTTAGTATCCAAGGAAGAGTAAAGTTACTATGTTTTTTAGCCCTTCCTCTGTGTGATTTGTGTTGTTCTTGAATATAGCTTTGCTCAGAGCTATGCAGAACAGGTGTTTGAAAAAGCTTTGGAGTATGTCAAGTTTTAGTACTGTAACATGACTGTGACTATTTTCCTGTTGAGCACATCTGTCTCCTGCAACAGATGAAGCCCCCATCTAAATAGTAGTGGGGGTCTGCGTGGCCACATCTGCCCTCCTTCAAAATATTTATGCAAAATATAAATCAAGGCAGGGATTGATTTGGGAATCTGGAGGGATCAAGTGACATCTGCAGTGGAACAAATGAAATCTAAATGTGCCCTTATTTGCAGAATAATATGTGAAAATTGTTGCATGAGCTTGGTCATTTCCTACATCGGCTTTAACGGACACAGCCAGAATGTGTCAGCCCTGCTAATCTCAGGGATCAGTTGTCCTTCCAGCAACCTTTGATGTTTGTCTCCTGAACCTTTAGCTAAAACCTTCAAAGTGTCTTAGAGGAGCTTAGAAAGAGTGAGGTGTTTGTTTTTCTGGTTTTGTTTTGGTTTGTTTGTTTGGGGTTTTTCATTATTTTTTTGTTTGTTTGGTTGTTTTTTTCTTTAAAGGAAACAAAGTCATAGGTGAAATTTGGCTCCATTAATGTGAGTGATAAAATTCTACTGACTTCAGTAACAAAGCATTTAATTCTTCTGAAGCAGCGAGCGGTCCACTTTTGGAATAGTGAATCTGAAGTGTCTAAATTCACAATTCAGAATCATTTTGATTCTTGATGCTGTCCAGGATGTAAAATGGAGATCAATAATTATAAAAGTATACGATTTATGAGAGCTGTTTTCCAGTTATATCCATTTGACCAAAAAAATCTGATCTCTTAGCAGACCTATCTGCATTAAAAATAAAAATACTTGGGAATTCAACAATACAGAGGTAACAAGATGAGATCAGGCTTTTCAGTTCATCAATACGTGTATTTTGTTCTGTCTACCTTTTGCAATATAGATGACATTGCATGAGCTTTTGGTACTTTTTCACCTGAATTTCTTTAATCTTCACAAAGATATTATTTTTTTTTTTTTACTATTGGATTTCCTAGAAACTATTTATATGTGGAAAATGCTAATACTTGTTTGAAAAGAAGTTAGCTTTGTGCAGAATGTGGGGATTTTGTGGCAACTTCTGACTTCAGCAGCAAAATGATAATTTTGGCCATAAAAAAAAAAGTTTCAATTTCACTTCAATTTGTTTTCCAGTGTATTAACAAAATGCTTTACAAGAGGTTTAGTTCAGCTGCTCATGTCTTTTTCTTTCTGATGAATTGGGCCTCTTCTGCTGAACTGCAATTCTCATGAGCCACCAATGGCTTTTGAGTCTTGGAGACCTGCACAGTCTGTGCCCAAGTCCCTCATCCAGGGGTGCAGGTGACGGGGAAAGCAAACCAGCAGGGTGGGACAAGGGCAAGAATCACTCTGACCATAATTACTGTGATCATCGGCCTATCAAGAGCATCATGATGCTTTTTTTTTTTTCAAGAAACAGCTTTAGAGCTAGCAGTAATCTGTGATGCACCTCAGAGTTTTAAGTAAGTTTGGAAGCTGAAAAGCCTTCCTGCAGAAGGATGAAACTGGGGTTGCATCAGACTGGTTCCAGTCTGGGTTAAATACGCCTGGCCCTTCTGTATTGCAGATCAAGAGTTCAAGTATAAAATGACACGATGTTTTAAATGGGTAGTTTCAGTGTAAGCAGCAGCTGTAAGTGCAAAAAGCAATGATATTGCCATCACACCCCTAACAGTCAAAACTGTTTGGAAATCTCATTTGTTTTTCATTAGTTACCGCAACAGTTTGAATAAAATCCTGTTCAATCTCAGCAAAGAGTACTTTGGAAATGTTAGTCTGTTATTCTTTAAACAAAGTTCAACAGCTATTAACAGAGTACTTGTTTATGATCTTCTATAAATATTATGTTTCTGTACTTCTTTGAAAATGTGGACTTTTTAATTTCATTTTTATTTTAGTAAAAACTGTAAAATTATGACTCACCAGCTGCAGAGTGCCAAGACAGGATATTTCCCAATATATGGGGCAAACAACATTTTTATGTATTTTTGTTACCAATCATATAAAACCCAGCTTATTTTTATAAATGGCTCCATAGGCCTGCACCATAAAAGTTGCATATAATTTTATCCCAGGTTTCAGGAATTTTGGTGCCCATTACCTAGGAAATGTAAACTCTCGTGTTCCTGAGCAAAGTCGACATTTTAGTGACCAGTGAAACCCACTCATTTTCATGCAGAAGTGGCCACCTTTCTTCCACTCAGCCAATATCTCACAACCCAGACAGAAAGTGGAGCTGGACAAGAAAAAAAAAAAAAGAGCACACGCTCCCATGAGGTTTCAGTACAACAGCTCAAAAGGAAGTTGCAAAATTAACAGGGTGAGCGGTGACATTTTTTTTTCTAATTCCTTGAGCGCATGTTCTTGTGGCATAGCCACACAGATATCACCACTTACCTGTAAATCATCCAGAGAAAAACACGTCTTCAATTAATGAAGGGAGTAAGCCTCATTACATTATGATGGCTATAAAGCTTGCTGTAATAATACCTGTAGCGGTTTACCTCCGGAGCACTGAATGTGCCTGACCAAAAGGAGTTCTATTGAGCTATTTGTATAATTAACCTGGGGACACTAGTGGGTAGCCTAATCACCAGACGTATATTTTATAATAGTTTAGCCTTCTCCCTTATGACTACTGCTATTAAAAGCAGCAGATTTAGATTTAAATCCAAATTGAATGAGTTGCGGCACTGCTTTCATTTGTGGCTAAACCTTTCAGTGGCTTTCCTCAAAACTGAGATAAAATTAGATGTAGCTTTATAGTTTAGGACGCACTAATGCATTCCAGTTTCACACGAGACACTTGGCTTTATCATTACTTGAACTATTCTATTTATAAGCCAGGGATAGATCCATGCCTCTTAATTGAAAAAATGGACATGCAAGATTATGTCCAAAAGAATAAGCAATCAGTTTAGTTTTTTGAAATGGAGTTTATGTTTTTTGTTCCACCTTATTTAAAGAGGTGTCAAGGCACAATATGAAACCCCCAAATCTAACCTGAGTAGAAGGCAAATGAAATCCCTGGGAAGTTCTTTCTTGAATGCTAAGAGCCTGAGGAATAAACAAGAACAGCTATAAGAGTGGTAAACAAACTCAAAGGAGAGCAGTTTAAGTGACTAAAAAGCAAAACATGAAGGTGGAATTTAGGAGGTTTATTAGGAATAAGGAGGCTTATTTTAAAGGTTGATTGACTTCTTACTATCTTCTATAAAGTAATCCTTTGATGGCTATGAAGAGAAGGCATTTAAGGAAAAGGAGACCTTGAATTCAGTAGCATGTGCAACATCACCACGTGTTGTAGAAGAGAAGCAGGCAATTAGCAGGGGCCAATGAGATGCAAAGAGTGATTTGGAAATTTACCTTGGGTATTAGCCAAAGGGAACCTAGCCAGAGGAAGGTAGGATGGCTGCTAAAGGCTTAATGCTAAAAAGAGCCAGTATTTGATCAAAGGACACAAAGACTAGGAAAGTGTCAGGAGCTTGGGCAGACTTAGTAAAACAAAGGAGAGTGGATTAGACTTGAAGACACTGACAGTATCACATAAAGTGGATGGAAGGAAAGACTAAGACCACCATTGCTTTTGACCTCTGTTATTCCTCGCTGTCACCTCCATATAGACCCTGACTCCCTCTCCCTGATGCCATCCTCTTGGGTACTGTGCACTTTTGTTGGGTCCCACAGGTTGAACAAACCCAAGTCCCCAGCCTCTCCTCTCAGGTCAAGTGCTCCAGCCCCCCACTGTCACGGCAGATTTCTCCTGAACATGTCCTAGGTTTCCAACACCTTTTGTATTAGGGAAGCCATAACTGGAGACAGCACCGAAGTGCAGCCTGATGAGTGCTGGCTGAGCAGGAATAATCCCTTTCCTCGATCTACTGGCTATGCCTCTATTGACACAGTCCTGTATCTTGTTGGTTTCACTGCTGCTGGTGTGTATCTGCTGCCCGCCAGGACCTTCAGATCTTCTTTTAGCAGAGCTGCTCCCCAGCCAGTCAGTCCTCAGCCTGTCCTGGTGCAGGGATGCCAGTCCTTCCCAAGTGCAGGGTGTTGCATTTGTCCTGGTTGAATTTTACGAAGTTCCTTTCGACCTGGCTGGCTCCCTCTGAACAGCAGCACTGCCCTCCAGCATGTCACCTGCTCCCTCCTCCACTGGTGGTGTCCACAGACATGCTGAGGGAACATTCAGTGTCCTCCTGCTCATCAACAACAAGATTCATCAAGGGAAGGGAGAAGGCAGAGAGCACTGCACACACGACAGTTTGGAGACTGGAACCAGGTAAATACTTTTTAAAGATCTTTTAAGACAAAATAAGTTTATAAAAGCAACATAAGGTCCTGAAATTATGTGTAATTATGTGAGGAGCTTCTAAAGACCCACATTCGGTGAGACTGAGTGGTGCACAGGCAGTGCAGGTTGTGTCCTTTTCAGCCACAAGTATTACAATAAATGAAGTTGATTTACTTCGGAGATAAAAATAAGTTTGTGACATTCTTCTTGCTTTCAGGATACAGTATTCAGCTAAATCTATTAGGTCTGTCATAAACTACCTTTTCAAACAGCAACAAAGCGTTGCTGCATCTGGCAGCCCCTCTCTTGACGCTGGGCTATCATTCTGCAGGCCAGGTATGACAGCGTAACGGCCTCTGTGAAATACACAAGGTATAATTCTCCTTTTTCTATTTTTTCCTTTTGCACAGATTAGAAAAACAGGATGTGAAAGGAATGACGTTCAGACACCAGATCAAAACGAAATTAAGAAACCTCTTTGCAGTTCATGAGGTGACCATTCGCAGGCTCTCAGTAATTTATGGCTATTCCACAGCACTGTGTAAGGTTGGTTCAAGTTACATTAGAGTACAGAGCTTGACTCTCACTCTGGATAATCTGACAGCTAGCTCTGGGACTAATCTTCGTGTGATAACAAATGAAATAAGTTTTTTTCTTTCACTCATTTTTCCCCCTGTTGGATTACATTGTGGTGTTGTCCTTTTAATAATGCTCAAGATTACATTCTGGGCACATGACATTACTGCAGTTTTTTGACTTTTTCCCAGTTGCAAGCTTTTTATTTTGTTTCATTTTATACATTACGTACTCCCATAGTCGTCTTACTTTTAAAAACCCAATGTCAAAACAAGATTTGAGCTAGTGGGAGCATGTAAAAGTCTGTTCACTTGATGAATCGAAAACCAGATTTTTATTTATGTTTTTTTTGAACTCATTAATCAGACTTTCGGCAACAGCCGTGCATTGGGAAGGAGCTGCGTACCCAAGGAACACTTAAAGTCACACAGAATAGAGAATGGATTTAATTTTAATCACATTTATAACAGCTATGTCCAATCAAGGAAGTGAATTTTGCTATGTGATTAAATGCAGTAGTCACAAAACATGCAAAACAAATGTCTTGTGAAACAACCACTTTTGTAGCTCAAATCACTGAAAAATTAGCATTTGAGCACGGAATTTACAAATTAATGATTAAAATTACAACTGGAGTTTGTAGACAACATATATAAGAAACTCACAGTTTCTTTAAATATTAGCATCCATTTTTCAGGTGCCATCCCCATGAAGAACCCCCCATGCAGCTTCCCTCTTATTTTACAGAACCTGAAATATCTATTAATAAGGAGCCTTGATTCCTGCATGTCTAAAGGACTTTTGCACAATCACATTGGAGAGCCAAGAGCTGCTCAGTGTCCATTTTAAGCATATACTCTGCCCGGATTAATAGTTTTTCTCTCACCTTGCCTTCCATGGTCCCCAGTTTATTAGAGGAGCGGCTCCTCTCAGCTTGGTGGCTCCTGCAGAACTTTCTTCTCCACATGGGTTGTATGTGGGAATCTGAATGAGTCTGTGAGGTGACGGGGTGCTTGAGGCTTTGTTACAAAACTCAGTATCCCTCTGTCTAAATCCCTGCTCTCAATCTAATGTTTTGCTTTTGTGCTTGCTTTCGTAAATGACTTTAAGAAAACTGCTACTGGTATCTCTACTAATAAATGCCGAATGATCCACATACGGTAGACCTCTTGTTTTTGTTTTTCTACTTAATATTTACTGAATAGTTGAGGTATGTATGGTGTAAGAGATTTTTATTGTATGTGGCATAGTTTAAACAGTAATGGTAGTTTCTAAGTTGTTAGAGAGGGAGGTTCTCTGATAGAGAACACTTGTTTGTTCACCAGCCATGCAACTGTGGTCATCCCTGACTCAACTCATCATCTTTCTACTGACAGAAGTTAAATAATTGGAAATAGAAAGAAGGAAATACAGTCTGCTTGGAGAAGATATTAGGTCTAAAAATGTTTCCTTTTCTAAGATGAGAAAAATCTTATGATCGTTCTGGCAATTGCTCTGCAGCTTTATGATTGGAGGCAAAATCTTGTCATAAATTGAGAAATAAGTTTTTCATTTTGTGTAGTCATACTTACTCTCCTTAATAATGTCTTCCAGGTTCAAGGAAGTGACATGTTGGTGGTACTGTCTCAAACTATAGAAAACAATCAATTTTCAGTGGAACATGCATCTTCACGGGTGGTGGCTGTTTTCCTGCTTGAGGAGACTCTGCTTCCCAGGTTGGTGAGCAAAGCGTTGCCTTCTTACTGTGAGCAGCACCCACAAAGGAATGAATGCCTTAGGAACAAGTCTCTATGCACTCATTTGAAATGCCACATTTTAAAAGTACAATTTCTCTCTGAGTTCAGCCTTAATCTATGAGTTAGTGGTTCTTCTGAGGTGGTTGTTTCTGTCCATCTATGAGCTTTACTCATCATTCTCGCTATACTTGGGTAGACTAGAGGAAGCTATAAAAAATATTATATATGCATTTGGATATTGATGTAGTATTTAATTTTCTAAGTCAAAATTTTAATTTGAATTCCAAAAGCTGAAATGGCAGATGATGGTCAGTAGTAGTTATTATTATGGTTCTGCTTCTGAAGAGGCAGTTTCATGCTCAAAAATTGTTTTTGGCTAAGTCCTTGTCTGACCTGACACCTGATCTGTGAGGCAATGAAGTCCTAAGTGGTGGAATGCTCTTCATAGGCTCACACCTCCTCAGTTCACCCATTTTTTTCTTCTTTTTTTCTTCTCAGCCTTCATTTCTGTTCTTTCTCAACAGTTTCTTATTCATTCTGTTTTATATATATATCTGTATGCATGCATGTGTATTTTTATTTTGTACTGATCATAAAAAATAATTTGCTATCCATATGCTTCTCTTGGATGAAAATTCAGGTTAACAAGAACCAACTATGAAAAAAGAGAGTTATGTCTTTATTCTCTGCAATGAGAAAACCAACACACACCAGGTTTTACCACATCATAGTTCCAGAAGTCCAGATGATATTCCTTAGCAAATACTTTCCTTGAAATCAGAGGAAAATTAGAATGATATAAGTATTCCTGTAATATCAGAAAAGAAACAAAATAAGTAACTCTAGAATTTTTTCTTTTGCAGTTGCATGACTTCATTTATCCTTTCCATCGTAGCTTGGAATGAGTTTTCAGGAAAAATGTCTTTTCACTCAAGCTTTTCACCATCATTCTGCATTAGAAGTCCTCACAGGCTCTATTCTGTTTGAACAAGATGCTATTGCTTGGAGAAGGGAGAATCTACTGCATATTTGGTGTCGATAGGACAAAAAAAAAAAGGACTTAAATTACAGGAAGTTTAGGAGATACATCAGGAGAAACTTTTCAATAGTAAAGGTATTGAAATACTGAAAAAGGTTGCCTAAGGAGATGAAACAATACCTACTACTAATAAAAGTTTTTCTGAAAGGGTAGATAAACATCTGTCAGAAAATGGCAGAGGCTTAGTTGATACTGCCTCCTGAAATCTTTTCCAGGTATGGAAAATGATTTCAGATTATACAGTTAATAATGGCTGCACGTCCTCTGTTGATATTTTAGCTTTTATAAGAGCCAGTGCTTGGTTGAGCTGAGAACTATGTTCTCTAACCAGGCATGAGGCTAATCTCCTATGTCCAGCAGAAACTACACAAGTCCACACTTCTCATTTTCTGGTTTCAGCTGCTTATCTTAGGTTTTAGAAAATATAATTATGGATGGTGATCATTTGTTTCCTGGAAAGCATAATTCTGCTACTGTATCAAAGCTGACTCAGCAACTCACATCTGGTTTTAATGTACTCATGCAAAATGAAGTGGCCACGTAACAATCTGTTTTAGAGAATGTAAAGTCACACAAACAGATTATGATGTTAAGATCCATAATCTTTTGGAGAACATTTCTTTTGACTAATTTTTCCAATATTCAGAGGAGAGTGTGATTGAGAAGTACTTGATGACACCAAAAGGAAAGAAAAAGGAGTTGTCTTGTTCTCTCAGGAATATTGTTTCTTGGAAAGAGGAAAGTGACATAAAACACTGGAATGAAAAACTATTTTCATGGGAAAGCTTCCAAGAAAGAACTGTCCCTTAAATAAGAATACATATGACTTCATACCTATTATTTCAGGACTCTTCAGATCTTCCAAAGTCTGTATGTCAAGAATCACAGTAGTCTGAAAAGTATCTCAGTAGAAGGAGCATTATGAGGTTCTATGTTTATTGTATTCTAACGCTTTCTCCTATTTAATGTGCTCAGTTTAACCTGGTGGATAACTGGAAATTCAGCCCCAAATCAGAGAACTACATTGGCAGGACTGAATCACACTCAAAGAGTCAAAGGATAATGCAGGAGGGGAGGGACCTTGTGAGGTCTCTACTTGCCAGGTCTCCAGTACAACCACCTGATCAAAGCAGGCTCAGCTCATGCTGAGGCAGACTGCTGAGGGCTGTATCAGATGGGTCTTGAGAACCTCCCAAGATAGGGACTACACAGCCTCTCTGAGCAACCTGATCCACTTTTTAGCTGCCCTCATGTGGAAATATTTTTCCTGTTATCAAGTCTGAACCTGTTCTATTCCAGTTTGTGACCTCTGTTTGTTTGGCTCCCCAGCCTCTTCCCCCAGGGCAAGGGACCACCATTGGGGCTGTTTTGTTGGGTCTTCCCCAGGTTATGAACTTCTGCCTTGTATTGGGAGGCCCAAAACTTCGTGCAGCATTCAGATGCTGAGTGAAAAGGGTTTGTAGCAGGGTAAACACGGTAGCAGTAACAGGTAGATAAAATAGAAAGAACAAATTTTTTCATTGAAATAAAGCACCTGACACTGACTAGACACAGAGACGGTAAGTGTTCAAGCAAAATAAGATTAGAGAAGCATCCCACTGCAGGTTTGCTTTGCTATTTGACAGACTAGGTATGGGCTGAATCTTCTGTTTAGCTGGTATATTTTAACAATGTTGCAAATACCTCGTTCTCTGAAGTATTACCACTTAAAGTTTAGAAGGAGTGTTTGAAAACAAAAGTGATGTTACTACCGCATCTCTTAGCTACAAGTTCTGTAGCCACTCCCAAGAGCCAGTCAGTTAAAGCTCTAGTAAATTAACCCCTCAAAACTGAGATAGATAGCAAAAATTCAGTCTATTCTTGACCAGCCGTTTTTACTTTAGAAGTTAACAGTTATAGAAAGAGTGAAAATACATGTGTATATTCAGGACTTCAGGGACAAAACCCACCAATTTCTGTTTTGTTTTGTTTTGTTTTGTTTTAATGGAGCTGCCTCTGGAATGCTGTGGTTCAGGAGAGTGCTTGAAGGTAGAAAGAAGTTATCACTATGATCTATTGAGACAAATTCAGTGCTAATCATTCATTTCTAAAGAAACAAGTTATCAGTGTGGGAGGCAGTAAATACTTAAGAAAACTGAGAAAGACAGGAAGTAGAAAGCAAAAAGTAGTCATTGCTTGTAACCAGTTTGCTTCGGTATACCTGCTGTGATCTAGGCATATCTATTGGTCATTTAGTTTAGAAGAGACTGGCTTTGTGCTTCTGAATTTGACATGAGAGATTTAGCACATGCTGAAAGAAGGGTGGAATGAAGTGTGTGCATGAGAGGGTAAGACATGATTGCTGGGTTCATCTGCCTTTTTTTCACGTATGTAAGCAAAGGGCCCAGACTGCCAGCGTGTGGCTGGGAGGCTGAAGCAGAAGCAGGAGGGTTTGTGAGGGCAGACTGGTTTTGTACCTGAAGGTCGGGCAGACAGCGAGTTGCTTGCCTTGCCCATGATAAACGATGCTCCTATGGTTGTGTTTGGACAGAGGGTTATGAGTGCTACTGGGTACGTGCAGACTTAGAAGCTGTTTTTCGGAAACACCGGTCCCGAATTGTTGTTTTAAATCTACCATATAGGTAATGGCAGCCTCACAAATGGTAAGTGATCATCACTGGCTAATCCGTCTTGTCTACGTGCCAGCTGACCAACAAGCAGCACCCATGACTGAAGCAGTTTTATTCCATCCTTGCCTGCCAGTAGAGGTTTATGGGATGGAGAAAAAATAAGTAAGGATCTTTATTTCGCATTTAATCTTAACCACAGAGTGTTTTCTAGTGCTTTGTTCAATCAGATTTTAAAGTACTCCAGAGATAGGGCTACAACCAGAAATCCAAGCCTAGCGTGTAGCTGTTCCACAGCCTATTAGAACTTGCTGTGATTTTTTTCTATTTTCTAGATTTTCAAGACTTTCGTTTGGAATTCTCTGCAGACTTCATTAGATCTAGTTTTCCCCTTCTTTCACTTGTCTCTATGGTTGAAGTTCAATTCCTCTGTAACATAAGAGTATCTCAGCTGTATACTTAAAACCTGATATTTAAATCAGAAAATATTAACTCACACCAAAACATATCAAAAAGACTATGGACAGGTATATTACTTTGTCTGTAAACTGTCAATACAAGGCTCTCATTTCCCATTCACAGTGTCAGAAGGCCATACCAATCAGTGCCTCAAGTCTGTGAACAGTAGGCATTTCTCTAAAGGTGGTGTTTCAAGAAATATTAAGTATTAAAAGGTTAAAAACTAAGAAAACAGTAGCAAAAGAGAGAGAAAAAAGTTCTCCCATCAGGCCAATTGATTCTAAGGGCAGGGTCACTGAATGTAGCATTATTTCTCCTGGTCATGTTTCTTTCCTACCAGAGCTCCAAAGTAAGCTAACTGTGTAAGCAGGATTGAAATACACAACCCCCTTGTGACTGGAAGCAGTAAAGCATTCTCCACTTGCGGTTTTCTTCAAATGAGCCTGCATGGAATATGTGTTTGAAAACAGTGAAACTCTTTATTAATCAAGTACTTCACTTGCCATGCCAGCATAAAGTTTCATTTATGTCAAAACTCCCTTAAAAATGGTTTGGAGTAGTGTCTTGTACACAGACCTTCAACAGAAGAAATATTTTTGGAATTGTAAATACAATAATCGAGGCAAATATTTGCACCGTTTGAGCAGCTGCTGTAAGATCTTCGATCATAGGTTACAATTCCAACATTTTGCTTTGGTTTCCTACTGTATGGAAATAAGGAGATTATATACCTCTGCATCTAAAATACTGTGTCAGACAAGACATCCTAATTACTAGAGGAGGGGTTTTGCTAACCATGTCTGATTTTCATAAGAAATATGCCACAATAAATGAAATAAAATTCTAGATATCGCCATAAGAATTGGTATCTAAAAGGAAACTCAGATTTTACTATCTGCTCAATGTTAGCTGAGGGCTCTAAAGTGTTTTCTGGTGTGCAAATTCTCTTTGAAACTGTGGGTAACTCCATAACTGAAGATAGCTTTAAAAAGATATATGTTCTTGAAATAGAGACCCCTAACACGGTTGAGGTAGCAGTCACCTCCATTCTCAACACCCCACTTTCCAGAACAAAGGCTACCGCAACACATATGCAGGTGAATGGCATTTTACTGGATATTTTCTTTGTGAATCTGTGAGACAAATCCATGGGAGAAGATGGAGAGGGCATAAGGAGAGTGCTGGGTCTATCCAGCGCAAGGCAAAGAGAAAAGCCCAGAGAGAAATGATTTAACACCTCTGTAAATAAGACTGCATTAAAGAGATGCCTGACTTCATTACCTCCTATTTCTTCTCCTTCCTGGAAACAACCTGAGTCACCTTGTACATTTGGCTGAGCACTAGGATTAGAAATGTTATCAGCCCTATTGACAGATAGTCTGAACGGGCTCACCAGCCTGAACCCTGCTCTCAGTAGCATCGCCTTCCCATTTGGCATTTGCAAGGGAGCATGGAGCTGCCCTGCGAGACACCAGGGACCGAGCTGTAACTTGGACAGTCACAACCAGGCTGCTTTTTATCTAAAAGGCAGCAGCAGTGGGGCATGTGTGTGTCAGCCAAGCCATGAAAGGCTGGTGGAAAAGTCATGAGCACTGTGAGGAGCCCAGTTCCATGGAGGTTGAAAGGGTGCAAAAGCCTGTTCCGTCCTCTGCACATGCAATGTCTTGGTGTCCTCAGCCTGTTCTCTGTGAATATACCACAGAAGCACCATGGATTATATCTTCTGTAAAATGCTGTTTAGCTGGCACAAGAAGAGCAAAGTACAGCCCTGTGTGATATATATTTACTTGCGTGAATTGTTTGCTTTTTTCAGTGGCTTTAAAAAGACCCGCCGCTGCTCATTCATTCACTAGAAAAGACCCGCTGATCCTTTGACAGGTACAGCAGAAGTTATTTTTCATCGTGGCATGAATAGTTTGTTTTGTTTTACAAAAAAGCACTTCACACCAAAGCACAGCCAGGAATTATCATTCTTCTTATGCTTGTACAGGTGCGGTTTCTGAATCAGGCACACAGACTCGGGCGGGCTCCTAATGGAGTGATGACACTAACACTGCAACAATAGAAGGGGCCTCCAGGGATGCTGGCTGCGGTGGCGGTGCAGGTAGGAATGTGCTTTTTAAGAGAGCTACGACTTAAAGCATTCTGTGAAGCTGACAACGCTTTATACCACCTCTGTAGGCTTCTCACTGCACAAATAAACAGGAGTACAGCAAGCCGTATCAGACCGTGGGATTTAAATCACAGCAGCCTGTGTGGGAAGAGCTCACAACAAGTCAGTTTTCAACACAGTTCACCTCAAGGTCTGTGCTGAGACATCCAATCCACGACATAGGTCTTCAGCTTATGTCCTGTTCTTTTGTTGTTTTCATCTATCCATGTATATAGCTATTTATTTATTGAAAAAGGGATCTGGACTCTACACACAAATGGGGGGTGTGTTTATGCGTGCATGTGTTTGAACAGGGTCAAGTACAGCCATGTGAAAGAAGGAGTCATGGCAAAACTGTTTATTGCGACGTGTGAACGAAAGAGCTGAAGTATAAATAGTGGTGTGAGTGGCAGGGGCAATGAAGCCTGGTTTCCTGCAGAGCTAATGCTGAAGGCTGAGATCCCGTGCGGATTCACCGGTGTCTAGCAAAGGCCCAGGATAACATTGCGCTGTGTGAGTGGGATCAATACGGTCTCTCTCTTCTACTCAGAAGCTTATTTTAACAAAACTTGCAGGAACTGGAAAGCTGGGAGAAGAAAAACCCCTCTGATGAATTTGTGTGGTTGCTGCGTTCAAATGCTGTTAGGAGGACCCCAGCAGCAGCAGCACCACATATGCCTCCTTCGTTTAGGAAACCAAAATAACTTAATATTTAATTTAATGTCACAAAAAATGTCATTAATAATTAAGAACAAAGTCCCCATTAGAGTATCTGAAACTTCACCATTCGCTGCTGATCCAGATGTCTGGGACTCAGTTCTTGTTCACTGTTTCTTCTTGTAGAGCCAGGGGCCCCGGCTGGTGCTCAAGCCGATTGTTGCACTGAAATGCCTTTGAAACATTGGTTATTACTCATGTCTTCAGCCCGCTCAGCAGCCTGGTTAACAAGGTACATCTAGTTCAGTTTAACTGTGTAGCCCATTGACTTGCGTAGAGCCAACAATATTCTTGAATTGCAGGCTTGTTTAAGTAACTTGCAGAACTGCAGCCTCAAATAGGAAGTATGTGCTAGAAGCACATGGATCATGCCCGTTCAAGGTTCAGAGGTACTATACAGGAATGTTTGGAGATAGTTCAGGTTCTCCAGTGAAAATAAGGATTCATACTTTTAGGATGAATCTTGCCTCTGGCATTTGTTATCTCTGCAGAACACCCTGTATGTTTGGAAGCATGGAAAAAAGGTCATCTACCATATATTTCTGATATGGATTCCAGACAGGCAGATGGAAGTTGCTATTTGCTGATATGACCATGTTCAGCTACTGTTTCCCAGACCCTTGTTCTTTGGGGGACATTTTGCTTGGCGTCAGTTACCAGAAAGTTTTAAAATACTGCAGGATGTGCCATCAGTTTCCTCTGCAGCTTCTACATTGCATTTCCACCGATAAATGAGGCTAGAGATTAATCTACATTAATAATACAGAATGACAATTTGGTCGACTGTGATTTTAATTCCAGTCCCAGCAACCTGTTTAGCAGAAAGCACCATTGGTTGTGCTGTTGTGTGTCTCACACCACTGAGACATCCTCCTGCAGAGTAGATATGGCAAGGGGTAAATGTATGTGGGACTGTGTAAATGTCTTTGTTTTTTGCTGGAAAGCTCTGTGGGTAAGAGCTTTCGGTTCCATAGGTATTTGTCTAGTTCTTGTATTTTTCTCTTTTCTTAATCCTTAATATCCTCAGTTATTGCAGAGAAGATCATTTTATTCATGCAGGTGAATGCCATTAGAGTGATGTGTTGAAAGCATGATTTGAGAGGAAGTTGCTCACAGTAGTTTGTGGAAGAATGGTTTGAAAGGTTAGAAAAAAAAAAAAAAGTACAACTAATCAGTAGATCACTGAAGTGCTGCTTTGTTTGTCTGAGCTGATAGTTGGATGCCTGCAGCTAACTTACTCTTTCACGATAGTTAAGTGTTATGATTTGAAACATAGAGCAGATCTTGCTGCTGACAGGGTACGGCTGTTCTCAAGAGATAGCGTTGATGCAGTGACACAAGAGAGACTGTTTTAGAGCTATCCAGCATTTTGGCCAATAGTGGCACCATTTCGTGGAGCATTCATGAGCTCCTCTCCTGGCATAGTCTGCATTCCTTGAGGTCAAATGACAATGTAGGATCTTCAGTCTTCACCTTTCCTTTCCATTACCCGTTCCTCCTTGGGTTGTACAGCCACCACAGCGCAAACTGTCATGGGAAGACAAAGCAGCAAGTGGCCATCAAAATTCATGCTGCCATTCAGCAAGTTGTAAAAATAAGTTTGAGTACTTCTGCTATGATGGCAAGGGAGTTTGAATGTCATCTCATGAAAGCCCAGAGGCTTCTCTATATTATCAGAATGTATTCCTACATGTCTGTCCTCAGTAGGGCAGCTCAGCAATCTCCTGGGGTAAATTCAGGTGAGGGTGCTCAGGCGGTCTGAAGGGTGTCAGCAGTTGTGTCACTCCCTGGAGCTCCAAGGGCAGCTTTCATTTTGAGAGTTCATGGTCACAATGGCTCTCCAGAAACATTTTGAGAAGAGCAACTCTTTGCTCCAAAAGCAGTATTTGGCACTCTGCCTCTGCTCTTTTACAGGGACAGATGTACAATGTTAGGGCTATGCTTATATTCCCAATGGCCATAAATCCCTGGGAAGAATATGCTGATACAATGGAAACAGTGCAGATTTCATGGAATATGAATATGAACTATATATAACACATACTTATATATGCAATTATGAAGAGAGTAATATCATGCTCATTAATAATTAACACTAATATGTAAATAATAGAACACATATAAGGTAGGCCTCTTGATTCTCTGAATGTTTTTGTGAATATATGTTAATTTTAGATATGTTTTAGAAGAGTCTATAGGAGTTAAGTTCCTCCAGCACAAATTCAAGTCTATTTTTAGTAGAACAGTTGAAGAATTTCCTGCAGCTAAAAAGGACCTAAGGATTTTACAATACAAGTTTGGGGACCTACATGTGAGTTATTCAAAAATGTCTGGGTGATTTTGGATTATAGATTCCTTGAAAGTCACTGGGAATTTTTCTTCTAAAATACTTTTGCAGCTTCCAGAATTCTGCCATAAATCCCTAGCTATATGTTTAAAATTGAGCTGTAATGTACTTTTAGCAAAAATGACATTATGATGTCCACATTTGTTTTTCCTTGAATGTGGCTATTGCATGTGTTTTAAAGATGTCTTTTTTAATTGCTCATGCAGATGAGCTCATGCAGAAGCTGGAAGCTCATGCAGAAATCTGAAAATCAGCAAGTTTGTTTTGGCTCAGTTGCCACCAAAAATGTGCATATATCAGAACGTAATGGTTTTGTTAATGCGTGCAGCAAAATATGGGAGAATTAACCATATGGAATGGCTTCCACATCTCTGTATAAGATAAAGTAATGGAGCAATATGACAGAGGTTAGCAGAATTATGCAGGAAGAGCCATTTATGAATTCAAAATCTTAAAACAGACAAAAGTGTCCTTTTCACACATTATTACAATTAGCCGTCAGACTCAATGTGACGTGACATGACATGACAGTGGTCAGAAGCATAAGAGCTCAAAACCGGATTAGAGCATTAGAGCATATAGAAGATGGACTGATTGATGACCATTACACACAATGAACCATCTAGAAGTTCATGCCCATTAAGAACAAGAGCCATGACTTGCTGGAAGCCAGGAAATGATGGAGAGGACTGACTTATACAGGTAAGCTTTTAAAACTTCTCTCTCTCAGTGTGTACTAATGATCACAATGAAGAGAAGATTAAACTTAGCCTGGTAGTCCTTAAGTGAATACTATTTATTGTTGCATAGATATCATGTAACAGAAGTGGAGAAGTGCAAACCATTTCCATACAGCTCTGATTCATAAACACTGACAATGATAAAAGCTATTTAGGAATCTGATTCCTAAATCTGCAAGATTGAAGATGTTGGCACCATGTCTTCCTCAGGAGCTTTTTGTCCATGGGAGCATGAAGAAGTATTTTGAGATTTCCATAAAAAGTAGGGTATGTTCCTAAGGTTCACTGTAGTTTGACTGCCTTGTCCCAAGCTCTTTGAGGTTTATCCTGCTTGAGGACAGTGCAACTCAGAGAAAATTTCCTCTTCTGTTTGTCAGGTTGAGTTTTTAAGTTGAATTCTAATTTAGCTGACAGCTCCAGTCTTCCATAAAAAACATGCTTTCTCAAAAATAGTTTCCTGAAGCTACAGACTTTTTTCTAAAACATTTTAATCAGTCTTCCCAACAGCTGTGTTGTTTGAAGAGATGCCATGTTCATGTTTGTGGGAGAGCCATCTTTTTGTTACATTAACAGTGTTTCAGTTATCTCTCAGTATGCAACATTTTGGGTTCCAAGGAAAAGAAGATGTTAGATTTCCAGTGCAATGCATAAGCCTTACTTATATCATTAGTAGATAAGATCTTTAGGAGTCCTCACTCAGTTTGGATTCCATGTTTGGATTCCAACATGTCAGACATGTTCCTGGTGTGCCACAGGCACAGAATGATTTTGCACGCCCAGTAAACTCAGCCTACTTGCGATGCACTGACCTCACTGCCTCTGCATGCTTGGACTTGACCTGAGCATCTACAGCTGCCCTCTGCCAGGGAATCTGAGCTGTCAGATAGTTTTTGGGCTGACCAGTTAGCTATTTAAAACTGGGACAAGTGCATAAAACTCACATTCACCCTAGACAGAACAGCAGGAAAACAGAGATCGTGGTTGGCCCCATGTCCGGACATTTCTGAAGCAGTCCTGGCAAACCTCTCATCTTACATCTTTCACCTAGCAACCTTCTTTGAAATATATAGCATTTTCAGTTAACACATGGCTTGCTAAGGCATAGTGCTTAGATGTTGAAATTAGTACTATGGAGTCCTCAATTTTATTTCTCGTTTACGGAATTACAACTTTCTTCTTCTTCACCTCTTGAGCTTCTAGTGAAGCTTTTTTGATAAAGTGCTGGATATGTAATTGACAAAACAAAGGTCAAGGCTCCTGAAACAAATTTCTTTGCTATGGTGTAAGAACTGAAAATAGGAGGAAACTCATTCTTTCAGTCCTAGTGAAGTGAAGAAAGTTCAAGGAGAAAGAGTGAAGAACGCTGATGTCAATTTCAGCACTTCCTAGATGAGTTGGAACAGTCTTCTGTCCTAGGACCATGATGATTGCTGATCATAACTCCCTTTTTTTCAGAGATTTTTGATGAGCTTCTCCACCCTAGCAGCTTGTAGGTTGTAGAGGGATTATGATTCCTCTCCTGAAACATAGGACCTTATTCTGCCAGCCTTGCATTCCTTAATGGGCATGCATTTAAGTCATTAAGGGCAATTGTTCAGTGTATTTAAGACAAGTCTTCCATAGACTACTGTACTTTACGCTTGTGTAGGAAATGTCTACAAAATTGTGTTTGACAAATGCCTATTTTGAAAGAAGGCTAGCTGTTATAGATCATTGCAGTTCATTTTGAATCAGGCATGATTCTCCATCCATGGAAAATCATGAATACATGGTGGCCATATTCATCTGCCACGCAGACTAGCTTGACTTGAATATGAGCTCTCTAACTTGAAGTGAATTAATACTATTCTGTGTCATTATGAAAGGAAGCTCACTTTTCTAGTCATTTGTGCAATTGCTGAGTTGTCAGCTACTCCTATGTATAAACTATGCTATGCCTTAGTACATATGTAATCTACACTACAGTGGTTTTCATTGAGAAGATGGAAATAACATGAGATGTTAGCTTTTCTCCTTGGTTTGTGAGCTTTAGGCAGTTCTTTTTATTTTTTTCCACTAGACTCTATAATTGATTTATATATTCCTATTTCTTCATATCCAGACACAGAGCTTATGAATGGATATACAGAAGGTAGGTGCACTCTGCATGTTTCTCCTTCTAGGCAAAAGATTTCCTTCTGACCTCTCAGTCATACCCAAGCAGAGTTTAAATTTTGCCTGTGGAGTACATCTGCATGGAACTTTAGGTGCGTAATCTGCCTGGCATTCGGTCATCTTATGTTTTAAAACACTTGGCTTTTAACATTTTGGCTCAGAAGGAGGGATTTTGATCCCTACACATTTTATAACAGACTTCAAATATGGTCTAGGGAAAATTAAAATGTTACCCATATTCGGAAGAAAGTTGTCAGTCTCAGAGCATGTTCTAGATGGCTGTTTTGCAATGTCCAGGGAAAAGAGCTGGGAGTAGCTCATTTTATAGCTAAAGTGAAAAATGTGGGTTTTGTAATATGAACAGCCCACTGCAAACATGATCAAATATTCCCTTTGACGATATTACATTTTAGTTTGTTTCCCATTGCCTAACACCGGGCATTTAGATAATGATGGTTGTCTTATAGGAAACTAGTTGGATGGATCAAACTTAAATTGAAAATTTTCAATAGGAAATCAGGTAGCATAATTTAATACTGTGCATGCTGCATTTTTGCTATCTATATCAAGTATCCTAAGTTAAAAATTAAACCCAAAATTTCCAAAGGTTTCTTGTAAACAGAACCTTTTTACAGTGTCTTCTCAGTTGTTTAACTTAGTTTGCAACAATAATTAAAATAAGACCTCTTTTGCTTATGCAGGGATGGACGTAATGGAGACCAACCCATAAGTGGTTTGATTGACTGCCTGGGTCAACCTAGCATAGAAAGGTCTTTTTGAATTGGAGTGTTAACACAAAAAATTGAAGTGTTAACCTGAATTATGTGTAGGAGGGAAGAGTCTGGCTGAGTATTTGGACACATTTAAACACATCAGCTTCTGATAATGCTTGTGTCATGCTACCTGTGTGAATTGTAAGATTTACTTTTTTTTTTCCCCCCAGTATTATTGCTATTTGGTGGATTATCAGATTTTACTTACGCACCAAGAAATACTTTGTTGAGTTCTTTCTTTCCCAATAATAAACAAAATGGCTCCTTTAGTTCAGGGTTCTCAACTGCATAAAGACCATAGGATGTCTTTATTAATAGAAATTGTTGAATATTAATTATTACATTTAGATTTCTTCTTACAAAAACTACACTCTATTTAGCTTTTTGATCAGAAACACTCTCTACTGAATTTGTGCTTAAAATAATGTTTTTTTCTTAATGGAGATGTTAATACACCAGACTTGTACAAGCAATAAATGACACTGATAAGAAGAAAAGTTTAGTAACAATATAGTTTTACTGTGGAACAAATTGAAGTTGTTATTCTTGTAGCTTTTTAAATAACACACACTAGGAGTACTGCTTTTTAATCTGTTTGTCGATTTTAGTGTTTGTACTGTGCCCATCAGAACAGTGTAAAAAGTGTCTCCAGGGTATGTAAGTGCCTAAAAGCATTTAAGATCCAAACTCAGGAAATGAAAGACCAAACCTCCCCACTGTGATGGAGCCACTTATTTTGGTATGATTTTCTCCAGAAACTACCTACAATGTGAATAATAAGCCTATGAAAATCAAGGTATTGACACTTCTCAAATACGCTGCAGAAGAGATTTATTTCGTCTTTTTAAAAGGACCAATGTGGTCTGACTGTCCCCTGGACCTGGCAGCCTGAAGGAAGCAAGGCAGGGGCTCATGCAGGGTATGAGAGAAGGCACCATCCAGAAAACAGTTTTGACCTACAGGGTGAATTCCTGTGCTAACTTTTAACTTTTCACTCCATCTCGCCTAAAAGATTGGCTAATCCTGCATATTCTTAAAACTGAAGCATTTAGCATAGAGACCAGCAGTGATATTTTCAAGGTGAGCAGCAATGGAAATTTCACGTGGTTGTAATTTCTTGTGCGTATTCAGCCAACAATAAATAAAGGCTACTCATCATATAAAACAAATTAATAAAACTCCTCCACCTTCTTTCATTACAACCAATAATTAACAGCTTCCATCATCTCATATTAGTCGTTAGTGAGTGATCAACACTTACTACTGTCTGTTATAATGATATTTACTTAGTGTTGGTAAATATTACGTTTCATAAATTTTAGTCAGTTGCATCTTGGATGAATCTGGCATAAAATACTGCAACAAATAAAATCTGGGCTTTCATAAATTGTGGATGTTGCATCCAAACCTTCTCATTATACCTGGCAGTAACTTGGCGTATCATAACCTAGCAAGGCTTTATTGTAGCATTAGGCAAGCTCAGAAATAGTTTGTGGCAAGACGGTTTAGGACAGTTGCCTGAGTGAGAGCTGAAAATGAGAGCCTTTTACAGGGGTGGACAAAACAGAAAACAATAAACACACGACCTTTCTTTTAAGATCAAACTAGAAAAACATCACATGTAGAAAAAGTATTAAAAAACCCCAACAATAAACCTTAAGCACTTTGAAGTTATCCACTCTTGTGTTATGTTTACTGTTCTTTGTGTCATGATTAAAGCAATTCAATACTGTCTGTGAAAATGTTGTTTTAAGAACACTAGTTAATTCTTAAAAGCGTCTTCATTATGAAAGAGCTTGAATAATTTTCAGATCACGTTTTTTTAAAAAGCCCTAAGTATTAGCACATACATTTCTATAGTCTTACTACTTACCTTTTATAAAAATGATTTATACAGACATTGCAATACAATCTCCTTACTGTATTTCATCTTTCATGTGAAGGAACTCTTTTGTTAATGTCTTCGTCTTGTTTCTGGGATGCCTGATATTATTGCTGCTCTCTGGACCATACTTTTTGTTAGAGTTTAGCCAATCCATCTCACTACTCTGGGCACTCAGACAGGAGGTGCTTGCAGTACACAAGCAACAGGAGAATATAGGCATGTGTTTATTTAAAGATGTAGACACATCATATCAGGAAGTCATGCACTCCAAAGTGCTTAATGACTGTATACACTGGAACATCACGGTATGATTTATTATTGTGGTATGATTCAATGAGTCACTTAATGACTTAGAGACAGGGGTTGCAGTCCTTAATAAAAAACCCTGCAATTTGATTAACAGAAGTCTTTCCCAGTCTGGGACCATAGCATTCATACCGGGGAAAACAGAAAAGTATTTCACTGATTTCAACCTTTGTACTCAGAGGAGAGAGGGGTAACCCAACCTATATTCCTTTTGTAAATCTTCAGCAAAAAGCTAATCAGATGATTGCAAAAGGTGTTTAGTCATTACCTGGAGGGAAAAGACAGACACGTTGGACAGTGAGCTTAATTCTAGTTTTACTCTCACTGGGTTAAATATATAACTCTGTATTTTAAGAAAAGGAATATTCATTTTTAAGTCTGAATTTTTCCCTTGTAAAAAAGCACAGAACAAGTGATTGAAAGGTAGACCATACATTTTGTATATCTCCTCTAAAAATAAATTTTTAAAAAGAGAAAAAAATGCAGTAAAATCACTGCAAAACGGCCTGTTAACAGAGCAACATTTCCCTCTAGTGGTCACCCAGCAGCAGTTAAGGATTCCTAGCGTTATGCCCGAGAAGGAAGAGTAAAACGTGCAGTCAGCTTTCCAAGCGTACGTGCAGGTAGTCTTGTGCGGTTGCTTCTGTGAAGCCCCCGGGAGAGCAGAGGCCAGGAGCTGCGCTGGGGTCCCGCATTCAGCCTCTCCCCGCCACCTTCTGCCACTGACGGGCCCGTGGGTGCTGTCACTCGGGCTGCGGTACGGTGGGAGCAGGACACCCCTGGGCAGACGTGAGCGATGGCCAGGTGGAGATGTGCTGCATTTGCACGCTCATGAAAGCACCTTCTGCCATAATTTCTGCATGTTTCCAGTTTCTGTTTTTAATAGAAGAGACATATATATTTAAAACATCCATACTTGAAATCATAGAGGGTTTTTTGTTTGGTTTGCTTGGTTTTGTTGGGTTTTCTTTTTGTTTGTTTGCTAAGTTTTGGTTTTTGATTGTGGTTCAAGTTATTGAGGAGAAACTATACCACTCTGGAACATTTATAAAGAGAAATATCCAGTGTGCAGCCAACTGGAAGGGGCAGAGAAGGATGTGATCACGTTATAAGAAGCACTCAGGGGACAGAGGAAGCTGAAAAACAAGATAGGCACCTCAAAGTCACAGGTCATGCAACGAAGCCATCTCAGCCTAACACAGCCGTGGTGGAAATAGCAAACTCTAATTGTGATGAGTCCATATGGAACGTTTTAGAGGTGTTAAGTTCCTAATTAGAGATATTCAAGCTGCAGCATGCTGTGGTGCACAGATGTATGGCTGCTCAGAGCAAAATTGAAGGTAGGTAATGTGGGCGGTCATGATAAAAAGTAGAGTTGATTGAAAACATTTACAAATACCAGACAGCCAGGTCAAGGAGGGGCTGTGCCAAAGTAGGAAGGTTTCTTGTGCACTTTTAACTTATTCCCCTCCACTTCTCCATTTCATTTAGGTAACTGTTGCAGTTCTGAACCTCAGGTCCTGTATAGCACGCAGAATGGTGAGTTTTATTAATTTTTATTTTTTTCCCGTAGTAAGTGCAGCTCTGAATTTTATGCTGAGAAGATTTTGAGTCGAAATGAGATGTGCTCATTTCTGAGATTTTTTTTGTTCCTGAATGGGTAGGAAATGGTTGGAGAGAGAGTGGAAGAATGTTCATGTTAGCAAAGACACGGATAAATGTTCACACATTCCTGTTCTGATGGGGAGAGGAAGAGCAAGAAAGAGATTAAAGGAGTAGAGGAGCACAGAGGAGGAGGAGGAGGAAGGAGATGAAAGGAGCCTGTAGAAGATGGTGGAAAAAGGAACAAAATGTCTCAAGCTTGGATATCTTCAGCTTTGTAATGAATCTACAATATTTGGCAAATGTGCTATGCCAGGGTTTTATTAAAGAATTTAGGAGCTTTTCAGTTCCTCTGATATGCGGACACACCTCCAGCTAATAAGATACATTCAGCAGGCGTGAGCGAAGGCTGAACATATATAGCACGACATGATGAAAGGAGTAATGGCAAATACATTTTATCAGGCATAGTTTTACAAATATTTTCTCAGGCTTTTGTCTATTTATGAATTTAGAGTTAGACAAGAATTAACAAGTTAGACTGCACTCCATCTGCTTGTTGTAGACCTTGGCACTGGAAATAATGTGTCTGGTCATGAAGCTGGAGAAGTTAAGCAGTATCTCATTAAACTGAATCCTCCTTGGGAAGAAACATAAGGTACATTGCTTGAAAAATTGAAAACTAAACGTGATGAATTGCTTCTAAAATATCTGCAGTTCTCAGACAGACAGGTCCAAGCCTCAAAAGCTGGTTCCAGATCCTGTAGGGGGGTTGGTTTTGCCAATTCCAGAGCTAAGCCAGGTGTGGCCTCTGTGAAGTTCACCAGTGGATCCACACTTTACAGGATTTTGAGCGGATTTTGTCAGGACATAAACATGTAATGTATATACAATCTGTCATAGGAGAGAGCAGATAACCGTATGATTTTGTGACTCAGTGATGCATGATGACATTTTTATATACTTTCTCTTAGCCACCGTAATTAAAAGCTACTTTCTGTTAAATGCCGCTATACACTTGTTTCATAGACCATTGGCTGGTCTCAGGCTCCTAAACTGTTATTTCTCTGTCTATTCCTCTTACTCAAATATAAGACCCCATAAATCTGTCGTCTTTAATGCAGTCAGAACTTGTCGCACTTAGAGTTGCATACGTTTTTCCATATTTCTGAGCAGCGCTGCAATGGGGCTGAGGTTATGAGATTAACTGCTCCTCATCTTGACAAGCACTGATGCACGCTCGCTGTAAGCACTGGGAAATCTACTGTAATTTTGAAGGGTTAATCATGGTAGCCTGCAGTCAGTCAAGCAAGGACTAGGCTTGCAGACAGTGTCTGTGGCCTGAGTTTGTTAGTTCTCGGATTTATGCCTCAGTCTTTGCTAGAAGTGCTGCTGGGAGTCTTTTTCTCCCTTCTTTTTTTTTTTTTTTTTCTCCTTTTGGCACTCGAATCTTTTAATGATCCTTGAGTCCTTAAATGGAATTCAGTTTGTCCTCAGAATTCAAGCCTGTTCAACTGAAAATCTCAAGAATAGATAATAATAATTCACTCGCTTCAAGATGATTATTATGAATGCATATCCCATAAAAGTGAATATTTCTGTATCTGTGAAAGTAGCATTTTTAAACTTGTTATGTTGTCTGCTTATTATTTGCACCAGTTAAAAAAAAAAAAAAAAAGAAAAAAAAAAAAGAACCCTTTCTGGATTTTTCTTCCCCTTGATAATTGATGTACTTTTTTACAGATTCACCAAGTTCTCTTGTAAGTTGTTCTTCGGGGGCTCCGTTCCCTTTAGATCTGCGAGACAAAAGACGGTACCGTGTATATCCAATGCTGGAAAAACAAAGTGAAAGAATGCAGAAATGTGTGACCATCTGGCTGCTTGTCCACTTGAGCACAGGCTATAGGGGTCACTGAGACCCCTCAGAGTGCGATTGATACCGGACCCTGACAGGAAGCACTTCGGTGGGTCCCCGCAGGACAGAGCCCGATGCACTCAGAGGTGCGGTACATCTTCAAACGCTGGAGCTGGTGACAAACCAAAGGAAACTTCTAGCCTTTTCCAAATGCTCTTCTCCTTGGTAATGTGCTGAATGGTTGCCATCCCCTCCTGGTAATCTGTGGCTTGGGGAAAGATGTATCTCTCAGAGGCTTTCTTGCCTTACTGATATCCCTGTTAGTGTAAAAGCCAAGTTAAAGTACCACGTGGGGGAATAACTTGTTAAAAAGCAGTAAGTGTGAAAAATATGAGCAGCACAGGGATAACCTGACTGCAGGGGAGGGAGGAAGGAAAGGGACAGTGCAGCGATGCAGGTACAAACCTCATGCTTGATGTGGACCACCAGCGCTTTTGCTTGTGCTTATCAGAGCTGGAGGGGTAGTTTAAAAGTCCTTACCCTCCTACCAGGAAACAAATTCCTCAAGGCTGGTACACCCAAAGGAAGGACCAAACAATAATCTGGAAGGCAGAGAAAAAGCATTTATGACTGTAAAACTCTTTGATCTCTGTTCCTGGGCCTCAGTTGAGTGCCTGGGAAGTGATTATAGAATCGCTTAAGAATACTTATTACAGACATAAGAGAATGGGAGATGCTGCCTGTAAGAACATAATAGTTTCCCAAAGGTTTTCCCCGTTTTGTACTGTCATAACTGTGAACTCACATAGACCTCATATAGGAGGTCAGTAAACCTTCAGCAGTATTACACATACTCTGCCAATAAATTCCCCGAGATACTGGTATCCAGACTGCCACTTATGGTCTATAAGTAATGCACATGTTCATAAAGCCACAAAGGAAATGCTGTACATACATAATAATTTGAAGAGACAAAGATGCCAAGGTAAAAGATTTTTCTTTGTTGCCGAGTAGTTTGTTTGGTTTTGCTTTTAATCTAGTTCTTCCAAATGGCAAAGTCTTTATGAACCTCATTAGTCATTCTCTTCTGTCCCTGCCTGTGCCTTAAAATCCCTTGTACTTTTTTTTTTTCTCTTTTCTGATTCTATGCTACTTTCAAATATTCTTCTTATATATACCTGCTGTCTGTATAGGCATATACAAATATATATATATGCAGTTGGAGGATTATTGTGAAAAATTGAAAAAGTGCATGGTATTCCTTGTTATTACTTTATGATACAGCATTTAGCTGCAAGCTCTTTAAGCAAAGATATTTTATAAGTATAATTCTTATCATTTTAAGCTTGATTATAACTTGGGATCGTCGAAGAGGGGCAAATCCTCTCAAACATGACAGGATTTTGAACTTGCTTCTTATCTCCTTAGCTGAGCTCCAAAACTTTTTGCAACATTGGGCAAAAGAGAAAATCCACCAGAATACTTTATCTTCTGCTGATTCTGGTGAGAAGGGTTTGACATTTTATATGTGTGTTGAAGGTTTCAGGTGGGTTCACTGGAGGAACATGTGACTGCCAGGTGAGGCTGCGCTACTTGGTTGGTAATGGGACAGTGCTGCCACAAAGAAGGGCTCTGGGTAAGATGAATCTTGGAGGAAATGGAGCTGTAAGTGCCACTGAGTTGGTGCAGTGGGCTAAGATCACCTGGACATTCCACTGAGACTGATGGGGCTCCACAGAAGACTAGAAGGACTGGAGGAACCCAGTTGCCTCCTGCCTGTGAAGTGGGGCAGGAGCTCCTTTGCCCCTCAGCTGTACAGGGTAGGTGATTTGTGTCTTGTGGCATTCAGCTGAATGATGACCTTAGTCTATGGCAGATAAGATCAGGCAGCTTGAACAACCTTGATCTAGAATCGAAAGCAAAGCAAGACAGCAAAGACTATGAGTTTAAAATCAATCAACTAATGCAGGTAAACTTGATATCCTTGCTTTTCATCACTCAATAATCAGCCACCAAATAAAGTGGATGAAGCAGAAAGACTCTGTATAGATGAAAATGCCTGACGCCAAAGGATGCTACGCTGCAAAGTAGTTTGGAGTAACAGTATAAAACTAGAAAAGGAAAAATAGAGGTTTCATAGTGAAAGAAGCACCCTTGCTTCTAGGTGTACTTAGCTGTGGAAGTTGTGTGAGTGATATAAAACATAGCTATGGATGTTGTGTTAGTGAAATAACACATAACATTGCAAATTCTGCAGATGTTTTTAAAATGTTAATGGGGAAAAGGTACATGGGCAAGGAGTTAAGGTAAATTTATTTGAGGATTTTTTCACTGTATGTTTTTTCTTATTAATATGATGAGGCATCTGCTCTTTAAATTTACTTTTAATATGAAAAGTGATGTCTACCATGTATGTTAAGATGTTTGTACAATTTTTATTTTTCAGTCATTGAGGCTTCAGCTAGTGCCAAAAGAAAAAGAAGGTTGTTTTATTTTTCCTTCTGGACTAAGTGTTAATGCCGTTTAACAAAGGTACTCCATTTGCAATAGCATTATATCTAAAATTCATCTGAGTGCTCTAAAATGTCAATTTGATGGTGTAAATTTATGTATGCTTTTAGATTTAAAATATAATTCTAATACTCTAATTGTGGGAAGAAACTTTTTAGCTATAAACAAACATATTGCAACTTTCCAGGCATTCAAGATTTTATCCTGAACTATATCTCTAAGGCCTAAGCATGCAAGCCAGTAGGTCTGCATAAAAAATATATTGGTGAAGATATGGTTGCACTTTTAAAAATTTATTGTCCATGTAATTGCACAGTTATTACAGTAAATCACATAATGTTCAGTGTTACGGAATGGCTTGAGCCTCTCTTGCTGGCCCCTCAGCATCAAAATAGGTATCTGAAGTTAATATGCATAATAAATTAGAAGAAAAATTGAACACATATGACAGAGTTCTCTTATTTGATCAATAAAAGGGATAACAGAAGGAAAAGAAGCAGAATATAAGAACAATTTTGTTCCTGTGATAAGTTACATTCTGCTCAGGTTGCGACACATCACTAAGCATATCCCAGCCAGACTAGTGATTTGTTGAGAAAAAATTCTCTGGCAAAGGTGGTCCTAGATCCCAATCATCCCTTGTTAAAAAGGCATAAAAAGAAGATTAGCACAGAGCCAGTGGGGCTCGTGCGGTGGATTCTCTTGGCTCATCTTGAAGTGCTCCAGTGAGGTCTGGCTTGTTTTGCACTGTTCAGGATCATTTCTTTTGCCACTCATGGAAGTCTCAATGATTTAAAAATAATAATAGCACAAATAGAACACATGACCTCTAACCCATTCCTCTTTGATTAAGTCTCATTTTATAACAAAACTATGACTAATGTCTCTTCCTTTGCCTTCAATAAACTATCATATAATCTGTCTATTATTCTTAATATCCTCTTGCCCCAATAAGACATTTGTGTTTTGTTTGGATTCCCCTGAATGGGGTGAATATTATATCTATAACCTACTGGAAAGCATTTCTTCTTAGACATATTGGCAGGGCTAATTTTGTTTTTACAGGTGTTTGTACTTGGAAAGGGGTTAGCCACAGTCTTGAAGGCTCTACCGCACTGGTACATCACAGGAGCACAGTGTGCTGTGGGTCCTTGAGCTGTTAACGGGAGGCAGGGAGGGAAGGTTAAATTAATCATTTATGCTTTATTTATACTTTCTCTTACTTGTGGAGTTGGACAAGCGGATGCCAGTTTTCCTCAGCTAAGGGCTGTCTGTGTGACATGATGTTTGATATCTGGCAAAGCATAATTTATGCAATTTATATTATATTATAAATCAAAAAGAGGGAAATACATAGGAATTCCTGCAGTGCTGCACTTTTGTCCGTCAGCTGACAAGCTAACTAAAATCCCCCAAACTTGTCTTGAGAAATATTGCTTTGAATCAGAGAGAAGTACCAGCTGAATACTGTTTTCTTCTTATCATTGTGCTACGAAAACTCAGTCAAGACCTAATTTAGTAGATTTCTTGTGGAACGATGTGAGGAAGATCTCTCTGGAACAGATGATGCTCATCTACTTGAGCCAAGCTAGCAAGCAAGAGTAGACAAGTTTGCTTGCTTTTTTTTTTTTCTTTAATTTGGGGTTCTAAATATACAATTCTAAAATTCAAGTTATCTTAATATAAAGAAATTGTATCTATTTGGCAAATTAAAAAAAAATAATCCCGTGGATTTAAAAAATGCTTACATTCCATTAAAGGAAATAATCTCAATATTTTGCTGAATGGGAGAGTATTGAAAAACATCCTTAAGTGTTTGCCTGCATTGCTGTCCCAGGATGATATCGCCTCCTGAAAACTCTCTGCTCAAGTTAACTGAGCTCACCAAGCTCACCATGTTGAAGATTCATGAAACACTGCTGGATGAACAGAATGTCAGTCAAACTTTCTGTGAGCATACAAGAAATGCTTTTTTTGGAGCAGAAGGAGAGCAGAGACAAGATGAGGCAGCAATAGGCTCAGCCACAACATTAAGTTCAAAAGGGAAGTATTTACATATCTCCTGTTAATTAAGACTTTTCTTACCAGAGGCTCTTCAACAGGAAATTCATAATGTCTTGGTTTTTTGCCTTCTACTAAACACAGTGCATGCCATGGGCATGTATCAGGCAGGGTAAATCTGGTCACTGAAGATGACAATCCTTTCTGAGAGGTCCTTTTGCTAATCTCAGGTAAGGTCAGTGCACAGCAAGAATGGCTGTCGTGTAGTGTAACAGCACTGCAAAGCCAGCAGCACTAAGCCTGACTCCCCAGACAGCTGTACATGAGGAGTTAATGTGGGTCCTGTTTTTGTCTGGCAGTGTTTTGAATAAGGTAGAAAGTAGATGTGTTTATTAGTAAAATCATTGCAGTGGCAGAAGTGTAGTTCATTATCATAACTTACTTTTTTTTTCGGGGGATTTTGCATCTCAAATCTGGCAAGACGTTAGATTTGTATATCAATTCCCTTACTCCTTGGCAAGACACAACAGTAGAAAATCTTCATTTCTGTCTAGCGATTGCATATCAGAGCACAAAGCCACTGTATTTGCATTTATAATAACCATACTTTTAAGCTAAAACTCATTTGTTGCAGGTACTCAGAAGTTGATAAATGTGGAAGTAGCTATGTATATACCAGTGTCACTTACTTGCACAAATGTTATCAGAGGCACCTAACAGGCATTTGATAGACAAACAAGCAGCTCAGTTTCAAGGAGTCTTTTGCTGGAGACCTCTGGCATCCTCTATTCCCTGGTGGAAATGAATGGTCTCTGGGGGCCAGGTGGGAAAAACATGTGGGCTTTATTGTATGGGTGTATGTGCAAAATTTAATATTTACAAAACAGTTTAACAAAGGGAGTGAGAGGCAATTCATAGGAATATACACCTGGGGTACAGACTATGTGGCCTGTATATCTGCAGAAGTTGACCATGGGAATAGTGTGCACCGCTTTCAGAGGCAGCTTTTCTAGGCTTCCTAATTATAAACTATCAATGTTGGATACTTCTAACAGATTAGATTACATAAGAATATTGTTGCCTACCTGGAGATCAACGGGAAATATATAAATAAAAGCAAATCCAGAACTGTCCTGAGAAATAATTTCTCACAAACTCATTGCTCAGCTATTCTGAATCAGCTCAAGTTTATGGAAAATCTAAGAGGAGGTACTATTCCACCACACACACCACCAAATATGTGTGTTCTACATGACATTACTAAGAAAAATAAATGAATGATGTTAACAGATTTAAGGTTGCCATCAAGGACAACTTCTTACAGATGCTGATATAAAATCAGGGAATAATATTTCAAGGTAAATAACATAATCTACCAGGATTTAAGACTTTAAAATTAGTGTAAATAGAAGGAATGGAGAAAGTCTTCTAAAAGTGTCTTTTCACTTTGGCTGGATCTGAAATTTTTTACTTTAGGCTATTAAACACAGATATCTGGTACATATTATGCACCAATATGACAAATTTGAAGTTCAAAGATGGGAAATAATACCTTATATTCCTTACACTCTTTCTTTATTCCTCTTTTGCTAGCCATGGTTAGAAGTATCGTACTGCAAAATGTGTTTTGAAATGGCTGCATTCATTTTTTTCTAGATGAGAAACCCAATTTTTAATGTTCTCTTTTAATTTCATTTCAACACATGTAAGTGAAACCTCTCTCAAAATGTCCATGTTTACAGCAACTACAGTTAAAATATTTCTACATAACTCCCTGCCTGCAGATCTCTACTGCTGATATTCAGCTGCTAAGGGATAAGGCTGCCCAGTGTTTTCTTAAAGTTACACAGGCAACAAGAAATCTCTCTCTTAAAACTGTTTCATCCTCATACTTTGAGGGTTTTTTTTTCTTAATCCAAAATGTAATCTCAGGATTTTACTGGTTTTGGTGAAACTGGTGCAACCATTATGCATATCCCCACCACCATCACCTTGCTTATGCCCTCACACATCCTGCAGAGTCACGGATACAGAGATCTGAAAAATCACGGACTACAAAAGTGATAGATATTTTAAAAGCAAACAAACAAGGGGATCAGGAGCCCAATACTCCAGTAACATCTGCAACACACATGCAGCCTTATTTTAATTCATCTCTTTTGACCCTACTTCCTGGATGCTCATCTGCAACATCATTCCCATTCCTCTGTTGTCACAGGGTGGTCAAACACAGATCCTGAGTGGGATAATACCCTGGCATCTAACCTGCACTTCTAAAATATTTGTCTCACATTTTTCCTGCTGCACAAGTCACCAACCATATGGTTTTGAACAGTGTTTGGTTTTGGTTTTTACCTTGTGTGTCCTCACCACGTAACAAAGAAGCGTCTGGGTAAGGATGCTGTTTTGTTTGTAAAATCAGTCTTTTCAATATAATTATAGGAGAAGTTTTGACTCTGCTCTGCTGTGTGTCACTCCCTTCTAAGGAATGTGGAGGAATCCCATGGAGAAGCAGTCTGTGACCATGGATTGAGACATATAAGGCAATTGTGAGCTCCCATTTCCTGAATTTCAGTACTTGATTTTTCCACCTAAAATAGAAATTTTTTATCATAGATTTCTGCTTGGTGAGTATTTTTCAGAGTGTTTTTTTTTCTTTCTTTCCTAGGTTTGTGGTGGTAGAGACATTTTTGGTTTTTAAAGAAGAATACATGGAGCTGCAGCTATAACATGACCTTGTAGAACACAATTCTACAATTTACACTACAAAGGATATTACTACCTCAGCTGGCAACAGATGGTCACCATCCTCAGAGTGGAAATGATCTGCTGGGGGTATGTACAGATTGAGAGTGGCTGAAAATGGGATAGTTGCACTTTTTTTTTTTTCCATGAAGGTTCCAAATAAAAGCAGGAAAATGATATTTTTTTTTAGAAACAATCTTTCACTGCAATCAGGACTAGGCTGAATTTTGTCTGGCAAAGAGAAGACATCTTTAAGCTTAATCTCTGACAAATATCAAGAAGAAAAGGTGATAACACCTCTTGAAAAACACTGATAATGGAAAGTATCAGGTAAGCTAAAAGGTGAGGTCATCGTCAGTTCTTGTATAGTAATCACTGACTTGAATTATCCTCTTGAAATCTACTTGAAAAATGCAGAAGATTGAAATGATGGATGCACAGTGAAAATCTTAAATCCAGATGATGAGAAATGAGATGGGTGAAATACCCAAATAAAAAGCTTAAAAAAATAGCCATGTTTTCCTATGAACTTCACTTGGGAGCTCTGTGCAAACCACAAAGGAGCTAAGAGGATTGTAATCTAGAAATATGAAGCGGCTTTCTTAGACTTACAGGCTTCCTTTGATGCCATGAGTTACAGAATATTAATAGAGCATCTCCTGTATGACAAGAGATGAAAGTATGTCTGTTCATGCCACCGAAGTTAATATTTTCCCCACTGTCTGATTATTATTATGAATGTTCATTTTAGTGACAGTGATATGTTTGACCCCACATTAGACACAAGAACAAAAGGCAAAACCTATGTAATTTTCATTTAAAAAATACACTTTTAGGTATGTAGGAACCAGGGATGGAGACATATTATACAATATGGAATTATTTGAAATTGCAACTAAACCTCTGCAGCTCTTTATAGGTGAAAATGTGTTGTTCAGACAGGTCTGAACATGAGATAAGTCTGTTATAACTTCATTTCTCACTGTTACATGATGTAGTTCACTTCTTGCCATTTGCAGTAGTTTCACATGAAATGCAGAATATAATAGCTATATAGTGTAATTGCTCTGCAGTATAACACATTGTTCATAATAATGTCCCAGACTACTTCTTTTAAAAACAACACTCAGCTTAGGGGGTCTCCCAAATCAGAAATTAATTTAGTATCCTCTCAAAATTTAAATAATATCCACGGCCCCAAACTCTGGCTACTCCTCTGGGTATGGCAGAATAACACCATATCTGCAGTCTCCAGAGTAAGGCCTCCTATTGTCACAGTGAAAGTTATATGCAGAGTGTGATTTTACAGTACTTATAAAAGCCCATAAATTGGCCAAAACAAACCCACTAAATGAGAATGAGAATCAGCTTTTCAATGTGTAAGAATTCATTATATTTAAAGCCAGATATAAAGACAAGATGCTTGGCCAGAAACTGTGTAGTTGAGAATCTGTCAGCATGTCCATTAGGAAGTCCTACTATCAATCCTTAATAGTAAATTAATGTTGAAGACTTCAGCAATAGAGTAGTGAGTGCGTGAGGACAATAGCTGGTTTTACAGCTCCAGCATACATTACCAACACATTTTCCTTTCAAACAAGTAGAGCACATTGTAGTCTTTATTAAACAAATTCATCTACTTACTGCAGGAGCAGAAAAATAAACCCATGAAAAAAATCAACTGTGGTTTTTTTCCACCTGCAATGAAATTGTTCCCAATTACGGTGTTATATCAATTAAAGATAAATTGCTTCTGTCCCTGAATACCAAGTCTCATACTGAGAAGTTTTTTATATTTCTTCTTTTTTCTTAATGAATAATTTAAAATCTCTGAAATCAGGTAGCTATAAGAGAACCTCAGGCTGATCCTCAACACGACTAGCAAGAGCGGCTGAGTTTCTATAAAATGTGCTGTTGCAAGTTCCTGTGCTCCAGGAAAAACATAAGTGTGGGAAGGAATGAGGCCATGTTTCTGGTGAGACAGAGAATGTCTGTGGGACAAGGATGGAAGGTCGCTGGCACAATGTCCATGTGCTGTGTGGTGGAGTCCAGCTCCAATCACAGGCAGGGACCCAGCAGGGAAAGGTCATAAACAGGCAACTGAGTGAGATATAAGAAGGGTAAAAAGCTGCCAAATGGTCTTCGGGTCTTATTCTAGCAGAGGATTGACCTCTTTCTGAGACCTCTTTCTGAAAGCTGTACATACACCTGGAAAAGCCAACCATGCCTCAGTCCTATGGCTACACAGGTCTTCAGGTCGTAGAAGTGGTGGGATTTCATTGCTCACATTGAGGAGGTGTGAGTCCTGCTGCAGAAGTCCCCAGGAAGGGTGATGATGCCCACAGAGCAGCTCCCACCTGGCAGGCCTGCTCACTCAGCCCCCACTCACCCCAAACCAAGGGCTTGAGCCATTTCTTGGAAAAAGAGTAGATGTCTGTCATTGCAGAATGGTGCCTCACGGCAGGATTTGAAAGCAAAGGAGAATTACTTATGAGAAGTTATATTGCCTTGGGTAGGATCAGTCCCTTCATTTGCAGCCAGGTTCAAACATCTTTCAGCTAAAGACCGATTCACATTGGCATCAGAGGAGTTGAAAATTAATTATGTCCACAGTGAGAAACTGTCGAACTAGTGGGAAGAAAACCAGTAAAGCTGTTTTCCAAGTGGCCTTGGGGAAAACAGTGGGAAGTTGCTGGTGAGTGGAGCTTTTCAAGAATCAAAAGGACACTCAAAATCCCTAATTAACTTTAAAGCGAATAGCCCTGCCAGTGCCACAGTTTCCTTCTGAAAAAATGAGTGATCCAAACACTTTGTCAGGTACTTTGCCATTGATTTTGTTAGGACAGAGAAAATTTAAAGCAGGCAGAGAAGTGCTTCAGGGAGTTTTTACATCAGGCACACCTTTAATTTGTTGATGGGAAATATTATTTACTTCCTGGGAATAAGAAGTGTAATAAAGTCTGATTTCTGCCTATAATGGGCATAGTGGCCCTTTACAGCCTGGCCCAGCTCAGGGCTCAGCTTTTTAATGCTCTTGTGCTGAGGCTAAGTCTGAGCCTTGCTCTTGGGCCTTGTAGGCACTGGAGCAAGAAACACCAGGAAATACTTTCTCTTCTCTCCTTACTCCCAGCTTGGCCAGTGAGGATGCAGCCAAATATATCCAAAGGACACCGTATGCAAGAATTTAAAAGGTGTGTGAAAACTGCAGCTTTCTGCCTTCTCCTTAGCTTTGGTAAGTGGTAATTTCCCATGCCATTTTCCCTTTTGGATTAGATATTTTCATTATAAATTAATCCCACATTGTACTGCAGGTCATTTCTACACATGCAGTGGCAGAGGAAGATGTTAATCTGTCTCTAATTTGTCTTTCTGAGAGCTGTTGCAGTTTGTGTCCAGCTATGAAATCAAAGTTTCCCACACCACAGGGCTTAACCGGGAACAGGGCAGAGTACGTGCCTTTTGAAATTAAGAAGCCCTTGTAGTGCTGCTAATCAGTTTTCAAACTATTTTTGCTGCATGCAGGCATTATATTTAGCCATTCAGCTTTGAGCATGAGGGGTGAACAAATCCATGAAAGCTTAAAACACTACAGCTTTACAGCAATTTCATGGTTTTTCATAGTGCCCCTGCCAATGTTGGGCGTTACAGAGGCTCCATCTCTGATCACCTGTGCAGCAGGAACAAGCTGAGCTTTTGGAAAACATTGCCTTGCTCGTCTGTGAAATGCTTAGGTTTCTAGTGCTGTTTTGAAGTGTATTAGTATCACAGCTACACCATTTTCAATACATCTGCCATTTTGGAAATCCTACCTCCAAGTTCTCCAAAATATTCAAGTGGGAATTGAAATTCCAGCCAAATTTAGTGGTAATCCTCAAAATATACCTGAGTTCAGACACAGTAAAAACATGCACCTGGTATGAGAGTAAATCCTCAAACTAGGCTATAGCTCAGTGGGGCTGTATGTGTGCACCTGGGGTCTAGATGAATGTGTTTGCTCTTAAATATCTCTTGCCAATTACAGAAGCCCTGGATTGAAAGTACCAGGCTCTAGGGGTATCAAATGCCTGTGACACATTATCAAATTAATGACTTGCAATTAATGATGATGGGAGAAAGCTGCTTCAAGTATCCCCACTGGGAATTCTTATAGACTGCCAGGATTTGACAGATATAAATTGACTTTAATAAAAGTCACAACAGGAGAGCTGAGACCTTAATTACCAACATGCCAATACCCAGTGAATTGGAAAGATTTTGATCTGAATACAATTATTATTAACTTTCCTATTTTTAAAAATTAAAAAAAGAGAGGGAAAGGCATTAAAAATAGAAGCAGAGATTGTGGAAAAAGGAATAGAGAAGGGAATTAATTCTAATATACATGCTTATGCTTTTATGTATATTTTTTAATAAATGCCTGAAGAAGAACATGACCTCTTGTGATCACATTTAAAAGACTTTATAAGTCTCTCTCTTCCATTTTAGCCTCCCTTGCTGAACTTTGTATCCTTCACAAACCTGTTATGAACCATCAAGTCTATCACACATGCCAAACAAACAGCATCCTGCCCTTCAACACTTTGTTCCAACCTTGCTGAGCTTGGTTTTGAACATGTCCAGTTAACTTGAATTAAAATCAACTACGATTTTCATATTTTCATTTAGTTTTCTATTATTGTCTGGTTGTCTATTCTCAGGTTGTGCTCCCTGCATAGAAATGGCAGGCTTCCTGAGATGTTTGAGAAGTACCTGTCACAAATCCAGTCCTAAAAATATGTTTTTCATGACTAGTGAGGTCAGGAATCTGTTGCACAAAACACTACAAGCAAGGATCAAAACAAAACAGTTGTTCAGTATTGCATTTTCATGTATGCTAAACGCATCACATATGACCCAGGGAAGAGATTTGGCCCAAGTTTTAGAGTCATGTGGTTTTATTATTTTTTTTCACTGCAGTTATTTTTAAAACTTCTAAATTGTAGAACCAGAATTTCTGAGTTACTCTACGTCTGGTTTTATAACATTGCATATCGCTAGGAAATCTGTCTCTGTGGCTTGTAGCACCCTTTCCCAAATCCTTAGCCCTATAAGGAAAAGAAATTTTATCTTTGTCCAGATGTCTAGTATGGGTGGGATCCCGATTCTTCAATAGATTTTCTCCAGCTAATGCAACCACATAGAGACAATGCTGAGGTCTAAGTTTTTAAATAAACTAATTCCTTTTAGAATGAATTGGTTTCAAAAGGGCTTACAGAACTGTAACATATGTCTAGTGAGACTTGGGACAATATTTATGGAGACATGAGAGATGGCGGTGACAGTCAGCCCTCTGAACAGCTTCCACGTCAACAGTCCCAGCAAAAGACGTAAAAGAGAGCCATGGATATAGGTACTATATCTAAACAGCAGACTTGAGACACTTTTTTTCCCATTTTTTCATTTGCAATTTACACTATACCATAATCAGTCAAAAGGCTTGTGTTCATAATTCATATTAGCCATTCATCATAGGGATAAGGGCATGTTTGAAAGGACAGAAAGATACTACTGAAGGAATCTGGAGATGTTAAATAGCTTGGACAAGCACTAAGTTTCATTAAAAAGGCTGCTCATTCTCTAGCAATTATGAACACCTTTTGCATTCACTGTCCTTTTTCTAGCTAGAATTTTGTATTACTGCATCTATGCTGACTTCAAACACATCTAGGAGACGATGTATTAAAGAGAGATTTTTTTTTTTCTAGACGGCTAGAAGATTTTCTTGATGAAGAGAAAAGTAAATCTGTATGTCATCAGCCCAGAATAGCAATTTAATGAATGGCTTTCCCCAGAGACAAGGTGCGCACGCTAAAAAATATACAAAGTACCAACCAACCTGGTTCAGATCCCTTTGGGACTTCTCAAAGTGTAAAGTGTAAAAGAAAAACAAGGACTACGCTTTTACCAAAAAGTGTCTTGGAAAAAAAAAAAAATTAGAAAAGGCTTGCAAGAGATATATTAATCTTTTCCTTTGTTTATACCCTTCTCTATCCCTATCCCCCCCCCCCTTCACCCATACTTTTATTCTGAGAGCAGGTTATACTTGTTATTGACAATGAGATAGATACTCTTTCAAGCTTTTCTTCAGAGGAGCACTGAAAATCAGCCACTGATATGTTTATTTGAGAGCTGAGGCTGGGGCAGAGAAAATAAACACTGTCAATATGTTTGGTGTTAAGGTGAATGGCATCAGGTCCTCCCAGTTTGACTTGTAAAGTCTCAGCAACTACGTTGCTGTGCGCTGGTGTTTTAGCAGGCCGTAGACTGGCCTCTAAAAGGAAGGGAAAAGTACATGATGTTTGTACAGCTGAAAACAAGATGAAAAACCACAGGCCCCCTCTCACACTCCATTAGACCCTAAAGTCCATGGAGTACTGCACTCAACACATAAACACTCAGTTTGTGGAAAACTTTCTCAATGTGTGAAAGAAAGGAACAAAGCCTGGAGTCAGAACAATGAACATCTATGTATGAAGTGAGCAGCCAGTGCAAAACGCAACGGCAACGCTCAGTTAAACAAACAGCTGATACAGGAACACATTAATCACATTAATAACTCCCAATAAGAACCTTTGGGAATGCATCTCGATATTCCAAGCCAACTACGAAGTGCGCAGTCTATAGATGATGCAGTTATTCTTTTCTCCTCACTTTTTATGAATGGAAATAAGAAATAGTGCCTCTGGCATATGCTGGCAGAGACCTTGGCGTGGGCAATAGGAGGGCCTGATTGTACATGTACTTTACCAGCAACTCTTCTGCTGCAATATTTTGTAAGAGTGTAGTTAAAGGAAATCAATAAAGAAACATGCGGACTTGATACACAGTTGTGTATATTGGAGCTCTGCTCTAAACTGTCTTCATTCCACTATCTTGTGGAATAAAATATAGTACTGTCCTCTGTCATTACTTTGCAATAGGAAAGATAGGATACAGGGAAATTGGTAAACAAGAGTGTTACATTCTCCTGTAAAAAAGCCCCTTATTTCTTAAAAAAAAGTAAGAAATTTTTCTGTCTTTCTCTTTGAATTCTCTGGGGATATCTAGCTACAAATTTCCATAACCTCTACAGGTTCTGAGTCAGATGTGAAATCAACATCACAATACTAAAAATTATGCTGTACAAAGCCTTGACCTTGGCTAGCAGGAAGGTGACAGACGCAGTGTTTACAGCATTTGCAGCTGGATGAGCAGTCTGAGCAAAACAGCTTTGCTTCTCCAGATTTAAGAAAAAGATTAAAAACCTTACTTCTATTCAGGCATCAGGATTGTTCCAGCACCATACTTGCCAGTATTCCACAGCACTGTATGCCTGCAAACAAGTAAGATCTTATTCTCCCAGCTTGCGAATTTATTTAGATAAGGAAGATCAGCTGTTTAACTTGCACGGTTAGCTTGTGTCACTGGAGAGTTTCATAATGTACAGCCTCTTGTTCAATTACGGCACTTTGCCACTACTCCCTCGCCCTTTAATCTGGGTGTAAGAGTTAGAGCCGCAGCAAAGGCAGGGTGAAAGGGGCCTGACAAGAGGGAGAAAATATGCCTAAGCCTTACCAGCTGCTGTGCAGAAAGAGGGGCTGAAGGTTAACAGGAGTAGACAGGGCAGGAAGCAGCTGCAGTTGGGAGGAATCTGAGAAAGAGATCCAAGGAAGAGATCTCTTTGGGTTTCAAAATGCCTCTCCAGTACACCACAGGGCTCCATTAATAAGAGTATAGCTTCTGATTAGTTTGTGACCAATTAAAACCTATACAGAATGAGAATGGGACTTTTAAACCTTTTAGTCAGTTGGGGAGGAAATTGTATTGCAGGTGGTGAGCTGAACTTCAGTTGAGATTTTTCAAAGATCAATGATCACTTTGCAGGTATCTTGAATCAGTTTTTCCAAGCTATACAGTACCATCTTTTAGCAGGATAATTTCTTTACTGGTTTAAGGTTGGGTCTTGAGGAATACAACATGACTCAGTCTTCCAATGATTAACACCAAAAGATGGACCTCTAAATACTTTTTCTGACTTCCAGAGCAGTATCGAAACACACATCTTGCAGAGACTTTAGTAAGCTTTTCAGAGTGCTACCATGAACTCTAAAAATCAGGCTGATTTTCACTGATGTGTGTGTGAGGAGGGGAATTTAAAGAGCCTGACTGCAGAAAATCAACTGTGCTTCTGTGAGCCCTGGCCGTGATCTTCATGCAGCTCTTCTAATTTCCATTAAGAAAGGCTGAATTAATTTTGGTTTAGACTTAGTTCTGGAGGTGAGTTTGTCTACAACCCTTTCTTCAGTTTCACACGTCACGAAAACCAACATGCAAAAATACCCATTTTTAAAATTTTACACTTTTCCCTGACTAGAAGTTCATTTTGGCTTTTCATTAATATTGAACAGACAAATACAAAATTATTATTGTTGTGTCCTAATGCATTACTTTATGATTGATGTTATTGTAGCCTGGTTAGGATTATCTTTTTACAGACACTCCTTTCTTGAGGTGCTCCAGTGAGCAGTCCCCAAGGAAAATCCTCAGCACGACTCAGGGGATAGTTCACCTTAAAAATCCATCCCAGTCAGCAGTATGGACAAGACTGCATCAGCATTAGTTTCCTCTGTCCTACACGTTTTTCAACGATTTACCCTGAAGAGCCTCACACTTCAGGGCATATGGCACATATGGGACATACCTTCAGTTTGATGTCATATGAGCACCACGCTGGTGGGCTGCAGCCTGGCCCTCGCATTATTTCAGATGCACTGAAATGGGGCCTCCTCCCCCATCCTGCCAACAATTCGGGTATGTGTAGGGCCACATGGGCCCAGAGAAGCCCAAGGGCAAAATAACACATAGTGAAGATGTGGCCAGTGAGCACCAGAGGGATCCTGCAACTAAGCAACTAAGGGAAGGGTGGCCACTCGTGCCACCCTTCACTCTGGCTAAGGATTGCTCCCTGGGTACCATGCGTGTCGAGACAGAGACAGAGATACTGCTGTATGGGCCAGTGACCACTGCAAGTGACCCTGGGACCAGGAGTGGCCCTTACAGTGGACAAGGTCCCACACCTTTCCCACTCTGAGCCTGCTCTGGCACGGGGCTCTGCTTTGCTGTCTTACAGAGCTGCTAATTTTTGTGACTTTATTGCAAGTCTAATGGTATAGTTTGTTTTGTTAATATTGCAGCAATTGCAATTATTACAGGGTTTCTAGCCGCCAGGTTTTCAGAGAATATTTGAAGCATGAGAATTTAATGCTTAAAGATGAAAAAAAAAGTGAAATGTGTTTATTTTAACTCTTAAATCTCATTATTTAAAACCCAATCTTCCTATTTGGAGATGATTTCAGAAACAAAGCATTATACATGCAATAACAAGAAGAATATTACAAAGGATTTAAATAGCCTCTTGTTTTTCTTCTTGATTTTAGTATTTCCAATTCATTATGTAAAAGACAAATTAGCAGCAGAGCTCTGAAACGTTACCTTAATTTCCTAAGATACTAAAAGTCTTGAAATAGAAAGAAATGTAAAGCAAATATTATCTGAGATAATATACATGAATTCACACCTCAACCTGTATTTTTACATTCTGCAATTTAAGATATATATTTTTGTTTAAGTTATCTTCAGAAAAAAAAATTAAAGAAATGAGTGGCATTTGCTGAATAATGTTTAAACATTTTGGTAACGTACCTCCCTTGCAGCCCCCTCCCCCCCTTTCTTTCCCTGACAGTATTAAGTCTGTAACACAGAAATCCTCACATTCTCCAGATGGTAGCATAAATTTTCAGGTCAAGTGATATTAAAAATAGATAATAGCCCAGACCTCATGAGTCTCTACAGAAAGACTAAACAGTCACAATAGGGAATATCATTGTTTTGGTTTTCTTTATGAGGTTTTATGTACTCAGCTGTTTCTTCACCGTGCTCTCAGCGCAGAGAGACCCTGATTATTCTGAATTCCAGTTCCACCTCACTTCCTACCCTTTATACTTTCTAAGCCCCATGCCACACAAGTCAAGGGAAATATATCCACACAGCTGCACCATCAGCTCCTAATGTGCTCTCCACGGCCAATACTCCCGCTCTGCACTTCAGAGTATTTATAACTGGCAAATGAGTTCTTGAATAACCTGCTCTTACAGCTCCTTCGGAGGAATACAGTCCACTCTGGGGCATTTCGCCTTTCTGATTAATGGATGGGACCTCTCTAAAAATCCACTGATAATAAACTGTTTTAAGCACTGGAAGTTTTGAAAGTGCGTCATAATAAAATATTTTTTTGAGTAATCATATTTCGTAGGCAGACAGTAGCTGCCAGCTAAGGGGCTGAACTTGTCTCAGATGGCTCCCCAGTAAGTCTATGAGGGACTATTAAAAAATGAGAGTAGATTCAGGGGTGACACAGAGCCTCACCAATTATTTTGTCTTTTATGTCTGGTTCTACTTGGGCCAGATCTTAAATAGATGTCTCTCACATGGCCATGGCCATTTGCGGTTCAGAAAAATAGCTTTTCAACCATGAAGGCTGCTTTTCACACCCAAGTGGAACTGGCAAATAGCCAAACCATGTGCATGGTTCATATTTACACAGTAATAACATTTTGGGAGAGAAAGAAGCTCTGTGGCTTATCAGTTTCCTTTGACCTGTATGCCTAGTACTTAGAGAGATATTTTTTTTTGTCAGTCCACATTTGGTGCTTTTTATTTTTTCTTCATAAGAAAGAAGATAATGAAGATAATGGTCATTCTTCCATAAGGTCCTCTTCCAGTGGGATGGATACGTCATTCATAGCTTGACCTTGGTATCTACTTTGTAGATAAACACTGCTGGGCAAAACAACAAAGCGTGCTCAGGAGTTGCAGCGTGGAGCTATTTTTAAGAAATAGAGACAGTCTATGTCTACATTAGCAACTACTGTAGCCCAGCAGGAGCAAATCTGGTGGGTATAACAGTGGGTGCTTAGGACCTGACATCCATACTGTTCTCATTTCAGGGGCTTTACTTCTGCTTCAGTCAAGGCTCTGACTCCTGGAACAAAAGCCTGTGAGCAGTTGGAGGTTTGATATTGGTCTCAAGGTTTAATTTCATCTGAAAGGAATTCAGTTTGTGTGCCTTGAGGTTGCTCCACAATGTGATCCACGTGTGGTAAGTGGGGCCATTAGATGACTCTCTTCAAAAAAATTCTCCTGATCTAAACCACGATGTTAATATAGGCATGGCCAGCATGTAACAGAATGGAAGCAGAGTTCCCTCCTGAAATAATGCTTTTCCGATTTCAATATTGCATGCATAAATTTTGAAATCTCCATTCTGCAGGTACCAGGGGGTGGGTGAGGGAGAGCACATGAAGGCTTCCAACAGCACAAAGTTGTCCGCAGCGCATCCAGATTGGCTTGGCAAGGGCAGATCTGCTTCGTGACAGCAGAGGACGAGACCTCTGAGCCACGGTACACGCTGTGGCCCCGCAGGCGTGGTGTACCAGTTCATATACATATTCTATGAGTCTATACCCGTGACTTGCATAGTAATGCCAAAATGCCCTCAGTAGATTACGCTGTGCTCCCAGCCACAGTAATGGCTGCAGCTCTGCAGAAATGCAGTTGCAGGATTCGTCAGTGTGTGTTCTATATGTTTTCACAGTATAGCACTCTGTCGCCTCTGCTGAATTGCCTTGTGTTCCCTTGCATTTCCCTCCATTTAAAGCTATTCGAGTCGGTATTTGCCTTTAAATGATTTTTGCCAGGCAGCTTCTCTTTGCTGCTGGTTTTCCTGTACCAGAGTGATGTTCCCAGTTGTAAGGGCCTGCTCCTAAGCTCGTGTTTTTGTTTGCTCCCTTTGTACCTACGCTGGAGTTCCTGTTAGGCGATGCCCAAAGCTGCACGCAGTGCTCCAGGTGTGGCCACAGCAGCCCTTTGTACCAGGACACAGTTATCTGTTGAGATCCGTGCTCTCTTCCTCTATTTACACTTCCCCATGTTTTGTTTGCTCTCCTAACTGCTACCAGACATCAGGTTGCTGGTTTTAAGTGTCTGTCAACAGTCCTCACCAAATCCTTTCCCTGATCAGTGTTTTGCAGTCTGTGACTGCAGAACATACTTTCTACTGTTTTTTGTCAACACTCCTCTTGTTATTTTCTGTTTATTTAATAGCCTGGTTAATCTCATCTATCCATGACTGCCTTTTATTCCAGGTTCCATTCATCTCCTTCCCATGGGTAGAAGCAGCCCTTCCTGTCTGATAGCTTTCTTATACGCCCACCAGTTCATCTGTTCATCCTTGTAGGACGTGCAGAGTAGGCTTAACAGTAAAATACAGTGACTATTACACAAATAAACTCTGTCTTATCAATACTATTTTCATCTTATTTTGAGTTTTCATAGACCTCCCAGAGTTGAATATTTCTATGCCTGCTGGTACTGGCTATCCAATCAAATGTATGCAATCACTTTTTGACATATTTAGTGCTTTAAATTGCTCTTAAGTAGCGGGATTAGCAAAGGAAAATAGCTCCAGGTGAGACTGATACAGGGGTAGAGAAAAGGCATCTGAAAAAGGATTTAAGTTGTGTGGTGCAGGGGAAACAAAAGATTTCTCATCCCAGCTGCTTCAAGTTCTTTAGTAATTAAGTTTTGCATAGATTAAGAGCTCAGGATCGATTTGAATCGGCCTCAGTAAATAGCAGAACTGTTTGTAAGTGAACATCAATATTTTCTCTGTGAGAAGAGATCCTATGTGGGAAGCAGATGGAAATTTGTAACAGAGGTTTATCGTTAGCATAGTATGTATATCTCTTGATCGTTATACTTCTTGTTACATGGAAATGAATACATCAGAATTGATCACAAGGTAAGTGAGCTACCTGAAAAATTATCTGTTGGACCTTTCCCTTACTGTCATCAGAAGTTTAGTGCACATCTGAGAAACTGCTGGAGGAGCAATTTGAGTAAAGGAGGAAGGAAAATGAGATACTCACTTTAGATGGGCTTTTAAATATAAGCAGTACCTAGTTTTGAAAACAGGCTTCTTTATCAGTATTAAGCTCAGCATTTACAGCAATGTGGTTCCTCTACTAATCAGGCCTCATGTTTTCATAATCTCCAGTTACTTGATTTTGTTGCAAAGAAACAGAATTTTGTTTTGCAAAGGGGTTTGACATTTAGCTGTGTATTAAACTGGCACAAAACCTGGAACACTTAACATTTTCCAGAAACCAGGCTTTCCAAATGCCTTCTTGTTTTGGATTGATGGTTCTTCATTTGACAAAATGGAAACATTTAATTTTCTTATGGTTTATGTGGGCTGGATTTTGATCATATGTTATATGAGTATGAGGTAAACTAAGAAAAAAGTAAATGAAAAGTTATTTCAGAATAAAAATTGAGATATTAAATTGTGAATATAGCCTCAAGGCATGTTTTGAAATTGTCAGAAGTGCTGTTTTCTTCAGGATGGAATTCCCGTAAAATAAACTGTTTCTGTCAAAATTGCATAGTCTTAGAAATAGGATTTGCATTAGACTTTTTACTAATAAGCTTTGCAAGTTTTAAATAATTTTCTTTCATCCTGAACCTTAGGCAAAGAAAGGCAGTCTGGCTTTTGAGAGAGCCCTTAAACACCGTGTCCCCCATTGCATCCCTTGCATAATTATTTCTTCTGATTGTGTTACTATCCAAATAAAAAAAATGACCAAGTTGCTTTTCCATATGCTTGACAATTTGGAAAAACAGACTGAGTAAGATAATGAGAAAGACATGCAAACCAGAAATAACCTGGTAAGGAAGTCAGGACAAACATTCTTATGCAAAAGTTTATTTGCTTTTTTTTTTTCTGTCTGAGCCTTTCCCTTTTTGTTTATGTGTATATCTCATCTCTCATAATTGATGTCACCTGTCACTTTCACACCTGCTCCAAGCTTCATTTCCAGTCCTCTAAATGTGCCCAGATTTTACTTGCGACTTCACTAAGATCTACAAGGTTATAATATTTGGGCTGCTTAACTGGAAGTCTAAATACAGTTTTGAAGGATTGTCTTTAAGTTGAAAATACAGACTGCAGTGAAAGGAAATACAGAAGTTATAGAGAGTTTAGGAAATACCCACTGACCCTGGCAGGTACAGCCCCACATAGAATGTTTTATGGCATGTTCATGAAAAAGTCAGATGAATCTCCAGGATGTTTTGAAATACAGTAAAGGTGAAAACAGTTGTATAAAGACATAATAATTTATTTTGGAAATGGATTTAATTTAGTAAATAACAATGAATGCCAGAATTCACAGCCAGCTAGGAAAAAGCCAACAGTCCTCAAAGTCTTCAAAGTCAAGTCTCCAAATCCTGGGGCCAAGGGATGACAGCAAAAAGATAAGAGCAAATTAACAACAATAAAAAAACCTGCGATGAAAAGCAGAAGCTCAGGCAGAGCCTGTGACCTAAGCAAAGCAGAGCCCCACAGTGACAGCTCTTGGCACAGGGTGCTCCTGCACAGCTCCTTCAGAGCACGATGTGTACGTCGAAGTGATTTGAAAATATGTATCTGAGGACTGAGCTTCTTAGAGAGATTGTGGTTTAACTTGGAACTATTTCCACTCGGAGTTTCATTTAGTCTAGTCTACCCCAGGTCCTCGACATCTTCTGAGGATGGAGGGTTGAAGAGAAAGATTTAAGAGACTCCAGAGGGCAAACACCAGTTGCGGAATAGGACAGGACAAGATTTAGCACACTCACAACACCTGAAATATAACCGTGCACTAGGGGGTGACCAATCATTTAAACAGTTACTCCCTATTAAATACATGTGCACATTTCTCAGCCTGGCTTAACATTTTAAAAAGCCTTGGCTGCCATACCATGGCAGCTATGAAGCATATACACCTCCCTCTAAAGACAGTGAACCACAGGCCATGTATTATTCCATATGCACATGACATAAATAGTTACATCTAGTTAAAAAAAAAAAAGAAAAAAAAAAAGAAAAAACCTGTGGTACAAGCAAATACCACCTACAGTATATACACGGAAAAAGTTTTCATCTGTTTTATGTTTTGATACGATAGTCTATATTTTGACTCCAGAGTGTGATGACTGTATAACTTTTCACATGAATTTCATTTTTCCTGTCAAGGTACATTATTTTAAGGGTGACAATAACTTGGCTTTAAATGAGGTGAAACCATCACAGTGATAAATGAGTTTCTTGAGGAGGGAGGTTTTACCCTGGGAATACACTTTGAAAGACCACACACCTCTGCTTAACCAAGCTTGTTAGCTTTACAACACATTACAAATATTCCTTCTAATGCACGTGGCAGTGAAGAGACCTGAGCACTTGACTTTTGAAAATACAGTGTATGTTGCATGGGGAGATTAGTCTTGCTTTTCACACTGGCCTTTTGTGTGAGTCTGCTGTTTAACAGCTGAACGCTGCCTTTGGTCTCTTCCTTGTTCTGAGGATTTTTTTTTTTTTTTAATTTTTTTTTTTAATGTCAGATTCAAAAAAGACAGGCCAGGCTTTGACATGCAACTTCTAGCTGCAGCCATGAGGGACAGCCTCACTTAATTGCTGTATAATTCATATTGCAATACAGGGGGGGGAAAAAACCCATGCCAACTAGTATCAAATTTTTAGAAGCATTTCTAGGCATTACTTTAATAGTTAATGAAACAAGCTGCTGAACTTCACTGGGCATGTGATTATCTTGCTAAGTCATTTTTGTATTGCTACCCTGATGTTGTGTGTAACAGAACTGAAACAGGGAATAAAAAAGCCCTGATGTAATCCCTGGATGTTCAAGAACACAACTCCTATCCACCATGGAAAATATGCATCATGTTGCAAATATTACTTCTTCTCTCCCACATCTTTTTTACACTTGTCATGGTAGTGGCTCGATTGATCTTTGAGAGTTGCATCAAAGAATACCTGTGTGATGTTTTACTCCATTGTATGCTTCACACAGTGACTTTAAATAAGTTAATAGCACAGCTAAAAGATATATTTTTTTTTTCTTTTGTAACCTTAATTTTCTTTTTCAAGGAGTTGCCCGAGGGACAAACAGACTTGATTTTTCTGGTGTTTTGATGCTGAAAAGGTGGCAGAGCTGGTGTATTTGGTAACGTACTTTCTGTAGTGTTCTTCTGGACAGAAATAGTAACTTAAGTGACAAATTCGCCTGAGATACCCCAATCCCTATTCCCACAGTGCAATCTCTGATAAATATCTTTCTCCTTTTCTTGTTCACTTAGCCTCCCTCTATTTTCACATCTCAGGAGAGTGCTCTCAGGGCTAAGCAGACCTAAATATAATGCAAATGGAACTCAACTGTCAGGTGCAGTTTTTCAGTGAAACTCAGTCTCCTGAGCTGCTCAAAAACTTTTTCAAATATTAACTACAGTGGAGTCTGAGACCGTCACAGGTACTCATTTCTCCATGTTAAATTAATACTTTACCCCAGTGTTAAGGGGTGTTTTTGTGCTAGACAAACGCCACATGGCGTTGTGACCCTGGATACGCTGCCAGCATGTGATGGGAGCCGTGGTGTCAGCACCAGGAGTCAGCTGAGATCTGGAGGCATTAGCGTCATCCAAGGTTTGTTGCTGTGTCATTCCAAACCCCCATTATCCTGGATGGTAGTGAACTGGTCATATTTGGAACCAGGAAGTCCCACTGCCAGGAAAGCTCTGAAGAGGAGAAGGTTAATGGCTTCAAAGTGGAAGAGGGGGTATTTAGAATAGATATTAGGAAGAAATTTTTCACTATGAGGGTGGTGAGGCACTGGAATAGGTTGCCCAGGGAAGTTGTGGAGGCCCCATCCCTGGAAATGCTTAAGGCCAGGCTGGATGGGGCTTTGAGCAACCTGGTCTAGTGGAACATGTCCCTGCCCATGGCAGTGGATTGGAACTAGATGATCTTTAACATCCCTTCTAACCTAAACCATTCTATGAGAAGGAGGCTGAGGGTAGACCTTATAGCTCTCTATAACTGCCTGAGAGGAGGTTGTAATGAGGTGGGTGTTGGTGTCTTTTCCCAACTAACAGGTGACAGGACAAGAGGAATGGCCTCACATGGTGCCAGGACAGGTTTAGATTGAATATTAGGAAAAAATTCTTTACTGAAAGGGTTGTCAAGTATTGGAACAAGCTGCCGACGGAAGTGGTTGAGTCACCATCCTTGGAGAAATTTAAAAGATGTGTAGATGTAGTGCTGAGGGACATGGTTTAGCGGTAACTTGGTAGTGCTAGATTAACAGTTGGACTTGATGATCTTAAAGGTCTCTTCCAACCTAAGTGATTCTATGATTCTATGAGGAAGAGCAGTTTTCTCTGTGGGACCTCTCCCTTCCAAGTTGGAGGATGTCACCAACTCTAGGACCTAATTTAAACCCTCCCAGCCATGCTGGTCACCCCAAGCCCTTTCCATACATTTTGACAGATATTTGGGAAACTGATGGCATTGACAGAAAGGAAATGAAAAGAAACAGACCTGACACAAAGTCTTGCAGTGAAAGAGACCATCATCCTCCATTCTTGGCCCTTTCTGGCACTCCTGAGGTCAGTGTCAGGGAGACTGGTGCTTCCGGGAGGGGTATGTCGGTGGGTTCAGGTACAGTGGTCATGGTGGTGGTAGCGGCATCCCCTGGGCTGCCCTGTCCCTCCTGGTGCCGGGACGCAGCCTGGGTGTATCTTCCTTTGAAAGTCCTGGAATTGGTAGTGGAGTGACAGAGACCAGTGTGCTCACAGGAGGCAGGAGACACTTTTGGGCAGGCAGAAGTGGGAAATCAGGATTAGCCCAAACACCCACTTCTCCTTTCACACAGGCTATATATATATATGTATATATTCAAAAATATAAAAGTCAACGTGGATTTCATTTTTTTTCCTCCCGTGAAAGATGGGGCCTACCCACGGCGACGCGTGCCAGATACAACACAGGCAGGTGCTGCGCAAACTTCCCACTGCGGCTCCGTCAATGCCCCTCAGTCCAAGCCGGGTACGATCTCGGGGCTCTCGTGATGGACGGAGTGGTGGTTTTATGAAGTGCATAAATGCCGGCTGCCGTACGCCGGGAGGTGAGAGAGCAGAACACTGAGCCATTCTGCCCCGAAAGTCTGCACTAACACCGATCAATTAGCACCTGCTTTCGGGGCCCGGCCTCTCCTCCTGCCCAGACCTACCTACGCAAGCACTTCTGGGCCGCTCACACCTGCTAATGGAGGCCCTGCCTGCCACACACAGGCAGCGGGTGAAGCTGGGTCAAAACTTAATTGTAAATCAGGCCCTTATTTTACTTAGTTTCATCCCGCTCTCGCTGAATAACTGTTTTGGCACAGGCAGGAGAGCTGGGCTGATGGCCGCCAATATGTGGAGTGAAAGTGGCATTCATAAGGGCCGAGCTCCTGGCAGGGAAAGGCTGTGAGGGAAAGGCTGCCTCCTCTGCCAGTTTGCACGGAAACGAAAACCTGAAATCTAGAGCTGCTCTGCAACTATTTGCTCTTGGAGTTTTGCTATTGCTGTTTTTTTTGTTTTGGTTTGGTTTTTTTTTTTTTTTGTAAAGATGTGACAAGTGTCTTTTTTTTTTTTTTTTTTCTTAGAGTGCTGCCACCAGCACTGACTGGAAAACATCCAGATGTTTTCAGGGTGAGGATTTTTTCAGGAGTTAGCTCTCATCTCTTTTGCGGCAGCAAGTCCCCAGGTGCAGCTGTGCCTGGAGCGCTGATTTGTGACGACAGTGGCGAGAAAGACTGTTCCTGCAGGGCTCTCTCAGCTGGTGATAGACTGCTGAAATGCCTGGCTTTCCTGGCATCCCTTTGCTGAGGTGGAGTCCAAGCTGGTTTAGCTCTTGCAGGATCAGATCCAGAGGCTTCTGTGCCATTAACTTCAAAGCACTGCAGCATATGTTCAGTCCGTTCATCCAAAAGAAATGCAGTTTGTGTGCTCTGAGGCCACTCCATAATGTGAACCGAAGTGCGGTTAAGTGGGCACCACCAAAAGAATCGTTTCAGAAATGTGCATTCCTGACCTGAACTAAACTACCCTTCAGAATATCTCTAAGGCTATTAGGAAGATTAACTTTCTATATTTAGGCCATGTTGAGTACCCCATCTGTGCTTTACTTCAGCCTGTTTGTGCTTCAAACATCTTGAGCTTTCCATTATGACCTAAAAATTCTTAAATGTGTATGACATGTGCCCTTTGTCCAACCTTCAGTCACAGTGCCAGCACACTGTCCTCTTTTGGTGGGATGACTTTACTTCTCTATCCATCCTTTTTTTTCTCTGATCTATGCCTTTTCCTCCCTTTTCATATTTTCCTTATTTCTCCCTTTCCATTCCCTTGATCACTTTTTTTTTCTTGTCCTTCAGTCTAATCTTTTGTTCAGGACTGATCTTTCCAGGTACATAAAGGATTTACACACGCCTGATATAAGTAGCCTTAATATTAACTTCCTACTATTCATCATAGCTGTTTCTTGGAGGTGTTCGTAATTGTTTTTTTAACCTATGCTTAAATAATATGATTTTAGGACAGACCTGTAATTTTATTTTACTTTTTTTCTTTTTTTTTTTTAATATGCTTGAACTGATAATAAATGCAAAATACTATACTGGCAGTAATACACCTGAAACCATGAGTTAGTATTTTCAAGTTCAAGAGAGCATTTGGAAATATTGAATGAAGATACTTAGCTATGTCTGGTCAGGAAATATTTTTTTTTTTCCTCTTTCAGGAGACGGTTAAAAACAATAAGGCTTTTTAATCATCTAAGTACTTCTTTGGTTATGTTGGAAAAAAAAATCAAGACCTCTTCAAAACAAAATGTTAGCATTTACAGGTGTTGTTTTCATAGAGAACTTCCTCAATAACTTTGTCAAAATGGATGCTATTCATGGAGTTTTCCATTTCAGCAAAAAGCTCCTTTCCATTATAACCTCTGATGGAAATTCTTGATCAGTTTGAGTAAAAAAGTTCAGCCTTTTTTAACACAGCTGCCAATGTGCTTCTTGGTCACTGTGATTTTACAATTTGGTCATTAGATGGTGCTCAAGAGATTAAATTCACTCTAGATTGCCTTTCCAGGTTTTATTTCAAAAAGCTGTAGACTAGGCACACTTTCTGTTTCTGTCTTCACAAAATATATGTAATGTGTACTCTGTACTAAGTAGTGGGAGATTTGCTGTTCATTTTGATGGGTGCAAGGTGTTTACCAACAATGGGGAACAGATACTGAGAATTACTGTATTGTTAGACCCAAAATGAAAATGTAGACACTATTTTGTCAACATTAATTAATCTGTAAACTTTCAGTGTTAACATTAGTGGGATTTTGACAAAGATTTAGCAAATGCTTTTTTAATGAAGTAGTTAAAGTTGTGAGACATATCTGATGCTTGCTGTTATTGGTTGAAAACATAAAAGTATTTAATGATAAGTTTTCACTGTGAACCAGTCCCTCCAATGATGATTTTTAGCAGAAGTATGAGTGGAAAAAGGGGTTCTTTTTGTACAGTTATCATATTTGTAATTAACACACAAAAGTGAATACACCATGAAGATGGGTCCCCTTGCCTAATGTAACTAAGCACTGATGCATGGGTTTATTTGCTAGAAATATGTGAGTGAATGGTTGTTTTCACTGCCTTTGTTCTCAGTGCTGTTCATTGTACAACATTGCACATTGTAGTGTGTTGCGTACAGGCTTTTGATCTTGATATGGCTCTGCCTTGAGCTGGAGATTCCCAAGGTGGGAGTGCACCATCTGCCACACAGACTCTGAAGGACAAGGTAACATAGACAGAAAGTGTTAGAGTAAAACCACAAGGAACTATGTGACTTCAGAATGCATTGAGCTGGAGATGCCGAGTAGGGAAATATATCTGGTGTATTTTCTCTTCACAACTTGATTGAGCCATTCTTGCACAAACCAGCAGTTTTCCCCAGTATATTGTGTCATTGTCACTGTTCTGAACCTTGCCCATAAGGAGGATAATCAAAGTCACCTGTTCTTTATTTCGCTTTATCCATACCCATGAAACCCAGGCTCTAGGCTGTGTGTTTGAGCAATGCAATGCTGGAAGACAGCCCTATATGCATTGGTTTGCCATGCAATTTGGTTGGTTTTATTGAAAGTGTCAGTCCTTTCACTGCCGAATCAGGAGAGGTTTGGCAGATAGTATTTAGCTAGGAATCTCACACAGCAAATATTTTAGCAGTTGCCCACAACCACTACTTTGCCAGGCTTTTTTATTATTATTATTATTTTATTGTCACCTGTTTCATGCTATAGACCTAAAATAATGTTGGTATCAAAGTACTGATGACACAGTTGTCTTTGCTGTTGCCCTGAAGAGGTGTTGCAGGGATATTGTCCATAGTCTTTTGATAGCATCAAAATCCATGAAAGATCATATAGTTATCTGGAACTTTCATGGCACTAAACAAAGTCTAGAAGGTACTTAGCAGCTGGTATGAGGATGTTTTTCTCCACTGACCACTGGCAGAAAAGATTAACGGGTCTTGAATGTGTTTTCATGCTGAAGTGTTGAGCACAAAACTATCCAGATAAAACCTCAAAAATGCTGTTCAGGTGGAGTAGTAGGAATGTGTTGCTGACTCTGTGGAGGATATATCTAACATCTCAGTGAGCAAATATTTCATACTGGAGCTTATCCTGAAACTATGTCTGAAGATTCCAAGTTAGTGCCATCTATAAGTTGGCTGTTCCCTGTAGTGTTGTTTGCAAATTTAATGTTGGAAACATCAAAAACTACAGAGCTTGCATTTTTATTATGATGCTTATTACCACTCTATCCAAGGATCTTCTAGGTAAAAATCAATGAGAGAAGGATGTGGCATGTTTCTTTAACTGGGAGCTAGAACGGAATTCATGTCTAGAGATGGGGAATCAAGGCCTGACAGACATTTGTCAATGTTCCTGTCATGTCTGTTCACATTGTATGTATGGTATATGATTATGATGAAAAGGTTTTCCAAAAGGCGGCAGCTTTGAAACACTTACAAAAGATGGTTAAATTCTCAATTAACCTTACTTCCTTCTGAGACTGATTATGAGCATGAATTTCATTATTCTAGAGGAATCTAATTGGCTTCGTTCATAACTCAATGTTCAGCTTCTAATTTCACTGGGGCTTAGTCCATTAATGTCCTTGAAACTTAGGACAAAAGCCTAAAGAAAATGTGTTTATAGTTCCTGTTTGTGGTTGTTTAAGCCATGGCAAAGGCAGGCAGATGTACTGCACGTTAGGTAGAACCTGCAGCTCCTCTTCATGTTCAACATCAACTAGTGTGAATAGCTATAGTCCAGCAAGTCAATGATAGATGTAAGAGTTAGATTGACTTGTCCTCACTTAGAAATGAAGATTAACATTTCTTAGTGCTCCAAAGGTGCAGTATTTTTTCATCCAGATCAGCACTCATTTCCAGCTAGTGGTGCTTTGTCATCTAGAAGTGTATGTAGATGTTTTGACATTTGAAGAGTAACAACTGCATAAACTGAGAATAAAATATGTAATTGAGTGCAGAAGACATATGTTTGGCAACTAAGTTCACGTCTCATTCCCTTTCCGATTAGTATCATTGGGTACTAAAGACCAGAAGGTGCAATGAAGATTTCTATGAGAACTCCACAGGTGAACATACTTGTAGGGCAGGGTTTGTAATTCATGCCTGCTCTCAGCTCTGCTAGGGAAAGAAAACACTGTCCACCATGAGGCCTGTCTTGGTCCATCTCTCACTGCCACTGCATCACATGAGCATATTGGCTAAACTTTACGGCTCACTATCAAACAATACAGAGAGGACAGGATTTCTGGAGTTGTGGTCTTAGTGTTCAACCATGACTTGTATTCATCCTCTCCAAGTTTAGGCCCTTATCTGAAATATCTGTTCACCCAAGGCTGCCTGTGTAATTCAAAGCAACAGTTACCGCCAGGTGGCAGTTCAAAGGACAGATATGTCTTCAGGCAAATTAACCCAAAACAAATCAGTGCCTGCTTCTATCCATGATGTGAGATGGTTGCTGTTGAATATCATTACTTAGTGCCAAAACCTGCTATGCCTACAGCCCATTGTACCAAGAACAATTTATTAAACTAAAGGCTCTGGGAAAGGACTGTGTTTGTATAGATCTGAGTGAAAGACCACAGTTCCAATAAAAACAAGAATAAGGAATTGCTCAAAAATATTAAGGAGAAGGTGCCTGTGTTTTGTTTGCAACCTTCACAAGGAAATAAAAGCAAAAAGGTCAGGGTAATGGAGAAGTCAATGAGAGTTTTACCATAGTTGTTATTATTATGAGGCTGAGGTATATACATGTTGCCAGGTATGGATTTACTAGAAGGTGTTAAGAAACATTTAAGCTGTTGCCGTATTCTTTTCTTTTTTTCTCCTCTCCTGCACTTCCATCATTAAATTGGCACTGTCCATTGTGGGGCATAAAGCCCCAGATCCTGTCACAGTTGCAGCTTTTTCTTGTGCAATAGCAAAGCTGTGTGTGACCCTATGTTCCAAGGTCATTCACACAAGTAATTAGTGTAACATATTGACATAACTTTTTTTCCCCCCTTTTTTTTTTGGAGGGTGAGGAAGGAACAGAATAACTTCAGAAAGTCAAATTACATAAATCACTATAAACCAGCAACTCTCATTTGAGGACTTAGGAGAAAATGTATTGCCAAGGAAAAGAAATAGTGGTGAGAACTTGCAATAAATAATTGAAAGTAGAAAGTTTTTCTGTAGTTTAGAAAGATAACAAGTTGAGCAAATATAAAATAATGCTAAGGGGAATTTTGGAAGTTACAGGCTGAATGCCTTACTGCTGTATATGCACTATACAGATGTTACTGTAAATAAGGTCAAGGTAATGCCGAGACAATCCTGCCTTGAAAGCTTTTACATTTTTCACATCATAAGAGAACAATATTAGGTTCCATTTCCAAAAAATATTCCCATTCTTATTTGCTGACAGACACTGCACAAACTTTCTTGTGGTTCATATTCCCCTGTTCCTGTAAAAGTACTCACGGGCAGGAATGACCTTTCCTAGATGGAAATGTTACTGACATGGGTAGCTAGCACACAACAGCAAAAAGCCCCACAGCCAACCATCATTTGGAAAGACAAAACTGTCAATTCTGCATCTATCTACAATGTCTTCATGTTAAAACACTTCCAGACTTGGATTCTTGGATTCTTTTTATTAAATGATAACTCGGAGTAAATGACTTACATTATTTCGCAGCAGACTATAACCAATTGTGTGTTCAGAGTAACCCAATCCAAGTGAACTACTCTTAAAAGTGCAAGCCAAGCTGATCTAAATGCAGGGTTTTGGAACAGATGAAAGAAGAACAAGAAAATAAGACCCATTCAAAGGAAGCAAGACAATCAAAATGTATCCTGCCAATTAAAACACCCTGTCCTGATCCAAAAAAAATTAAAGAAAATAAAGGACAACACCCAAATAAGCACTGTATGCTAAATCTTGTTTAGCTCTTGATATTGATTCTTAACTCCTGGTCTACATCCAGACAGAACAAGCGTGGCAGCACAGATTTCTGGATTAATTTTTAAAGAATGAAAAATCCTTAATTTGAACTGGCACTGAAGATTGGCCCAGAAAAATGCCTTTTTATTTTTTTTTATTTTTGTGGCACATTGGAAAGGAGAACAAGAAAACAATAGTTGAAAGAAAGTATGGGAAAAGAGCAGAAGTATCACTTTCAGCTTTACTGTTTAATGGCAGTTGGCAGTAAAGTCAGCATGGATGATATAACACCAAGTTGGGTTTTTCAGACGTGGAAGTTGGAGGCTGTTCTGTCCCTATTCAGGCGCCTTTTGGGTTCTTGCTTCTTAGGTGGTTCCTGTTGTACATTATTGTCCCTCAAAAGCTGACTGTTACCCATTTCAGTTTACTGCTGCAGAGACCTTTTTTTTTTTTTTTGACAGTCTGCCATTTATGATAATGAAATATTTCACTTTCCTCCCTCAAATTTTATAAATTCAGTTTTGCCTGCAAAATGTGTAGCTCCTTTTAAAAAATAAAATACCACAGATACTTTTGCTCTTGCTTTGGTACTTCTCACTTGCCATTTTAATAAATGGCTCTTGCTTTGATACTTCTCACTTGCCATTTTAATAAATGCTTCCAGAAAGACTACTGATGCAATGTAGGTCTTAATTTTTTTTTTTTACAGGAGCAAAACAAAAGTTCTACTGTTTGTGTATGAAATATTTCTACATTCCATGCAAGGTGCCCCAGATCGTATTTTTGAATTCTTTCACTTATGAGAGTAACGTTTTTTTCCTCTTCAGACTAAAGTCTGACCTTGCTTTTCAACCAATAAAGTACATATAGTTGACTTTGCTTCTGTTGACTCTCCACTTCACACGCTGCGCTGTATTGATTTTTTTTTGGACAGTGGAATGTGTATATTGATCTGGTACATCTGGCAAGATGTAAATGGTGTGCTAGGAAGTAGACCTGCTAAAATTGTCAGGGTTTCTCAGAGTTAGTGGCTGCAGAGGAGTCTAGAGATCTTTAATGAAAACTTGGGTAGAAATAGGTGGAACAATTGAATTTAATCTTGACATTTCTGATTTATTTTCAGCATTAGAAAGCAGCTCTTTTAAAGTGACAACTTCAGATCTGCCTCATTTTCTGGTCTCCCACAATAACTGCCCTTGAGATATGGAAATGCGTATTTTTTCCCATCTTTGTTTAAAGAAAGGAATAACGTTAGAGTTACCTGTGTTGGGGATGGTCTTGCCTTGTTTCTTCCAGCCAGCAGGACCCCACACCTTCACTTGCTTCTTCCAGGCAACTGGTGGCTTCTGGGGGCATCCCCCTTTTTCTAGTCTTGCTGCAGTCTTTTACTGTTCTGGTAATTGGAAGACAGCTTTTAGGTTCCTGGAGAGGCTGGCATGATTTTTAAAACTGATGGTTCAGAGTTTTAACAAGAGAATGCCAGAAGAGTGTTTTGAGAAGGAGCAAATTAACAATTTCTTTTCTTTCCTGTCTGTTTTTCCATACAGACTCCTGCCAAGCTGGCCCCATAGCGACTTCATCATCATAGCAGTTCATAAATTATCAAATTGTCATTCCAAACCCATCAGAGCAGGATACCTTAGAATTATTTCCTTTGACATTATAGGTTTTTGTATCACGAAAAGCTTGTTAACACTCAGAGTGATTACCCATGTCAAACAGGCTATCTACAGATGAAGAAGGACTACTCTAATCAAAGTGACTGAGAAATTAAATGTGTCAAAATAGGTGAGGCTAATATCAGATGATCATTCTCCTTGCTAAAAAGGCATTTGATGCAAATAGTTAGAAAACATTCCTGTTTCATCTTGGATTTATATTACCATTTGCAATCACATAGGCACTGCCTGTTGATGTAAGTTATTTTTTCTTGTGGCATTTTGAACTTTAGATTATCATAAGCTAATGAAAGCAAAGAATATTAAAGCTATACATTATAAACTTAGAGCTCCATTTTACAAGTATATGGGTATCTTCATGCCCCAAGTTTCCTTTAGGAAATTAATTATGACAAAAAAATCAATACATTGTATTAGATAAGTGTCTATTATTCATTTAGATATTTCTAACTACTTAGTATTGGAAAGAACTTCCATTGGGTTTTTAAGGAAATAACATCCTTGGAATATTTTCTTTACATATAAGAAGTAAAGTTGTGTAACTGACAATCTTTGATAAGACAAACTATGCATATTCCAGACAGAAAAGTCTAGTAAATATTTTTGAGAATAATGAGATTTAGTTTAAAAACACACAAATATGTAAAATGGCAAAACATCTCGAAAATTTTTAATATCCTTAAAGTGAGAGTTGCTTTTTGGCTTACAGAGCCTTCTTTTAATTTTTTTTATTTTTTATTTGGAATACTCCTCATTATGGGGAAAGCTGGCAAATGGATCCTTTTTATCCTTTGGCTATGTGGTGAGTTGCAAGAGTACAGTATGTGGAGAGCATTGCCATTGAACAAAGTATAGAAAGAAATTGATCTCTGCCTGCACGTAAGAGAAAGGGAAATAAAGAATAATGGGGAGTTAGGGATTAGGGTGTATCTTTGGCCTTATTATTTTACTGGGTAACGTACAGAACAAAAAAATTCTGTGGAGTTTGTGTGTCTGTGTGGTCCAGCCTCCTGGCTGTGGTCTGAGTCAACTGGTTTCACGCTGGAATGAGCTGTCTGTCTTATGCTTATGGAAGAGGAAAAAAGCCCAACCCAGGAATATGGCACAACACTGTGTTGTGACATCTCTCAGGTCACACCAGCTGTGTTTTAAGGCAAGTGAAGTAGCATAAATTTCTTACAACGAAGGAATATTTTGACTTGTGGAAGGAAAAAAAAAAAGTTGTAATTGAAATGAGCTGGAAAGGCCTGTTTGAGTGAATGTTTCAGAGTATCTATTTTCTTCTTGAAACTATTGACATTGAAGGAATTTCCATAGATTCTTCCCACTAGGTTCTGACATACTGTAATTCACAGTGAACTTTTTTTTTCCAGGAATTGCTTCAAATCTGTATGATCTGTTTAGGTCAAAGGAACCTACTCAGGACAAAACTTTGCCATCATTAACAGCATTGCAACTTCCACTGAATCTGCTGTGGCATGGAAACAATTATTTTGCACTGATGAAATATAACTTGCCAATTTATGAAGTTCTACCCTCCTTCCTGATTTCTCCCCAACCAAGGCTTACATGCTTGATTTGACATGTGAAAGACACTTAGCAGCATGCGTTCTTCTCCAAGAACCCAAGTGCGCATGCAATTTGTTGTCAGGAATAACTCTTGTCACCTCTTGCAAAGAGGTGTGAACCACTTTGATCCTCTCTGAAAAAATTAAAATAATAGAGCTTGAGGGAAACTGTGCTTGCTTCCCATAAATTTTTCTATGTTTTTGTTCCTTTAATATAATTCCTTTAAAATAATCTAGGAATGTAGTAATGCTCCATCTGACTTGCAGTGACAGTCATGAAGGCTTGATTCAAGAAGCTGCCTATGAGTTCATTAATTTTTATCCGCCAGTTACTTAGATGAAAGATCCACCATTAATCATTGAGCCTTAACGGTCTCTATTGCTCTGATTTAACCAGTCGAATTTCAGAATATGCTTAGTTTACCAGCAATAAGAAACTGTGAAGTCGCCAGTAAGTCTGGCTTTTCCCTCTATCTTTCTCTCTAGACTTTTCCTCTCTATTAAAAAAAATAATCTTACTAAAAAGCTAGCAGTGCATATAGCTTCAGTAATAACTCTAGGGAATGCTGGGTACCAAGGACTGCCATTTCTGTAGCTTGTCTCCAATATTCTGTTTCATATCTGTTTTACAGCCACAGAGTTGGAAATCCAGAGGCTGTGGCTGAGAAAAGGTGATGAAAGCTTGGGTTGAAGATAAAAGCCAAAAATTAAACAAAAGGAATGGCTTCTTACCACAAGTAGCTTTTCAGCTTAGAAATGAGGAGGTGCTGACCAGGGGTACTGCTTACCCAGCTCTTCACGTTGCTCAGGAATTAGGTGGTTTGTACTGCGTGAGCCATCTATGTCTGATCTCCCTAGGATTTCTTATGGTGATCTCTATAGTAATATTTGGGAACTAACAGAGGTTGGTGGTTCATGTCTGTGGCTAGATAAAAGCTGGATCAAGACTTTTTTTTTGTGCTGTAAGCAAACATGAACTTGGTTATGGCCAAGACGAGGAAAAAGTCCCACGAAAGGAAAACTCAGTGTTGCAGCAGAGTGAGGTCTCAGAAGAAGACAGTAGGGGGGATGGCAAGAGTTGATGGGGACATGGTCTGGGGAGAATTAGCAGAGGTAGAGTTGGAGGATGGCCCTGGGCTCTTGGAGGTGGGGGCGTTGTGGCTTTTATCGGAATAATTTCCTTTTTTTTCCTTCCTTCTTGCCCACTGGTGAGTCCAACCATCCCTCCTTCACCCTGTGATGGTGGGACAAGAGGGCACTGGTGTACACCTACCACCCACTAAGGTGCCAGTGTGCATCTCCAGCTTATGGGTCCTATGACACTGCTTTCCTCACCATCCTCTTCGAGCAGGTGTGGCCTCTTTTGAGTCAATGGCTGTGAATGAGGGCTGCACTTTTTCTTTCTCTGCCTTCCCCTGTCACCTCCCCAGCTGGTGCTTATTCCCAGTGGTGGCAGGGGCAGGCAGAGCAGGTCCAGCCCAGATGCAAACCCACGGATTTAAACTGCTCTGCCTCTGCCCAGAACTCGTGTTACAGAAATGGCACAAACATGGCTGCACTGCAATGCAATTCAGACTTAATTTGGTATTTGCCTAGTTCTAGTTGCTATTGGCTAAACAGTAATGCGATACAGTAAATTGTATTTACATGTTGATTCAGTCCCTTGCTTTAAAATACGACTTTGTTTTGTTTTTTTTAGGTAATGAATTCTACATTGCTGATAAATGGTTTTCTTTTTGTTTTTCTTTTTTGAGGAGCAAATCATACACATCCACTAATTCCTCCACTACGTTCCCAAGAATCCAACCTTTCTGTTTCTTTATGATTACTCATTACTGCCTTGTTTCCATATGTGCCCAGTACTTTAAAAAACAGCTATCAACAAGCTCCATGGTCTGAACAGGCCATGGCCTAATCCCTTGCAGTTTGGGGTGGATTATCCAGGCTGTGGATCACCATTCCCAAGGTTTCCTGCAGCAACACGGTGCCCTGAGGAGCCTGACAGGGTACATGTCACATGCCAGGCTCCTGTTGTTCTTTGAAGGAGCTGTGTACAAAAATCTGTTTACATTTTTGAAGCTAAAGGCACACAGCCAAAATTGTATGTTGCTTTTATTATCAAGGAATATGTTTTTTTAAAAAGTTTTTAAGTTCTAAGTTCTCTCTCATAACCTGCTAATATCCAGTTGAGAGTTAAAAATAAAAAAAAAATTAAAAATTGCCCATTAAATACAATAAGGGAGGAAAGCAGTTGACTAGAGGTTTGCAAAGGCAAAAAAGTTAGAACTGTAACTTAGAAGTGCTACTCGACCCACAGTAAGTCCCACAGGGGCTGGAAGGAAGAAGGAAGTTAGAATGGGTGCCCGGAAAGAGGAAGGGGGCACAGAAAATACAGAAGTACATAGTAATTAAGAATAGAAAGAGCCTCCATGTATAGGCACCTATGTGTAGGGAAGCCAAAAATAAAAAGCCTGAATGTTCTGGGGAATGGAAAGCGGTGGAGAAATCTGTGATCAGCCAAATAACCTCTCTGCGAAGTCTTGTCAGTTTGACAACACTGTCGTTCCTTGCCTGTCGTGAGAAGCTGTCTGTGGTAATCTGGGGAAGAATACATGCAAGGAAACTGCATCTGGTGTGTAAAAACCTGCTTTTCTCAAGAAGCTTTTTTCCTGCGTTTGTTAAATAATGTATCTCTGTGAGCAGCAGGAGGAGCTGTGGAATTCCACTGAGTGCAGCTGGGAAGATTTTTATGCTTCTAAAATCCCAAACCTTCTGAGCCTTGTAAACCCTCTAAAAGGTTTAATTTTTTTTTTTTCCCAAAATCATCCACAGCATGCTATTATATCCATCACTGTCTCATGCTCTAGTTACAACTACCATGCAGCAACTGCTCTGGGAACTGCCAGATACAGCTGGATTTACTAGCTTTGTTTTTAAATTCAGAGATGACTGAACTCAAGGAAAATGCTTTTTGTTTACCATGATGCAATTCTTTCATAAGCTGATCGTAGTACCGGGACATACTTTCATGATGTTGTGTCTTTTAACTATTTGGTACTGATGAGCTGTACCTCAAATAGAAAGAAAACATTGCATAGTGCTAAAATGTGGTTTTCTGATTTATATATGTAGGGATGACCTGTAGGCGTAGTCACTACAGATAGCAGGGCAGTAGTTTTCAAAGTCAGTGGCCTTTACACATTATTTCAGTAGGTTGAGAGTTAAGCCAATGCTACATTTAGGAACCTTTTGAAAATCCTCTTCTTTGTTTTCCTATGGGTGAAGTAGGCGGCAAATGCATAGCTATTGAGATGTCTGTGGCAGATTTTGTTTCTATATTTTCTAGTGATTTTTTTTAGCCCAAGTTGCTTTGTGTAGAAGGATGAGAGCGCAGAAGATTAGACAGTGCACGATCATGTTATTGTCTGAAACAATCAGTATCTCTGGTTTCTATAGTCATTGCTTCTTTTGAGCTTGCCAGTGCTTATTATGCCTCAGGAAGCATCATCTCGCTAAAGAGTACCCTTGTGTCAGTGAATATAAAGCAGCAGAAAATATTTAAGAGAATATGCCTTTCAAGTCTGGTGTATTTTGGAATTAGTGGGATAGGTTAGATTTGGATCTTTATCCATAACCATACTTTCTGTTAATAGTCTTTTATCTTTTTTATTTTATTTTAAAAATATGCCTGAGAATGCAGATTTGTTTAAGATTTAATTGGAGAGATGAGAAAACTAATTTTACTCTGAGATAATATATTAGATAAAATTTATGAACATTTGAAATGAGAAGGTTATGTTTGGAGCTTTCTTTATACTAAATTAAATTAGCATCCAATACCCTTGACAGTACAATTACTGAAAGGTTTAATCCAAGCATAGCTGAGTCTAAAATTTATCAGGGAATAGCTGTTTTCATTCAGTAATTCATACATTCAGTCAAATATTTTTAAGAGTAAAAGCATAGGTTTCATCCCCTGATACTTGGTAGTTTCCCATAGCAGACATCCCATGTTTGTGTGTGAAGTTCTGTGTGTGTACAAATGTAGCAATTACAGGGATGTAGGCTTGTGTGGAGGGAGAGGATGGAAAAGCACTTAGGGTGACAGGCGTACAAATGTGTGCACACTTCACAAATGCTTTAGAGTAAGACTCCAAAGAGCTTATCCGTTTGTCCATTACCCTGAAAGACGCTAACTGAGATTTTCACCCGACTAAAAATAAAATTTGTCCTCAAAGGACTATGTTGATGTGGGAAAAGCAGCTATGCAGAAAGATGATACTCTGGAGATTATGACCCATGAGAGATTGTTATTCCTTGATTTGTTTAAAAATGTTTTTAAAGAAAATAAAAGTCCTACAGAATACTGTGAGCATTAAAAATATAAATGTCCTTACAGTTAATTACTTTGCTGGCTGTTTCATAGTTTTACGCCAAGATGAAACAGCAACATAAAAATATTTTAATGCATTTAATTTATCATTGAAATATGATTACAATTTTTGTGTTCATTTTTTTTTTTTTTAGAAAACAACAACAGAAGTACAAAGCTGTATTTAAAACAGGCTTTGCTTGTCGCCCAGAAATTTTCCCTGTTTCTCATAATTTTACTTGAAGACCTCTTAAATAATGAACAGTTTCTAGAAATTAATGATTCCCTCAGGTAAGTGAAAATGTAAATCATAGCTTGCTCAAACTTCTGTGTTCTATAATTTGTCTCAGAGCTAAAGAATATTTCTTTTCTGTAAATATTTCAAAAGATTTAATGTTACAATAAAATCTACACTGCAGTGTTATTGGCCTTAGAGATCTCATTTTAATCCTCTTGGTATTCCTTGCATTTACTTAAATTACTGTTTTACAGCTTCATTCTTATACCTGATGAATTCCAAGAGATCTATTGCTAATCCATTTGGAAAGTGTAAATCCACAGACTATTCTCTTTAATCATGTTAAATTACTTGTACGTGAAAGAAGTTAATGGTAATTTAATTTAAATAATAAAAAAAAGACTGGAATATTTTTTAACGTTGTATTCATTTTCTGTACGTGGAGAATAAGATACTCTAAGAAGAGATGCAAATGGATGTTTCTACCTTAACTAAAATATTTAATTTCTTTATCTGCATTTGTGATTTAAAAAATAAATTTGTTTTCCAGTGAATGAGTTAATGGCTAGGGATGTTCTCAAATATATATTATAAGCAGGAATAGATACGGAAAATATAATTGATGTACAAGAAAAATGATTTGCATAAAAGACCTGATTCAACAAATTAAATGAATCTAGTCAGGCAGCAGAGACTGGATACACCAAAAGTAACCAATTCATTAAATTTCAGGTAATAAATATTCTGAATAAACTTTTCACGAACAGCCCATAAACCAATAAATATTTATAGGAATTACTTAACCAGTGGAGAATAACAAGTAACTCAGAAAAAAAAATTATACATTGTGGGTGAGCAAAATTCAAAGGGAAAGGACTTCATGTCACTGCATAAATTATTCATTGTGAATTATTCTCTTGACTGTAAAGGCTAAGAAACAAAAAAATTAGGCTTATTTTGCATATTTTGTTCACTGCTTTTCAAAGTGCTTTACAGTTATTAAACCAGTGTTATAACCATTTCATAGGTGGATAAATCTGAGGCGCTAGGAATTTGTGATTTACCTAAAGCCAGAGATTAAGTCCAGGATTAGGAACAGAAACGTGATTCTTGATTTAAATTTTTAATCTCTGTTCAGTAAATAATTCTTCCAGATTGGTCATCCACTGAAGGAAACAGGAAGACAGAGAGACAAACTTCTGGCTCAAGCACCGGCAATAAGAATGAGGCCAATTTATACCTCTTTCTTGGCCTTGCCATCAATTTGTAAGGAGACTTCAGAGTGATAAAGCCTATCTTCAGGTTATCTCTCTCCTCATGGGTGACATTCATAACCCATGTTGCTGGGTTTAGGATGCTGAGAGTATCCTAAACCCCTGGGTAATGGGAGATGGTGGAGACCATCATAGTCTTTCTGTTTAGGTTCTTTTCCTTTTTCTACCCCCCAGCTCTCTCATCTTTGTCCCAAGGAAGTGGAAATGCTGCTGATAGTGGCATCCTTCTGCCTACAGTGTGCAGGAAGGGCAACCTCACAGTGAGCGGGGAATTACAGGTATCAGTGACCAGTAGAGTCAGCTCCTATTCTGTAGATGCACCTGCTGGTGAAGCTAGCAGAGTCACTGCAGGAGAAAGTAAGAACTTTGTAATCTCCATACAGCATCCATTGTCTCTACCCTCCAGCACCCAACTAAAGGCATTGCTTTTGAGCCTGAAGGCTGAATTGTTCCAGATAGGTTGTTTTAAATACTTCAAGAGAACAACCATTACTTTCTCTAAGGCCCCAAGGCTGTAAATATCCTAGAAGTAAGCTTCTACAGAATGTGCATGATGGCTTGCTATAGAAACTCACTTCATTTCTGCTCCATCATTTTCATTCATGTGCTGCCTGCTCGTCCTTTCCCCAGTGCAATCCTTACTGCTCTGAATTTGCATGCCTCGTCCCCATCTTTCCTCAGGACTTCTTCAGCTGACACGCTTTCCCGTTCAACCCATCTCTGTCTAGTTTCTCCTGATGCCTACTCAAGCCTAATCTGAATGGCCCAAGGCAGAGAAAGATATTTCACTTGCCTCTATGTCAGACACTTCACCAGCCTCCAGGACAGGATAGGTGTGAAACCTCTTGCTGTTTTCCTACTTGTGAAAGATCCTTGATACTTATATGAGAACTTTTTTGGTTAGACCCACCTAACCACGCGAACCTCGCTCATAGGCATGCTCACAGTGAGTCTTCTCCTGTGCCTGTGCAGGACTCCTACAGCTAACAAGGAATGGGTGAATCTTGGTAGCTCTTGAGCGAAGATTTAGACAACTGTGTTGGTAGTGGGATGAATTTTTAAGAGACTATGGTCACATTTATACATCTAGGTCTGGACTGGTGCATTTAGGTTTGTGGTTAGTGGGTAGGCAGCAGCTCAGAGCAAGACTTAGCTCCATAATACTCCCCTCATAAACTTTTCCTTCTGTGTTTGTATGGGTAATTTGGAACTCAGGGAACACTCTGTCTTACAACTGATGGGTTCAAAGCCAATGTGTGGTGCAATGATTGGAGCTGTTGTCCACAGACCAGGTCAGTGCTTTGAAGTGCAGACCTTTTAGTTAAATGGGGTGCAGCTCACCCCTGTTTAGCTGTGTTTTCTTTGAAGCTGGGTATGATCAATCACATTAAGATACTCAGGATATGCCTTCCAGTGAATTAAAAGCAGAGCTTTCTCAGTTGCCAAGACCTGAGCAGTCCTACACAGAAGCAGGAGCGGCTATAAAATCCTCCTGTTCCCTCCAAAGTTGGCATTTAGGGGACACAAAATGAGGTAAGAGATTAACAATCAAAAAGTCATGATCATTATTTTTCTTAAAAGGCTTCTCTCAAATTCTATATAATTTGCTTATTTGTCTTGATTATTTTTTCTAATCGGTACGAGTGAACGTGCAGGCTTTTTTTTTTTTTTTTTTTCTGTGGTTGTATTCAGTTTCACTTTCCAATTTGGATAAAACCCCCTAGTTTTCTAAGAATGTCTTTTAAGAAAATTCAGGGGAAATTGTGCTTTCTTGCCTCAAAGACAGGCATTATCCACCTGAAATATCATAAATTTTAAAATTAATCACTTAAAAGACAGTATAGTATGGCATTCCTACCTTTTGCTAAGCTTGTGGGACCACATTAAATATGTTTTCTCTCCTGTTTTGCTCTTGAAAGATCCCCACAGCCCTGAGGAAACACTGGCCAACTTGGAGACACTCTGGCTGAATGTTTAAAGGAGAATATGTAAAGAACTGTCAAACCCCAAAAAGTAAATAGAGAAAGTAGTTTGCTGTCGTCCTGCCTGTAGTCCAGAAATAATTTTCTTCCAAGTAACTGCTCTTGTTTGTTCACATGTATTCCAGTCTGGGTAAAACAGAGAGAAGAGAACAATCCATAGCTAATTAATTGATTCTGATTTTAAACTGTTCTATTTTCTCCAGTGTACATTCTACTTTGCTTCTTGTATCTTGCCTATTGCTATGGCATCAGAGTACATTTGTTAAGCCATTTAAATAAATAAATAACAAAAAACCCACAAAGCCCTGAGGAATCATGGAGAAATTGCTTTTCATGGCGCACTTGTTTATATAATGATGTGGAGTTTTGCTGCATAGTTGTGGGTGGTTTGTATACTAGTTATAGTGAGCTGCCTAGAAAAATCCGTGTACGAATAAACCTTGTAGACTTCTGTTGTGGTAAGTGTTTAGGTACTTAAATACCTCTTAGTAATATATGAAGCTTATATATCTCTCAATGGTCCCAGGTGAGCATTATTCAGAAGGGTACTTTGCTTGTAACTCTTCCTTTTCCCTCTTTTACTGTGAATAGTGATGCAGATTCTCTTGTACACAAAAACTACGGAGAAAGAGCAGATGGCTGGAGAAAAAAAAAGGAGGACTGGGAATTGAAGAATGCAAAAGAAGAGGAGGAATATGGAAAAGCAGGACATTTGAAGATGAATGAGAAAACAAGGCTGTAGTAATACCAGGTATTAGAACCCTGTTCCTCTGACAGCTAGCTTTGAGGAGGTGATTTGCATTTGCAGAGAAGTCATTGTACCACTCACTCGTATGGGATCTTTTATTTTATTTTGAAACTTAGAAAAGCCTAGGGTTCTTGAGAAAAAAAGTAGTAGAAATAAAAATGGATTGAACAGTATTCTTGCCCTCAATTTTAAGAAAAGATGGAATTGTAACTACAGGCTTTAAAGACTATAGGAATTTACACCACAGTTCCCATGTTCTTTCTGTGTTCAGAGCTCTGCCATGGCCCCCAGGCTCCATGTCTTACTCCTGAGAGCATGCAGAAGGCTCTGTTGCCAAAGACTTGGGTCTCGGTTATTAACTGGAAGTCTTTATCACTTCACAGCACTAAACCCCATGGGGTTAATTTCCTTCTCCCTCTAGCCTCTTCATTAAAAAAAAAAAAAAAGAAAGAAAAAAGAAAAGAAAAGGTATCACTTTTGATAATTTACCTTTTTTTTTTTTTTTTTTTTTTTTTCTCTCCTGCAGTCAGGCACAATGAAGTGTTTCTAATGACACATTAAGGCAATTTTTGAGTGGAGTCATGGGTGGCAGTCCCCACTGGGTGGCAGCGCTCGGCAGGGGGACGGGTTTGAACCACGTTGCTGCGACCCAACTGTACTTCTCAGGAAATACTTGCTTTAGTGTAAAGCACATTTTGGTAGATTTTTAAGGATAAGAAGGATTTTTGCCTCTATCGTTTACCAGGTCTCTCCCTCCTCAGGACCGTAACTGGAGCCAGAGTACATCATATCCTCTAGGAAGCAAGCCATCAAGTTTCCTGTCAAGATTCCTCGCGATGGAGAATCAATAAGATCCCTGTGTAAATGGTGTATGTATTTAACTACCGTTTTTCTCAAAAAAAAAAAAAAAAAAAAAAAAAAAAATTGCACATCCCATTGGGAGACAGGATATTAATGTATGCATTCACCCTTCGAGAGCAGTGTAGAGTATTTAGAAATTAGGAAAAATCTAGCTGCCCTAAAGCACCCGGCCGTATTAACAGCACTTTTCTCACTCAGACAGTTTTTATTTAAGAGACCTCAGAATATCTCAATGGCAAGTTTCCCAACAGAGGATGCTGTCAGCCTATAATTTTTACTTTATGGACCTATTAACAAAACCTGACAGCTAAATTATAGGTTCTACCTCTGGTCACCCCAATAGTATTTGTGAGTGGCCATGAATGACTGCAAGCATTTTATTTGTGGATCCAGATGATCTCTTTGGCTTCAAATACACGTTGAAATGAATACACACAGCAAACAGAAATGTCTGTTTTTTAAACAGACATCCAGAAAATGGAGAATCTGTGTGGCCACAACAGAATTTCAAAGCACAGTGTCCCAGCATGAAAAACATATTTTGTGAATCAGTACAGTTTGGTTTTAATTCACTCGAATCCACAGAGCTATCCAGTTCGCAGTGACTGGTGGTCTGGCCTCTTTTGCTATCTGTCCTTCATCAAGTTTTTTAGGAGCACTGAAAGCATATATAAACCAGGCGAGGCACTTACTAATGTAAAGCAAGACAGGCAGGGACTGCTGCAGCCATAAACAAAATAGCTGAGTGCCTGGAGCAGAACAGGGAGAGACAAAAGAGCTAAGAGTTGGCTGGGAAGAGAGGTGGGGGAAATTGCACTGGTGCTGCTGTGTCAAGAATTCACCTGGGATCTGAGATGCAAGAGGAAGTGCCCCTGCCTTCACTTGGGTAGATACATAGGTTAGGTTCGTTGGAATGTATCATGAATTCTTTTTTATATGGGAATGACAAACTCAATAGTTGGTACAGTCCAAGTGTCTGTATTTGAATGTCAAAGCAGATCCCTAAACGATTACAAAAATCCTCTAAATAAAACTTACTTTCATAAACAGAGAGCAGCTCTGCCTTCTGCTGGTTTTCCAGATGAGCCACAGAGCTCAGTATTTTTAATAATCCACCCTGCTAGCATGTGAATAAAAGAAATATGGTTTTGGTTATCAACGCTTAAGAGACAAGTTTTAATATGTTTATCTTTATTCTCAGAATAGAATCAAAATTATTTACAGTACAATATTGTTACTCCTGCAAAGTGCTAGACAGAAAATTGCAAACTTTTGTGAATAGTTAACTGACATTAATCAGATCAATCCATCTGTCCTCTAATGTTGCAGTAGAGTGTTTGTGTAAAAGGCTATGGGGTTTGTTTTCGGTCTCTCTTCAATACATTAGAAATTTGGTAAATTATTAGGTACGGATACTGGGTCATCTAAACTAGGTAAAATTAATAATTTAAAGGACATTCCTCCTTCTCTGCTTAATTCACAATCTTGAATTTAATGATAACTTCGAAACAGTAATTATGTGAATTGCAAAGAGATTATTTATTTTTCACTACGCCCTAAATTGTTTATCATGTTCCATTTTCCTAAGCAGATTTCTCTGTCATGGGAAAAAACTACTGTCTTGTGATAACAAAAAACATTACAACTAATTGAGTCCCCCTCACCTTTTTTCTCATGAGATGGCTTCTCCAATGTAATTATAAAACCACTGTGGTTTGAGAACATGGCATTACAAAAGATTATCTTTGGTAGGATTACTCTCCATTTCCTGCAGCAGAACTGAGTTCAGTGGCCAAACCCAGTTGAGTATTTGCCACTAGTAGACGTGGACGAGGACTTTCTGTTGGTCTCGGGCCCTGCCATTGCTGCAGACAGTGTCCTTCAGAAGGACAGTGCACAGCAAAGTATGGCTGACCTTTGAAACACGAACCATTTTGTGGCATATTATGAAAAAGCATTCAAGACAGACTGTCAGAGTTCAAGGAGCTTCTGGATGACGCTGCTAGTCCGATGATTTAGTTCTAGGTGATCTTGCGAGGAGCAGAGAGTTGGACTCAATGGTCCTTATGAGTCCCTTCCAACTCGAGAAGTTCTATGATTCTAAGAACAAATGGGAGGCAATCTTTGGGAGGCTCAATGCTGGTGAGTGCACATCAAAACAGTTCTGTTATGAAAAATACAATATGCTTATATAATGAAATTAGAAAAATAGTTAATTCTGCTCACTTCCATAAGACCCTGAGTGTAATATTTTGTCAGATAAGTATTGATGTTTTATCTGCTGTCTTGATATAAGGAGGAAAAATGTCCTCTCCCACTATTAGTCATCACATGGACTATTTTCTTCATATGTAAACTGAGAAATTAATTACTACTCTAGCTGTACTTTTATGAGCAGCATCAGTAGTTATTAGTGTTCCTGTAGGTGGTTTCCTTCTCACAGTGTTCTACAACACTGTTGCAGAATATTTTAATTGTTGAGGTTGGAAATTAGTTAGCTATTCCGTTGTTTTAATTTTCAAATGGGCCGATCAGGAAATTTCTTTGTAGGATTTTATTTCTGGTGCCCCACAGGTAAGCTGCTGCTCTCTGGTATGGGTGAAAGAATCAGTCACTTTGAGTCGCTGCCGTGCTGACACACTGTCCTGAATTCTCCTACGGCAGAATTACAGCTGTGTGGAGTTTGACCCAGTTAACATCCAATTTACCTCTAGATAATATAATACCTCCAGACAGATTTGCTTTCCTTCCTGCAGCTCCAGCAAAGCTTTTTCACGCAAGGGACACAGAGTAATCCTTAATCTCTCTCCATCACTTTGCCTTTTCAAATTCTCTCAAACTTCCCTTTACATGAATTTAAAGACTCTGAAAGTAGGATAGTTTCATATTGACTAAAGCCTACAGCCTACAGCATTTGCTGTGAAAGAAGATTGACTGAATCCATTTCCATGGGAAAGGATGTATCCAGTAGTACATTATTCCCATTATACTATTCTCTCGATCAATCCCTTTACTTTCTGGTAAGAAGGAATCAAAGTTTTAGTAGATTGACAGTAAAAATAACTAGTCTTCAAAAACTGTGTTTTTGAAGTAGGACAAGAGTGTGGTTGATGACTTTTTCTTTTTTTATATAGCTTCTCAATATTCTGTAAACATCTATCTCCAAGTGGAGGCAGAGTACATAAAGAAAAAGTTCTTTCTAGGCCTCAGGGCAAACCCAAAGCATTCAGGTTGGATTTGGCTTCATATTCATCCTCTAAAGCTCAGTGCATACTAAAATCTCCCAAAGACACCAAGGGTTTTTGTTTTTTTGCTTCTCTATTTTCCTTGGCAACTGAACGACATTTTACATAACCACATTATGTGCTTCACAGTAATATATGAGATTTCATAAATGATATAAATGGCCTCATACAAATTCAAAACAGCACAAGAGTCAATAAACTTATATTGCAAGAACTCCAGACCGCAGCAGGGAAATATCTGAGCCTTTCAAAATTAGTTCATTTTTTCCTTAAAAAAAAAAAAAAAAAGCGCTTTCTTCTAACTCTCCTAAAACACTGAAATTTGGGTATATTCAATTTCTTCACTGAATCAGTTTCCTAGCTTTATTTTTTTTTTTATCTTCATTAAATTATTTTTTCCCCTCGTTTAACATTATTACTTATACACATACATATCCAAATAGATCTGAAATTGGTTTTATAGGGCAACAGATATGCTATAAAACATATTACTTAGGAGGGTACAAGCTTTGGCTCTACTGGTCTGCAAATAATTTATGGGGAAATATTCAGACCTAATTAATGTAATTCAAGTGGTGCTGAAAGAAAATCTTTGTCCATGGTCATATTTACTATAGGTAAACATTACTGAATTATTACTGAATTATCTTCATGTTTATCTTTGATGGCCCAGTTGCCAATAAGGTTGGTCTGGGTGGTCTGTTTCTTTCAACTTCTGTTTAAAAATATAAAATTATAATTCAATTGTAATTGAAACATTTTTACTGCTTTTTTGTTTTTCCTGAATATTTTTTCATAACTCTCATCCGGAAGCTGGTTCATTTGAGATTTATCCTTTTCTGTGTTCATCTTGGGTCTCCTGCTATTCATTTTGTTCCAAGTGACTGTGTTCTTCGAAAAGGCCTCCTAAATATGAGAAAACTAGATTTTTATCTTACTGGCTCACTTTAGAACTGTACATAAGAAACATGTGACATTTTGTGGCCTGGTCCTGTGCCCAAAGTGGTAATGAAAAGACTATCATTTGCCTCAACAAGCGTTGGATCATGGTCTTTGGTCCCTTGTTTTTAGATTTCATAAAGCAGCCTGACTAATTGAGTAATTTAAAAACTGATAAGACCCACATTCTTCTTTTTCTTCCAGATCCTGCTTGCATGTAATTTGATGTTTCTTTCTAAACAAATAATTAAGAGTAATATTTTTTTAACAAAATCATACTAAAAATTTATCTAGTTATGATTTTTCATTTGAAAGGAAATGAAAGTAAACACTAGTGAGCAGTGGTCTCACTGTGAATCAATGCTGTACATGAAAAAGAAAGGAGTGGAAGTTACATGTATCAGTTTCAGATTTTCAGGTCTGATTAAAATATGTGAACATTTTTTGACAAATATTCTTGATCTGTGAATCTCCCAGGCTTGAAAGAAGGAGAAGCAAATGAAATGTATAGAACCAGTTGTCTAAACCATCCAGGTAGTATTTGGTTTATCTTTTTATTTGTTATTCTGAGGCAGAGGGGTTGTAAATGCCCCAGGATTTCTGTTACTTTTTCTAAACTTTCCTTAAACAACTGTTGAGTGAGGGTTAAAACAGACATTTCTTTGTCTGGAAGCAACAAGTGTAGCAAGCACTCTCCATTTTTTAATTTGCTCATCAGGCAGCCCCAATTTCCATTTAGGCCTCTTCATTTCATGTGCACTATCCTCTTTAAGATATATTTCCTGAAGCAGCTGGAAAATAAAGGTTGCTCATGAGTCTACCAAAAGGAAGGTGCAGGTGCAGGTCAAGATTCTAAAAATCTTTCGACAAAATATTAAATAAAATCAGAAAATGTTGTTTCTTTTTGGTATCACGTTTAACTTCTCCGGCAGTTAGTTCCTTATTCATCCTTCTTTGCTAATCTCCATCTTGCTGAGCTTTGTCACACTATATGCATAGCTCTGCAGCATGTGCCTTTGCTGACATCCAAGGAAACAGTATGACATTTTCTTTGACTTGCATAAGATGAAGAAAATTCAAAGCCTAGTACTTTTATAGAAAAATCTGCCTGTTGGTTAGGTTAGTAAAGAATGAAATTTGTCTAGGCACTTGGAAGAAATGGAAGTAGAGAGAGAGAGAAGATATAAGCTTGACATTCAAACAAATTCAAGCAACCTAATTCCTTTTAGAAATCTTTTACCGCAAGTTGCAATTGTGCTGAACTGGTCAGAAAGAAAACTCTTTGTGAAATAATTTTGCCTCTACTGAAGAATTTCAATGTGTACTGTAGTGCTTCATATTTTATTAGCATACTCATTTTTTGTTATAGCAGCAGAAATACAGACGTTTCAAAGCAATCTTATTCTCAACATTTTATATATATTTATACCTGTATGTGTACGGATGTGTATATTCAATGCAGTATTGAAATGCTGCTAAGAGACCAGCTGTGGAATTGAATGCACTAATATAAAGGCACACCCTCTGAATGTGCCTAAGTTAATTCAGCAGTACCATGCAACTTTGGCACAGTGATGTCAATTATATGATAACTTTTCAAAAAATAACTCTATTTTTTATTACTTCAAGGTATTTGATTTTACCACTTAAAACATGCAGTTTTCTGACTGAATCAGCTAGTCTTTCAACTCCAAACAGGCTATTTAGATATTTCATGTACTTCATAAAGTTAAGGAGCTTGCAGTTATTGCTTTCCAAACACCAGAACGTTTTACTTGCTGGGTTCCTGCTTGCCCTGTGGCTGCTCTGCTCATCTCCGACAGGACCACAGAATCCTCTATCAGGTGTTTGCAGACCCACGCTCCTCTTCACTCTCAGGATAGGAAGAGATATTTAATGAAAGGAAGTTGCCCAAAAGGGCTTGGAGGGGATGGTCCTTTGACAATAATGACAATATCGATCCTTTAGGGTCAACGACAGCAATGGTTTTTCCCCTGCATAACTTCAACAAATTGTATCCCTGTTTTATTTCTGGCACTATGGCATTGATTTTTATTTGGAAATTAATTTAATTAAAAAGCCAAAAAGGAGTTTCTTGGAAAACTGGATTGGACTTAAAAACCTTATTTTAATGAGATGAAAATTTAGAGAGGACAGACTTATGTGTGCATTTAGACCACCTAAAATACAGATTAAGGTATTTAATATGGTTTACAAAGTACCACTCTGCTGGTAATATTCTCATTCTCATGAGGCACTTATGTGGATTTTTAGTTAACAGCATACCTGTTTATTTAGTTTTTTGCTATTTTTACATTAAATAGATATGATTTTTAAGTCTCATGGTAAATCAGGCCAGAAGCTTTGCAATGAAAGGAAACAAGATGCATACAACAGACAATATTATAATCTAAGAGCATGTTCCTGCAAGACAGAGCATGTGAGTAACTTCTGAAGCTAATTGGCTTATTCAGGTAATTAAAGTATCTTAGGTGCTCAAGCTTTGGAAGATTAGGTTTGCCAGTGATGATAGTCATTCTAATAACCATTGAGGGCAACTCAGTTGAGAGGTGAAACAATAAAAATTGAAATGACTCAGTAATGGTGTTTATTGTGCAGTGTGTTAAACCCATGACCACTGCTGGGTTACTTTAAGCAAGGGTGTACTAAAGTGAGTTCACGTGATTACTGAAAGGAATATTAAATTGCTCTGTTATAGGTTAAAGTCTTCATTTGTGATAAATTGTTTCCAGCTTTCTTAGGAAAAAAATGGGAAAGAATGAGCAGATCTGTGGCATTTTTCTATTCAATTTTTATTATAGAATGACCTTTGCTTTGTTTGACGTGATTGGTTTGATGAGTCTATATTATTTTTCCTATTATTTTTCAATATAAAAATCTGTCTATAGATGGCACTAACTTCTTGCTGTTTCAGAGAATCCAAGAAAGAGCTTGACATACCCAAAATATTTTTTTGCAGTTTATATCCCATAATCCAGCAGTGAGATCATAAAATAACGGGTTTGAAAGTTGGCTTAAAACCATGAAAAAGAGCGCTTTTTTTTTTTTAAGGTTATAATGACTGTCAGTGGAATCAGAATGTCAGTTACAGATCTGTAAAAAATATTTCCGATGTCTTTTATATATTTACAGACAACCTTTTGAAAAAAAGTGAAATCCACTTTCAAAAAAAGGAATCAGAATGCTTTAAAACACAGTCTTGTGCTGGCAGTGTGTATATAATAATTTCAACATAGAAAATGTTGATTTAAATATTTCTTTTTAAAAATTTAGATTACTTCATCATATATATCTTCTGCTTCTATATCTGCATTCATTAGGTGAAAAAAACAGTATGGTTTCTGTATTGGACAGTCTGGAAAATGGTATTTAGTTACTTACTTTAGTACAGTTCTACTGAAGTTAGTGTGTTTGTGTATATAAGACTAAGCATATATCTAAGCATTAAGATATGGCCTTTATAAATTGTGTGTGATAAATAACAAATATCAGTCATTTAAAATACTTTGCACAGAAGCACTGTGACACTGTACTTCATGTCATTAGCACACTGATTTCTGCTATTAATCCAAATTTAAGTTAAGCCTGTTTATGTGAATCAGAGCAGAATGAGGCACAAAGTTCAAAAGTTATAATTTTTTAATTGCAAATGAAAATATTGATCCAGAAAGAATCTGTATTATTTTGGACATTATTAATAATGAACAAGAATTGACATTTTATAGAATCCTTGCATATAATTTTTTTTATCTAATCTGAAATGTTCACAGACTCGTCAATAATATTCAGTGTGTGCTGTCCATGTCAAAAAGTTGTTCTAAGTATAAAAAAAAAGCAAAGAAAAATTAGAAAAGAAAAAATAATTTCCTCTATGTCTCTAGATTTATTCTAGCACTGACTTTTATTCATAAAATATACTGTTTAACTCAGTTAACTCACTTTTTGCATGAGGTAGCTAAACCAACCCTTCCTGAACTCTTGTAAAAAAAAAGTATAGAAATCTTGTTAATATTTAATGAAAAAGACCACACTACTCACATGTTATTAACCTCTCATGGTTCTGAATTGCAATAAACAGCTGTGGTTGGGAATATAAGACCCATGCTTCTTCAGTGTAGACTATAGGGTATTTCTGGCAAAGCAAAGCTATTAAGGACTAACACAAAACAAGATATATTGAAAGTAGTCATTTGTGTTCTGATGTAGGCACCTCCAACACATATCATGAGTACAAAGAATTTGAATGTCATACATATTTTTTTAGTAATTTAACCAAAATATCTGCTTATGTGTCCTGTTTGTCCTTGTTAGGAATACAGCCTCCAAAACACCCCACATTCAGGCCACACTAAAATTTCAAATCCAGATTTAGACACAAAATGTGGAGATCGTCTCCACCCCTTCTGCCTTTAGCCATGTTTTCTGGAAACATACTGCAGTACAATTTCCATCGAAAGCCTATTGCTTCCTTCCTAACCATGTAAGCTTTTTTAGAACTCTTTCAATACATCATTTCATTATTTAATGTTTCATTTTCATGTCAGAGAATTCAATAATTCCATTTGCTTTAATATTCCACTAGTAAGAACTAAGACAGATGAATAATTGGTAAGTATTAAAATAATTCAAATGATAGTGAGCCAGAGAACAAAGGGGAGTAGAGCTGATTAGCAAAGAAAGTCTTTGGGATCACGAAGTGCTGGGATACCTTGAGAACTGTTAAAAGCAAACAAACAGGTGAAAGCTTATTTAGACTTTTCCAGGAAATGGACATGAGCATCAAGAAATCCTTTATCCACTGAGGTAAAAAGAGAATAAGAAAAGAAATGGGACAATTCAGCAATGAAGATGGATTCAAGATGGAAAAGAACCTAATATTATTCCCAGGAGTGGACAAATTCTTTGTCTCAAATTAAAGATGATGATAGCAAAGGCAGAAATGGCTGGTGGAAACAGAGAGATGGAAATAAAACTTTGAGAAGGAATTAAGGTGCAAAGCTTCAGGCACTTAAGCAGGGAAGTGGTGAGCAGGTATCTCCATCCTAGAAGAATGAAAGATTTAGCATATGAAACCACAAGTCAGGCTGCAAGGGTTTTAAATAACTCTAGGCAGTTGTTTAAATTGGTACCATATGACCAAAGCATAACAAATAGAGCATTTGTGTTAAAAGCAAGGTAAGGAAGCCATCACAGCACTACCGACCCATTAGTCTAAACTGGTAAATACAGGCTACAGTTTAAATGAAAGAATCTTTAAGGCTATGGATATAAATGAAAAAAATGAGATAAAATGCATTATGAATTTACCAGGTTAAGCTGATGAGTGTCCTGGTAAAAAATATTTTTTGCTTTACAGAACTGCTGATCTGAACCTAAAGCCTGAGTTTCATGCAGTAAGAAGAAATAAATTATTAAGGACAGCACAGAGATAGAGATTAGCTGGCAAACAAGAAGGAAAACGAATTGTAACACTGAGGAACTATTAAGCTCATGGAGTTTCTTGAAGTTCATTATTGGCGTTGATCTTATGCAATATTTTCAAAAGTGAAATTGGTACAGGAAGTAAGTTTAATTAAACTTGCTCTTCAGGACAATTACACTTGTTGATATTCAGGATTCATCTAAGTTGCAAATAGGACTGGAATACTGATAATGGTAAAGACTGGAGAGATGAATACCAGCACTGTGAGACAAGATACTTGAAGGGCAGTTTGTGATATAAACTGAGGGCTCCTGAGTCACATAAGACAGAGAAGAACCTTGCTGTATTAGTTGTTAAATGGACGAAGGTAATTTTTTAATATCCTATGGACAATAAGAGATTTGATGTTACAAAATATCAGGTAAAGTATGTCTAGTGTTCAGTTCATCAGGGCTTGGAGAGGACATCTATAATGCTCTATATTTTTGTTTTCATACTGAGATATATGCATTAAAATAGAATAAATACTGGGAGGGACCACTAGACAACTCTGATGAATGGAGTAACAATCATTATTTGCTATCTAATTATTTTCTAACTACATTAGTTAAATATCTAACTTCATTTCCTTAGCATAGGATACCAGAAATTATAAAGCTGTTCTCAATAATGTGTTTAGGAGAAAAAACAAGAGAAGTGATTTAAAAAAGAGGGGATATTAGCACAAACCCAAAGAGAATTTAATTTGCTGTCGTGTTTATTTTAGAAATTATAAGAATTTTTCTAATCATCGTTGCAGAGAAATTATAGAACAACTTTTTCATAGATACTGTGGATAAAAATCCTAAATCACTTTAGGATGGACCTTTGAACGTTTATAACAGGTTACATTACAGGTAAATAACCATGTTGGACTGCATTTGGTGACTCAGGAAGCTTCTTCTCTCTGTGTACATTGATACTCCAAGTAATCTATATGTGCTGCTTTTATTCCAGAGGCCACTGAATTTAGTTATATGTATGCATGGGAATGTCCCATTCTGTTCAGCAAAGCACCTAAGACTGTTATCTTTTGATGTATGACTAAGTTTAATTAATTTCAATGCTTTTCAACAGAACTTATAACAAGGTTTCAATGCCAGCTCCTCCTGTGCCTTATGTGTGCACACTAAATGTACACAAACATCATTCCTACAAATTCTGAAAAAAATTATAGATGTTGCTACTAAAATAAACTGCCAACTTGTAAAATCAATTGTGGTATTCTTCAGTGGTTATGATATTAGATATATTTTATCAAAAAAGTCAATTTAAACTATTTTCAAAACAATGAGAAATAGCAGTGAATGTGAATCATATCACAAAAATAGTTAAACGTGAGTGTCCAAAACTTTTGCAGTGCTGTAAAGACAATTCAATTGATCTTGCTGAATTTTTATTTTCTACAGATAGGAACATTGTGTTCAAAGCCATTTCCTTTTGTGTTTCTTTGGGTGCAATTAGATAGCTCTCCTTTTTCAGAAGAAAATAATCATTTGAACTAATGTCCATGAAAGACACAATACTGCTAACGTGTTCTCAGAACCTGAAGCATGTATTGATAAAATGGAAATGCTCTGGGGGAAATTTATTTCACTTGCAATTCATTTGGTTCCTGCCATAATTGGACAAAGGAGTTGAGTAGCTGCCAGAGAAAATGAGAAGTTGAGCACTCAATCACCACCCCTGCAATTCCAAAATTTTAATTGCATCGTTCACTGCGAGACTTTGGGGGGAAAAGTTCTGAAGATGGAACATGTCATGAGTATTGTATCGCTGACAGAGTCTTTCTTCTGATTCCAGACGTCTCAATCACTGCCAAACAGCGTGGCCCGGCTCAGAGGAGCGCGCCTCTGGTACGGAGAGCTCCTGTGTCAGTCACTGGGGAAATGCAGGCAAATTATGCAGATGAAGAACGCGATCATGTGGATCTTCAGGGAAAAAGTAGAACAATAACATTCCTCAGTTATGTTTGAGTATTTAAATGAAGCTGAACCTTTCATGTGCACAAATTGCAATAGCGGTGTCCTACTGTCTCATTTGTAAGAACTTGATTGAGACACTGGGAGCCAGATTGACAGGGCAGCTAGTTAATTTTGTAGACACCCACTGTCATGAGCAAAATATGTGCCTAACCCTGCAGGAGCCTTAAATTTCCTCTGTATCAGCTTTCCTCTGGGAAAGCTGTTGGTGCATTGTTACAGCCACCGAAGTCTTCACAGTGTTGAGATACTTGGCAGGTGACTAAGGTCTAAGACTTGCCAAGGTTCACAAAATATTCCCCTACTTTACCTGGAAGTCCTGAGACAACAGATGTGCTCAAGCATGAAATAATGAACTGTGCATTGGCCTAGAACAGGAAAATGAAAATACACATGACTCTATTGCTTTCAGTTCAGGATAATCACTTGGAGGTGTGAGAGCTGGCTTCCCACCTCTGTGCCAATTAATGTTCTAATCACTAAATCAGTATTTTCCAAACTGGTGGGGAACACCTGGAGGGTAGAGGCAGGAAGGGGAAATGCACAAATGAGGAAAATACGTTATCTCCATTTGCAATGATTACAGTGACCTACCTGCCTGTCAATGGGCGAGTGTAGGAGGTGTAGGGTTCACCTGTGAGAGGTCTGGATTTTAAAGGAGGAAGGTGCTCTGCAGAATTCATCGCTGCATCTCTACCTTTCTGGTAAGTTCTCAGCCTGTGTACTGGGTGAAGTGGAATACCTCTGGAAAACGTGAGTGAGAAATTCCCCATGCCAGGATGCTGCCTGTCTCAGTCTGCAGCATTCTGCTCCCGCGCTCCTGGTGAGTAATCCTCCTGCTGAACCACTGACTATCAGCTCCTCTTGTGTTTGAAACAACTTGACGGCTTCCTGGCATTTTAAAGAGCAAGTTTAGTGTTGTGAATCTCTGAGAACATTAGGATAGTAACAAGAAATGCAGCTTAAGTTGCCCTCTCCTTCAGAGATACCTGCCACACTGACAATCTAAATCCCTGGTCAAGGAATTTTTGAGCCCTCAGTTGTTGAACACTTAACTGTCCTCCTGCTGAAGTGGTTCATTTGAACAATCTGCATTCCACAGCGTAGATCATCTAGAAGTTAAGTCTCTGAAATCCCCAAGATTCTCCTATGAATTTATTTTTTTGTGATATTTTAGGAATGGCACTCAGCACACAGACAATGTTAGCAGATGCAAATTTAAGTGCCGCTGAGTATGTTTTTTAAACCAAATGAGAGTTCTTCAGAACAACTTTCAGCCAAAGTTGGAGCAGTTCCACAGCAAACTGAGATGAAATTCAGGAAGTTGCAGCATGACAGACGCAGAAGTCTCCTAGAATTTTGCTAGCACAACAGACGTGTTAAACCTTCCACTGTCTAGACTGTGTTTGAAATAACTTAGCAAAGAGCCATTCCCAGTAGTGCTATGCTAAAAAACCCCACATTTGGATTCAAAGGTGATTAATACCTGTGATAATTACTACATCAAACATATATTCAGGGACACTGGCATTAGCTATCAGTACACAGTGCTGAAATGGCGAGGCAGAAAACTACTTTAACTTCAGGGTTCATTAAATATAAGCAATGGTATTGGGCACACTGTCTAACAAGAGAAGTTATGAACAGAAATGTGTATTTTTTAAATAAACTATTCCTACCTCAAAATTTACCACTATAGTTATATTAAAACTTTATTACCCTTGGTGCCTTCCCATTATTGTCTTAAAACACTGATTTTCAAATAAATACAATGACAGAACTGCTTGAGAATGTTCCTTGGGTTTATAAAAGAAGGAGCATGGAAAAAAATGTGTTTAAAGTGAATAGCAAAGCAATAAACTGGTCTGTGAAGTAGCAGCTTCTAAATTTCTCATGAAATGCTTCCTCTGTTTTTGTGATAGCTCAGATTTGAAGGCATTTGGCAATAGACTCAACAGCTTAGAGCTGCGTTCTAATCTGGACACAATATGTAGCTTTTATTTCCATTTTTCCCCCTGAAAGGTGATGTACAGTTGGTATGAGATCTCACAGAGAATTTATTTGTGTAAAGTGCTTATTCTGTAGTTCAGTTGTGTGAAGTCCTTACTCTTTGGCCGGTCTTTGTTTGGCATCTCTTATTTTTTTTAATGGGAAATCTTGGAGTTAAGACTTTAGCTGAAATATTTGGGTGTAGTTGTACTTCTTACTTTTCGTTGTCATTTGGCTAAGACATTAGGAGTGTCTATGACAGGTGATAAGGAGGTGCTGCTTGAAGCAAACTGGTAGACTACAATGATTTACTTTTTTAATTGCTGGCATAGAACCATTTTTAGCTCTTGCATGTATTATAACTAGAAGGCCATGTATTCTGCATGATTCATACATGTAATTTGATGAATGTGGGCCTCTTACTAAAACCTGGTTAGCTGAAGGATGGGTGATTTATCTCAGGGCAATAAAAGAATGATGTGGGCTCATCTGAGCCTGATGAACTGTCATTCTGCCATCTTTAAGTGCTCCTTTTGTAGGTGAAAGAGGAAACTATGAACTGTCACGTGGACTGACATTTTCTTTCACTGCAGCTTTGTTGTGTGTAGCAAAACTAACTACTTCCCATTTGAGTACTGATAAGCAACAAAGGACAAAGTTTTGAGGTAATTAGAGTTTAAATGGACTGTAAAAATTATTTCCTTGTTAGTCTGATTTAATCTATATTACATTTTTTTGTAATTGGCTTGCTTCTAATGGTTTGTTGCTATGCTTTGAAATGCTATGCAAAGTATATTCAGCCCTGTACTCATCAGAAATGAATATAATTTAAAAATATACTTAATATTTAAAATGTATGGCCTGTCTATTGTTCCTCAGGAAGCTGGAAAAGCTTTATTTTTTCTCTGTGTGTTTTGTATATAAATATAGAGCAAGGAGTAACACAAATAGCATATGAAACACACAGCTTATGAAACTTGCTAAAATGATCAATGTTTTTTATCCCACAGGATTGTTTTTTTTCCTGTTCTCTTGGGTGAACATTGCAAAAGTAATTTTGTCAGCATGAATTCTTATCTGTCATAAAGTCACTTATTCTGTTAGTCAGTGTTTTACTTAAGAAATGTGACTGTGGCCTGCATTACAAGTGCTTTCCCTAAAGCTTATTTTGAACACATTTTGGTACTGGGGATGGCTGATGCATGGTTCTTTCAGTTTTACAGGTCTGCTCTTATCGTTTACTTTGTGTGTTACAAACCTCTAGTGAGTAGAGAAAAGATAAACCATATGGTAGAAATGACCAAGACCCCAGTGAGGTGAAACATATCTTTTTTTTTGGTAATTATTCATTCTAGCAGTCTTTGCTGTGGGGGGCAATAGCATAAATAACCTATAGAATTAACCATTTACCTGGATATTCAGCTTGATGTCTGGGCCTCAGCAATTTGCTTTTCCAACGTGGTTCTATCAGGATACTTAAAGCATTAAATACACAGAAAAAGAGGGAAAAGGAGGGGAGGGGGAACAACTATTACTGTAACACAGAAAGTCTGGCAAAGAAGTGAGGCTTCTTCTAGGTCCTTTTGACTGCATATTTGTTTGAGGATTGCCTCCTCCTACCTGCCTTTTGTGGTGGTTGCTCCTCCTGGTTCACTGAATGTGGCCTGCTGGACGTAGGCTGTTGGCTCTCTACTCAGTCTCCATGGTGTGAGGGTAGAGAGAATTAAAAATACTTGTAACTGCTGAGTCAACTAATAGAGAGCTAAAGGTAAGACTGGGACAGAAAGAGTGCCCAATGCCTTGCCCAGGGAAATTTGGTGACGCTGGAAGCTGTGCCCTCTTGGGAGAATGGCAGTGGTGTGGCAGCCACCCCTGTCCTGTCAGTGCCTCCACTGGGCACCTAAGGCTTTTTGGCTCCCAAAATCTATCCCCAAGCCTTGCTTAGAGAACCACTGAGAGACAAATGAATTATTCCAGCCATAATGTGGACGTAGCTATTGATGCCCTGTTGCTCTTTGGCTGGCCCGCAGTTCTTGTCTCATGGCAGAACAATTGAAGTTATTGTGGGTTTGCTGTATATCCCGAGAAATAAGTTGTGGCTATTAACCAGTGGGAATATCTTACCGGTTTAGTGCTGTACAGAAAAGTTCCCTGACCATTCTGAGTAGTAACAGAAGATCTTTGTTGTGAAATCACAAGAAACCTCTTTCTGGCACCCAAGAATCTTGCACTGTAACTGCTTTATATGCCAAATATGTCTCCCATGTGAACATATTATAAATCATCTGTGTTTTATTAGAAAAGCACAACCAAGCTCTGACAAAGGGTACTCTCAGTAGGTTCAGTTGTTTGTTCCCGTCTTAAAAGAGGAATGTTAAAATCTGTTGTGTGAGAAGGAATTCCTGGCAAAACAAACCCCCGGGAATGCTGGAGACATAACTGTTTCTCTCGGGTAATAAACGCTGCAGGCTCTTATTAAACTAGTCCAGCCAGCACCAGGGCAACTGCCCCAAACTTTGCACTAATTGCCAAAAAGCAAGAATAGTTACACTTCATGCAGAAAGGGCACTTTCTCTTCAAGGAGCATATACTTGTAGGGAGATGGGCTGTGCCTAGTACTCCAGGGAGCCAGGAGAAAGGCTGCTCTTGGATTCAGTGGTTTTGGAGTGATGGCCTTATCCCCTCAACAGTTCTTTACTGTGGTGAAAATATTGGACTCCCACAACACTGGCATTACTTTGGAGAAAGTCTCCAAAGTAGCACCTAATCCCAAGCTGTTTGGAAGTTAAGTGTCTCATGGAAATAGGTACTTAGCACCTTGGGAGTGCAGAAGGTTGGTCTTTGCCCTAAGTTATTTATATTGGTGTTACTGAGCTCAGTGTTTGTATCTTTTTTTTTTTTTTTTTTTTTTTATTTTACCTCTTTTCCCCTCATTAACCTGAACAGTTTGTTCAGAAACTAGATCTATTACAACTGCTGGCAGATGCACACAGCTGTCAAAGGGACTGAAGTCAATGGAACAGGTAGAAGCAATCTGCTCAATGTCACTGTAGACTCTAATCACAGTTAAGGAAAAATTTGGTTATCTTTTGCTAGTTTAGATCTAGATTGATTCCATTTAATCTAGGCAGGTCACACTGAATCCTTGAACTCAGTGGCGGAGCTGTGAATTTATGAGGGAGATGTCAAGAGAGAAGCCTGTACCATGGGATTTGAGAGAGGTTTTGATTTTGAAAGAGCCAAAGAAGCTGAGATTAGAAAGTGAGATTATTATTTTTTTCAGATAAGACTGTACAGTGAATTCCAAGGGAATTTTTCATAGAAAGAATTACTTTTGAGGGGCAGATATTGTATAAATCCCAGCACACTTTCTGAAAAATCATTTCTGAGAAATAGGAGCCATTGTCTTTCAGTGAGGGATGTGACTTTCTGCCTTCAATGGATGTAGTAACTAAAGTGAAAGAACAATTCCACTGCAAAACACAGGAAAAGTGAGGGGTGTTGGTTTATTGCAATGTACAGTAGGTGCAGTCAGTTCTTGTTGGAGTACAGAGCTAACTTTTGCAAGGTCATCTTATTGGGTTGCTATAATGACTTTTTTTTTTTTTTAAATCAGGAATTGTCCAGAGAACAGTTATTCTTTCAACAAAAAAAGCAAAGACTTTAAAAACTTGTTTTCATTTTCATAAAAATTATGTTAAAATAATTTTGGGAAAACTTTCTGTTAGCAAAGTCAGAAGGTACTTCCTAGTTTAAAGCATAAGATGCTGAGGTGGGAAACTTGATCTGATAGTCTTTTTCTTAACCAAACAAATCAGGGCTTTTGGATACATGTTATACAAAATTTGGCAATAAAATTTCTGTTTTTTGATCAGAAACTTCATTCTGGACTTGATCAATATTACTTTTGCCAATGTTTTGTTGTACTTGATATAATTTGGCCAAGAGAAAAATGTTTAAGAAATTACATTTTCCAATAGAAAATTGTGTTCAAAATATCTCAAGAAAGGTCTTTATCAGAGTTAGCAAGCTATAATTGACAAATGTGGGTATCTAGCAGTTGAAGGCAAATCTTTAGGTTAAAAAATAGTGATATTTTTTTTTTTATTGCCAAGAGTTCTGTGTATAAATCATATGTGAATAGAAAGTCATAAACACAACTACTTCAACATGTGAAAGTTAGAAATCTAAAATTGCCTTGGGAAAGCAGCGGAGCGGTATTTGGAAAAAAAAAATGAAAAAGAAAACAAACACTTACTTTTGCTTCTGAATGTATGAATAAAACCCTTTTAGATCTGCTGGACTAAATTGCTGCCCATGGACTTATGCTTCATGGAGAAGAGTTTACATCAGAACCTCAAGAAATATAGAGATGTCAAATTCGGTTTCTCCAGAGGAAAAGGATGTTTTTGTGAAGTGTTTAAATTTTCACAGCCTGTCACTCAAATGATGCTATTGGCAAGCTTGGCCTGCTTTTCCAGTGCTAACGGAAGAGTGCCAGGTGGCAGCTAAGGATGGGAAAGAGCAAGAAGAAACTTAAAAAGACCACTAGAGAAGGTAATTAGAGAAGCCTGTGGCTGAAATTCTTCCATTGTGCACATTATTTTCCATATCACTTAAAACTCTGATAATTCTTAGTGGATGGAAGAAAAAGCTTTCCAAAAAAATCTAACTTAATAGAGGAAAACATACATGCAACACATCCTCTGATTTGCACTTAGTTTGCAGGTTGGCATGAAATTTCTGCAGGAGAAGTGTATGCTTTACTGTCACATGTTTAAATTTTGTTTCTAAAAACGTTTTTACACATGGTTTAAGCTCTCTCTGAAACTGGGAATCGTGCTACTTCAAAATTATGAGATACTCACAATGTGGTTTTGGTACGGCAACTCTAGTAACATGTCCTGGAAAAGAATAAAAAAGAAGATATCAAGATACTGCTACAAAGGGGAATGTATCAACAAAACCAGCAGTGATATTCTCTCTGAGTAAGCAGGCACAGGGAATACCCTCCTGTCTCTGTTGGCAGTATAACTTTTTGCTTATTGAGAGAGCGATGCTCCTGGTAGCAAGTGACAGGACTGTCACAGAATGTCTCATTTCAGAGCATGGTAGCTGTAGTAGTATCTTCAGTCCATGTTAGGTCTTTGGGCAATGTGTCTACACGCTTTCTCATGGTCATGGCAAATCTACAGTTGCTCCAATGTCAGGAAAATTAAGCAAACAGTAAACTGTTTAAACAGTCTGTGAAATATATGCACACAAATACCACATATTAATTTGAGAGTGTCCATAGTGCTTCTCTGTGCCTTTTTCTTTAAACTCAGCTAAGAACATTTTATTGGCAAGAATGTTTGTAGAGATAAAGTGTTTTGACTACATCTGCGAATAGCTACTTGCTAAGAATCATTCCAGGAACATTTGCACAGGCATCTTTGGTGCCTCTTGCATGTTCAGAAGTTGTGTATTCAGAGAGGATAAGCAGGTTGGTGAGAAATATGTAAACAAGAAGTACTGGCTTTTCTGAATATATTGTGAAGAACCTGTAGGTTGAAATCTCCTTGCCTGAATCTTTTTTTTTTTTTTTAATACATTAACATTTTAATTCCAGAAATGACCTGACAATAGGTAATATAAAATATTACCACATAATATCTCCAGATAGAGCTTAGAGTCCGACAACTCTGTGATTCCATGAAAAAAGGCCTAAAAAGAGCTTAAGACTGAATGCTGATGCTGCATAAATTCAGTTGAGAAATCAAGGACAAAATTTAGTCATGGGAATGAGTAATAAGTGGAATACATATCAACTGAAGTTGTAGTTCTTCTGTCTATGGATGTCTTCAGCTGCAGAAAGGAATTTGTTTTCCCCAAAGATGCTTATTCACAAAGCACCAACTATTGAGCTTACTGGGGGAGTTACTAGATGAAGTTTTATAGCTGATATAATACAAGTGGACAGGCTAGATGATCTAGTCTAGCCCATAGTCTTAAAATATATTAATGCATAGGTCTGAACTTACTGAATACATTTATTAAATAAATAGTTTTCAAAGAAACCTATGGGAATTTGACACTTAAATCCCCATAAAATTAAATCCTATTCATTGTATTTTCCAGACACTTCTGTCCATCTCCTCTGCCTCTTCTTGCTATAAATGCAGTATAAAAGTCTCCTGAGAAAACACAGAATAACATTCTAAGGATTTTACACTTTCTGAAAGTCAGTGAACTTCTTTATGGACTCAAAACTAAATGCTTCTTAATAGAGGATTGGCAAAGTGGAAATCTGGTCATGTCTCCTAACATACAATGTAAACATATTTGGTTTATAAATATTGGAGTATCTTTTCTTCAGCTTTCAAGCTAATCAAATCCTGACACTATTTACAGAAAAAGGGATTACTGATTCCCTTGGTCCTTTTCCTTTTTTTTTTTTTTTGAGAGTTGACAATTTGGTGGCAATGTTGTAAAATCAAAATCTGCAAGTAGTATACTCTATCATTTCTCTGCAGTTAGATAACATTTTTGCATCAATACATGTGAGGTGAGGGATGGACTTTTTAATCTCATCTCACTTGACATGACTCATGTCACCTGTGTGTCACCCTTGGCCCATTCCAGCCACCACTGGTTATCATTTAATGGAAGCAAGTGTGAGGTTAGAGTGACCAGAGATTCTTCAGTAAATGGTTTAAACACTCTGATTGAAAAAGAGTCTTAGATGCTGGGATTTCGACCGAAAGTTTCACTTCTGGAATTTTCTTCTATACTAGTAACTACTCCTGAAAGCTTTTGGCCTTCAACTCCTCCATTGCTTAAAGATCTGCTTTGGCCCGTGCTTAGGAACACCTCTTTCAGAGTACTTAGCTCACATAAAAGCACTGTCACAATCCATAGGCTAGGGGCTACCCTTATCTGTCTGTCCTACTTGCAGACCTTGACTCTGCAGGTCTTCTCAGCGCAAATTAACTAGACTGAGCTCTGAGGGAAAAAACAAACAACCAACCAACCAAAAAAAAAAAAAAAAAGCAGTGGGACTTACCACCTTTTAAAAAAGATGTCAGGTAGAAGTGCTTTGCTGTGAAGTATGGTCAGTAGTGTCAAAGCAGGACACTAGGACACTATCTACCCCTGAGCCTAAATTGACTGAACGGACATCATCTGCAACAAACAACATGGGCTCAGACACCTGCCACAAGGTCTTAACCCCTTGTCACTGTAAATTTTGGAAAATACTTCAGTCCTTAAAAGCCCAGCTGCTGAGCATGCACCTGCTGCCTAGGAGGCAACACAATTTTAACAGCTAGATATTTTACCTCTGTATTTAAGAGAAGACTTAGATACCACAATTCTTAAAGCTTCTTGAAGAGTACATGATCACCTGTAAAGTGAAGTTTCCAAGCCATTTCACTCCAGACTTTAACAGTGATTCCCCAGTTAAAGACTCAACAGGTTTCTCAGCCCTCTGACTGTCACATCATCTTTACTTGCCAGTTTGGTTCTTTCTTGACAGTTTTGCTTCCCAGCCACAAGTCAGAGTGAATAATCTTTATGGTAGCCAGGAGTGTGCCTTTGAAGCACTGCAGGTGTTCTGCACACCTGCTCCAGGCTGCAACCACCTGAACAGAGGATATTGTTCAGGTGTATTTTCCCTTCGATTGCCCAGGGCAAATCTCTGGAGCAGTATGGCAAGACAAATTACATAGGGGCTGTGTAAAATTAGCTGATGAGGTTTCAGTGAACAGCTTTGTAGTACAAAAAAAGCAGTGTCGATGATTTAATTGGCAGCACTGCTCCCTCTGTGACATCGAGAGCATTGCACGATTGGAGAGCTTTCTGTTGGAGAGCATCCTACTCGTGCACGGGGGCTCAAATGGATGAAGGAGTGTTTTTCAGATGTAGTAGAGGGTGGTGTCCTTCCTAAATTCCAGGGTGAATAATTACCTTATGCTAATGTAAAATGCCTTATGCTTTCATTCAGTATGGTGTTTGCCAGTTTTCCCCCTTTACTACGTTTCATTCATCAACAAGCTGCAAGTACTGTCTCTTTGTATCGCTGTAAATTTTTTACCCCAATTTGTAAAGCCACTTTGTTAATGTAAACTATAACTACCACTAAATTAAAGGAAAATCATCACTATATTTATGTCAAAGATAGTCAGTTAAAAATAAACATCGGAGAGCCTCCACACAGTTTTTCTCCTGATCTTATTGGTGCAGACTTGAAACAAATTAAATGATTCATGAGTTCATCCTGGCTGGATATCAGTATTTTTTCTGATACAGAAAGGTTAATGAGCTGGAAAGTGGTGATGAAAATAGTCTAAATGCTAAGTCTGTTTCCAGCAGAAGTAACTTATGTGCTGGTAATTTCCCTTCAGAGCTGCTGCACTCTGTGGTGTCAACAATTACTTAGGGACTGATTAGTACATGGATTACCAACACAAGAGGCTGTATTGTAATGCTTTTGCAAAGAACATACATTTCTACATACTTTACCTAAGAAAGACCTTTAGGATTTTTCTGGTGTCACAGTTCCTCTCTACAGCAGAGCTGAGACAAGTAGAGACTTAAAGGGTAACAATATAATTTGGTCAACTAGAAATTAAATAGTTGAGAAACCTATTGCAGTTGGAACAGCCTGTCTGTTCCAAGTTGTGTAAATGACACCTGAATCCAAGAGGATTCCTGATACAGGGGTAGTTAGAGGGTAGTCCTCACAGGTCCTCGTGGTCTTGTGCAAGAGGTGCTGCTGAGTACCAGAACATCTAGGCCGAGACTGCTTCATGCAGTCTTGAATTACTCTTCAATGGCTAAGATAGTCATCTGCATGTTATTCCATGAATGTTCATTTTTTATAATAGAGCTGTAGTAATAATGTAATAATATTTGGGTCTCTATTTTAACATTACCATCTCATGCTGTGAATGTGCGAGAGGAGATAAGAAAATTAATGCCAGAAGAAATGTTGGGTTTTGGATTGGTTTTTTTTCTTCTCAGGTTGAATAAAAGAGATGGGAACATTTCAGTGCTAAACAATGTCTTAAATCAGATACAGTTTTGTGCGTAAGTATATGAAAATCAGTAACGGATGACCAAGTGTAAAGTTCGGCTTTCTTACTGTATTACTCTTGTATTACCATTTCTTGAGCACTGAAGTGTATAAGACACCTCTGAAAAAAAAAGGACAAACTTATAATGAGTAATTATGCCATTTACGACTTCCACTGGGTATAATGGCTGAAAATAACTGTTATGAAACACATTTGAAAATTGTTCTGTGAGTGTAAAGGCATGAGACTGAAAACCCTTAAAATGTAGGTGACTGTTGCCTAGGCAATAGGAAGAGCTTTTTCCATCTTCCTTACATAGCTTTTCCTACAGAATCTGTTTCTTCTCACAAAAGTCCAGCCATGCTAGGATGATAAGATGGCAGTGAAAAATAGATGTTCTCTCAAGGCAGACTGACCAGATGTGAGTTTAGCTTTTAGAGGAGAATTATTAGATATGGATCCAAAACGAGCTCTCTCGGACGCTGGCACACTGGGATGCGCATCGAAACAGAATATGCTGCGAGGGAGAACAGCATCTGCACAGACACCTTATCATAAAACAGTGGTGTCTGAGCCGTTGTCAGCAAAGGACTAAAAGTCCTTGATCAATACTTTAATTCCGTTAGCTCCAGAAGAGCCATCAGACACAATCTCTCTTTTTTTTTCTTTTTTTTTCTCCTTTCTCTGGCCCAAGTAGGGAGAAAAGAGCGACCTGAACTATGTTTTCCTCTTGCACTGGCACTTCTGAAGCATCCTTAACATTAGCTCAGCACCTGCAATTTTAGTAACAGCTTTGTGTCACTAGCCCCTTGTAGGGGAATCCTGGCCCTTCCTCGTTATAAGACCTATATAAATATAAATATTCTTCTTAGTTCCCTGAAGTGAAAGAAAAGACATTTATTAAGGCCAGAAATGATTTTTGGGGTATTCCAGCTGTGTTCCTCATCTGGACTCTCATGGGATCAGGACCCTCAGGAGCCTTTATATAGCTCCGTTGCCCCTTAGCTTCAATGCAATTTTACAAAATTTGTCATCATCCTGAAGTAACAAATAGCCTCTCTTCCCCATAGCGTTGTTTTGTCTAAGGGCTCTACTACTAATAGTTCATTATAGTTGTAAGGTCCATCTCAGCCTTCACACCAATCACTTTACACCCATGCAGTGTATGTGTAAAGTGCAAGGCACACACAGTGAACTCAGTCCTGCAAACATTTCAGGCAGGACTCGAGTCTGACAATACTGATCATTAACTGGGACTCTGTTTGGAGTCTTGCAGACATCTTTGTTCTTAAACACTTTTTACTGCACTTTTTAAAGAAAGAAAATGTCTTTTGTTCATTTCAAGATGTTAATAATTCATTTCATATGTCCTAACCCTTAAAGCATTCACCACCTTTGAGGATCAGTTTCTCTATTCATATAGCAATATGTGCGTTCATTGCGGAGCCACCTATTGAATATTTAGATCCAAAAGAACAGGAAGAAGAAGAACAGAAGCAGCTTAGTTTGTCAACTTCTTTTTCATCGCTCCCTATCATCCCTTGCAAAAATTACCTGCCGGTCTCACAGAGCTCTCCTTTGATAGACACAATTTGTAATACAATAGCAATTAGACATTATATGGAACATTAAGGGAATTATTCAGTTTTTGCACTGTAAGCAAAAATGCAGGCAATATTTAAAAAATGCATAATTCAGTAATATCTTTTGTAGTTGGATGTAAAGAAAAATAAGTAAGAAGCAGAGTCATATATATCGTTATCAGAAGACTGAAAGGAATCACAGTACAATGTCATCTGCATCTAAGTTCATATATTCCACATTTACATACACATAGTGAGTTCTTATGATATGGCAAACTTGGCAGAACAGATAACTTCGCAAAATATATTTTCTTTGCCATAACTGAAAAATGAAACAAAATTTGCAGTAATTTGATTTTGAAGTCCATATCCATCTTCCTCCAAATGTCTTGGGACTAATAGATGAATAACACATGAAAATTATAAAGTATATACTGATGTGTCTATTAGTATAAAAATTTAAGATTCTCAGAGGATCAAAATACCACATACTTTCTGATTGATTGAGAGACAGCTGTAAAGCAGAAAATACTTTAATCAACAACAAAATGAAGAGCCCAATACTAAAAGTGGATCTCAAAAGACCAAATTGTTGTTGCTGTGAAATAGCATGAGTGCTATGTGATGTAATCTAAACTGTTTTTGTCTTTTTGGTTTTTTTTTACTAATGACATTAGCAACAAGAATACATTGACCTTATAATCATGCATTGACTTTTCCTTGTGTCAATATTTGGAGAGAAAAGAAAAACAGTAACCACGGGCTCACTCCTGCAAGGTGCTAAGCGCTCTGGGTCTGACTATGCAGAAGACTGAAGGTTTGTGATTTAACACTGGGAGTTGTCCCCCTGACTTTCAAGGTAACAGAACAGGAATATGCCATTCTTTTCAATTAAACATGTGCTTTCCTATTTGTCTGGATTGTAGCAAACAGTTCTACGAATCAAGTCCTAAATGTATAAAGTGATTGCATTTATAAGCCTGTATCCTTTTGAGCTGCTGTCAGTAATATTAATGTATCAATTTACATTTATCTCAGTGTGATTTTGTTGGCAGCAGCTTTTTTTTTTTTAAATATATATACTATTAATAAAGGAGATATATGTTAATTGGGCAGTTGCCAGTTACCTAGGCTTGTGTATAGCCTAAATCAGTCCTGGGAACTCCAGTGCACATCTAATTTAGTTGGTTTCATACTGCTATTCACTGTGAGACTTTAAGAGTATAAATTATGTCCTTGGAGAGATTAGACTGTTACTGTCGATGCTTCAAGGATTTGGCTTCAATAGACATTCTAAAAAACAAACACACACCAAACAATAAACAAATTATGCAAATTAATGAGCAGCAATCATGATGGAGACTGTTGTCAATTTATATTACTATTGTCCTTGACTTTCAACACGAATTTCTAATTTGCCAATGACACAGCTTTTAAAAATGAGATCTCATTTAGAAACTTCATGTTAATCATGGAGCATTGCCAGGTTCCCACAGTGCAGGAAGGTGTCTTGAAATGCACCTGTTTCTTTTGATCAATTGTACAAGAACTTGCAGGTGTAGGGGGGTGTGTTTTAGGAAGATGCTTAGCATTTGTGGTTAATCCTCTGTATTTCTAATTAGGGTCAGGCATCCTATTTATCTAGTGGAAGAAGTGGTATAAAATCAAACCTTACGTACTCTATCATATGAATCAAAATTCTTCCTTTTACATGTTTTGATTCTTTTCTTCATAATTGCAGATGGAATTAGGAAATAATATAATGGAATTTTCACAGAAATAAGTGGTGAAATGTTTGTATACTGCATAGAGTCTTTTGAGCAAAAAATCAGCCTATGGAAAATTTGTCATATAAGGGTGGAAATTTTATTAGCTCTAATAAAAAGGAAGGTAATAACTAGTCCTTAGTTAATGTTTTGAATTGGCATATATCCTCTTTAAAAATAGAGAAGCTGAGATGCAGATAAATTAGAATAGAAGTTTCTTTTAAAAGTGAATGTGTGTGAGAGACCTGACTGCAGGAGGAACCTTTGATAAGATCTGCCTTGGTGATTTGTTGAGAGCTATTGGCAGCTGTGCCACGTTGTCATAAAATGCAGGAGCCTTTCCAAACTGCTCAAGCAGGATTTCAGGGCACACCAGGAAGGGTATCTTAAGCACAGGGAGGCCTTGTGTATAAGGCCAAAGCTCTCATGCACGTGCCAGGGAACTTGAAGAGTTTTTCAACAAAGATTTCCAGCAAAGGCAGAAGCTACAGGACCTTAAAAATAAAATAAAGAAGGCTTACAGTGTCTGAAACCAAATGGAGCGGTACAACAAAGGCAGTCTGGCTGTTCCATCGGGAAGAGGTAATGTTGAAGGCTGAAGTGTTTTTATCATATCCTCCCAGGTACCTCTGGAGGAGCTCTCAAAATCTCAGAGGAAAATATCGATGTGGATGACACTCTAAAGTGCCACTGCCTGAGATCAGTTCTGTGACACTTTTCTGTATAAAATATTCTGTCTTTATTGTATCATATGGTAAAATAGCAGGGAAAATGTCCTTGCTCTAAGAGGGCACGTGATCAGAAGTGATTCAGTCAAGAGGTGAGCAGGGAACAGAAAACTGTGGCATTAGCTCCTGTGGATCTGTCAGTCTGCGGTGGATTGGGGAACTGAAAAAGGGGAATTTCATGCCTAAAAAATGTGTGTTGTCTCTCTGCCCTCAGGGGCTGATGAGCTGGGTGGGACAGCATGCCTTACTCACAGAGAAGCAAGCTAAACTAATAGTTTATGAAGATACGATATAGTTTCTGACAAAATTGTAGCAGATTAAGTGTGCAGAGTGCAGATCGTGCACGTGGAACGTATTTCTGAATTGGTATTTGTCCCTACAGGTGATACAATAGCAAAGAACTGGTTTTCTTTTTAAGTGATCCTATTATTTCATTTAATATTTCCTCCCAGATGTATAGTTAGCTAATCACGTGAATGTCATTTCTTGAGATGTGAGTAACAAAACCCCTAACAAGATACTTCATTGCGAAGTGTGGCTGCTATGGCATGAAAGTTTTATGAGTGGTGTAGCACTGGGCACGTTGCCCACATGAAAAGTCACTGAAGGGGTAAAAGAGAGTTCTCTAACAGGCTATTAACTTGTTCCTTGAGTGAGTGGATCATCAAATGGTGGAAACATTGGCCTCTATGGTAGTTCCCTGATTTTGATGACTGTTAGAAATATGTTGGTTTAGCTGAGCTTTAAGGTGTCTTCCATGGAACAGTAAAAGCAAAACAAACAAATAATTACAAAATTTGGTTTTAAGCAGCAGTGCGATCTGTTTCTAAACTCTTGCCTTAAATAGCTGGTGTGAACTTAAAGTAGCTAACATGCTGACTTATATGCTTTAGAAATCTGAAGAAAAGATATTCTGCCTAATGCATCTGTTAAGATGTCCAAGTTGGACCAGAAATCTCTCATCAAGCAGTCTCATCAAAACCTAATTAACACATACTGTCATCACACTTCAAACTTAATTTAGACAAGACCAAAGTGTTTGTAAGATTTCCATGTAGGATATAACTCTTTCACTTGTTTGATTAGCGTTTCTACTAGAAAACAGCATACTACATTTTCAACCCTTAAATGCCTATCTTTGGTGAAAACTGAGGTCTTTCTCTGGCAGAAACAAAAATAGCAATGCAGGGCAGAAGGAGGAGTGGAGCAAATGGGGCTGGCAGTGGCATGAGCTCCTGCTTTATACCTGGAAAGCATAACAGTGTTTTGTAACATCGTTCATGTAAGCTTCACAGATAGCCATCGGGCTACAAGTCTGTCAGCTTGTTCCCAGTTGAATCTCTTACAGTCCGGGCTTGGATGTAGCTAAACAGGGTTGCAACCATGCATGATAAGCCATGTGCTCCACCCAGCTCTGGTAATAAACAGGCATTTCTTCATTTCTGTCAGCTCCTTTTCTACCAATTGCTATACAACAGAAAGCTTGGTAACCTTAATTGACCATGAATGACATAACATCGGCCCAGCAACGGCATCACGCTTTCTGCTGTTGCCTCTCACAAGCTTTTGCTTCCTCCATAGAAATGTACTGCATCATTCAGCCTTTATGAGCTATGATTTTCACAAAACAGGCAAGGTAAGGGTGAGTCACAGTGTCTTACACCTGCCCTCAGGCACTTCCTCAAGAAAAAAAAAAAAAACTAACTACTTTTCGCTAGCATTTTGATACACTCCTCTCATACACATCGCCCTAACGAGTTATTAGTTCCCTCTGAAGGAACAGTTTGGTTTTACTTGTCTTTTAAAAATAAGATAAATAGATAAAATTACAGGGAAGCCCTCATGTTTAAAAAAGAAATCAAGGGATATTATTATTTGAAATACTTTTATTTGCCAAATTATGGTCAGAAATTATATCTACTTTATATCTCATTTTAAATTTATGTAAATGTTCCTCTCCCCTGTGGCTGTATGACACATATCATAGAGGAAGGTGACTGAAGACAGTGGGAAAATGCTTGGAAAAAACAGTGAAATAGCAAAAACTTTCTTCCTTCCTCTCACCTCTCCACAGTCATCTAAATATAGTCAGCTTCATGTCATGTTAGGAAGAAACTTGAAAGACTTAAAGACAGGGGAGGGAAGGGAAAGAGAGAAGAAAAGCAGTAGTGTACTCTCACATTTGAAATACCGATGCATATTTTTATGCCCTGTCATGTCAGGCCTACATCAAAAAAAGATGTAGATTTGAGATGAACCTGATCTCTACCCCAACATACGAGCAGGAGCTGTAGAGTAATTGGAGTGGCTAAAAATCTTGGGCTGTGTGAATGTAGTAGCTGATCCTCAGCAGCATGGTACAAGCCATTGTGATATTCAAGGTTGGACATCACCTGCTTAAATTAGCAGTTTATCTGAGTCCAAAAGGCTGAAAACAGCTGTGGGGATAAAGGATGATGAATCACATGACATAGAGTAAATGTAGCTGTGATTAATGGGACATCGAAAAACAACAAAAAAGAGAACCAACTGTGGAAAGAGATAACTACCACCACAAAGAGTAAATTCTTGTCTAAGGTGATGTAATTAACTCCAAGCCTCCCCATGGCTTGGATGGCCAATTCCAATGAGGCTTGCTATTGTGCCCGCAATAATGACAAGGCTGTGGATTCTTAGTTCAAACACTGGGCTATTAAGCTTCAATTTTACCCATTGCAGGGAACTGATAGAGTGTCAAAGTTGACGATATAGCAATTTGTAATAGTACAATTACAATATACTGTTGTGACTCATTCAACTAACATTCCCCGTGAGAGGACAATTGGAAGAAAAGCTTAAACACAGTGCTTGTGATTTATGGTGTCCTTTAAATCTTGAAATTCAAGACTTGCCCATTGATTATACTTTTCATCACTGTATTAAGTCAAAGGAGCTCCCCAAAAGTGTTTTGTTATAGTAGGTGTGATTAAAAGTGTTTTTTGTTCTTTATCCTTATTAGTTATATCCTGGATGGACAAGTGGTATTTTTCTTGTTCTTTCCAAAGACGTGCTTTAGCCCTGGGAATATTTCATTGGATTACTTGCTCAAAGATGCCTTGATTCATAGTATATCATCTTCATCTATTTAGCAAGACAAAAGCTTTATTCAGATGATTTGCTAGCAATTCCTGCTGCTTCCTTTCTTCAACTTAGAAATGAAGATTTATATGCACCTGAAGGGAATTTGCTGACAACTTAAAAAATTGGAGTATTTCTAAAAATTCAATACCTGCAAACTGGAAAGTGGAGCCAGAATTTTAATTTTCTCCACTGGCTGTGACAATTCAATGGTTATTCTAAGCTGCCCTAAAGATAAAAAAAAGCTAAATAAGGCACTCCCTATAATTTGATTTCCTAGTGTAGAAAGGAGAAGTTTTAACTTGCTTGTAATCTTACTATAAAATATATGTTGGACTTGATTCAGGGGAGTCTTGCATCAGGTTCTGCTGTGGTGACAGATTAACTTCACACTGGCAGCTGTGTCTATTCATGTCTGAGAACTGTAGAATGATCACTGAACTGTAGATCAAAACTGCCAAAATTTGAAAGGCTTCTAGATCAAAACTGAGAGAGTCCAGACAGCTTGATAGTTGCCTACTTTCTGGATACATTGGTTTATCACTGTATTTTTCTTCTGACTTGTTTTCCCTTTGTGTCTAATTGGGCATATATATGTGTCTCTTGTGGTTCTGCTGACGGAGTGCTTGTTGTGTCCTGCACAAAAGTCTAAAAGTCTCTTGATGTCTGAAATAACAATTTTGATTAGTTTTATTAAGCTTCCTGATTTCAAAATATTCATTTCTTCTAAATGCTTTGCAGCTCTTACAAATCTGAAATACACCTGGGGTAGGCTAAAAGATGATGCCTTAACATTTCTGCAGCCTTTGCTGAGACAGCTTTGAAATAACACTGTGGGCTCTGGGTTACATACAGGATTTTGACTGCTAGAGCCAACATGTTGTTGCCTGCTGTCAAGGTCTGAGATGGTGAGATTCTTGAGATGATAGATGTCTCGTGGTTCCATTTGTTTATAAAATACATTGCACAACACAGCCCAATCTCTCATTTGACCTATAGGTATTATAGCTGTATAAACAGAAGATGAAGAGTAATCACTCTATGTAATCAAAACTATGAAACAATGTAGCTTTTAAAACAATTCTTAGGGAAGCCAGGGTTTCATTCTTGCAGTTCATAACATTCTTTCCCTTCTGTACTTCATGCCACATACACAGTAGTAGTATACAGTTTAAACTATAGTATATAGAAGAAAAAAATTATTCAAAAAATAACTAAGAAAAGATAATAATTAACACTCTTTTTAGAGCCACTCCCATGTGTTTATTTTTATATCATATTATACATTACCTGTTTCAGAGAAACAGACATTGATAGAAATCAGAAAAGGATTTTACTGCTATTCCAGCATAGTCATGCAAGCCAGGATCAGAAATATCCCAATATCTCTTCTGCAGAAGTAGAAAACTAATAACTCAATGCTCGCTCGCAGTTTTAAAATTATTCATGTAAAAATGATTCCAGTATAAGAAATACGTTTTAATATTTGAGCGAAGCTTTTATGTTGAAAAATAAAATGTGGAAATTCTGAAGCAAAGTATTTCTGATTTTATACTTTAAACAATTTTTTAAACAAGCTAAACTTGATATAAATGCCCAGTTTTAAAAAGCTCTCGGGATTGCATCAGTGAGACTTCAGTCATCCACAGTCAACTTGAGTTTGGTATCCAGTGCTGAACTGGAAGGGAGTGCTTGTGCAAGACATTGTTTAGTTTTGCTTATAACTGCAGGATTCTCATTAGGAGAAAAATCCATTACCAGTAAAGAGTTTACTTGCACTCGTTCTTCACTTCAGCTTTGTGCATTATTAACAAGGAGTAGTGTGATTCGTGAAGGGCTAAACCAGCAAGTCCATAGCAGAATGGTGTGGGTAATATTATGGCAGGTAGCCATCATGTTAGATGTGGATATGGAATTGCCATAAGTGTTCTTCCTTAAGCAAAAGTGAAATATGATTTCCCATTATAGGATTAACCTGGTACAGATACTTTGCTTATAAATATTAAAAGGAAACAATGCTAGCTGGAAATCCAGTACAGTAGTAGCTGGTGAAAACCCAGTGAGCTCAATGATTCATCACAAAAAAAAATTAAGAACGCTTCTCTATTTTTCAAATGATGGATTGGATGGTTTCATAAATTCCTGTTTCATACAGTACATACCTAACAGAAAGAAAAATCATAGCAGGTCCATATAGGAAGCAGGCAGGAGAGCGAAAAAATGTGCAGATACAGATACTGCAGTCCACATCAAAAGCTGAGAACAGAATCATTCTTGGCGCAAAATCTGTACCCTGCTGAGGGCAGAGACAAAAAGTCTGTTACCTTTAATTTGGCCAGTGTGCACCTCCTGCATTTGGAGGCATTCATGGATAGTTGCTTCATGTTCTTTGGGCATAAAAGCATCCTTGACTAGGTACCCTCAACAGACCAGTGTGTGGCTCTGTTAAAGATTTCACAGGATTTCTGTTAGCTACTTCCTGCAGACTATCTTATGTGGGAAAGGTTGGATCCAGCATGAAGCACAACCTCCTCAATTTATGGTTTATATTGTCACAAATGACCTTTCAAATGTCTTTAAAAATAGGTTCCAGACACCAGTCATTCTTAAAAGCTTTCTCAGTGTTACGTCCCCAAACTAAAACCCTGGCTCAGTGGTAATTACTATTTAGCAGCCGTTCTGTGTTTTGCAAGCAATACTGACAACCTGCTAAGAGCGCTCTTAATTTTCTCCTCTGGAGGAAGTACATTGTGTAAATTTGTCTCACAGAACGACCTCTGAACAAGCCCTGCCTTCATGACCACAGCAGTACAAAGCTCTGCATTTGCATCCCATCAAGTTATCAACAAGGTAGACAGAGGGAAATCTGCAGATTCCTTCTCTGTAGACAGAGCTGTTTGTTACCCTGGGATCCATTCAAGATAATGGAGGCGGTGCATGTATCACCCACCCTCCTTGTAAGAGCAGAATCCTGACATTTTCTTTCCCAACAGGATGGTTTCTGCAGTCAGGGCTCTACTGGTGTGTCTCTTCAGAAACGTGTTAGGAAAGGAAGAAAACCGTGGACCACATCCATCTGTAGATGGTATGTTAGCATCCTAGCGATTCTGCATGGGTTATCAGAGTTTTAATAAGGGACCTCAGTCTTATGTGCATCAGTGTGACTGACACATGCTTTCTAAGTAGTTAGATGTGGAGATCTCGCTTGTGAAGCTTCATCCTGTTGCCCAAAGATAGTGTACATTGCAGCCAGAGAGATTACGTGGAAGGTCATGCAGGAGGTCAGGGACAGCTGTACCAGAGATAGGATGTCACAGCAGTACATTCGTCACCTAACTTAATCCCCAAGCAATTTTTCTCTAGCTGAAACTGGTTGCTTATCTAGTAATTTCCTAGAGTAGTAGAACTTAATTAGAGCATCTCTCTTTTTTTTTTTAACATTAGGAAAACAATACCAGCAGAACTTTGCATATTTAATTTTTTTTTCTTTTTTATTAGAGCAAGTAACAAAACATAAAAAAACCCCCAGACAGTAGTTATCTTCAGATGAAAGACACAACTCACTTGGATATTGGCAGTTTCACAGAAAGTGGTCTTTTTTTCACCTCTCCCCCCCCCCCCCCAAATACTAACCCTTTTAATCTTATTTAATCTAAAACCGTTCAAAGCCTCCTCAGTTCTAGCACTGATGTCATTTACAGTTTTACATATGACTCGTTACCTTTTGTACCACAAATATTTCTGCTTAAGATGTAGAAGGTTGTTTTGTGTCTTTTTTTTTTCCAAATAGACAGCAATTCTGAGTGCTTCTCCCAACAGCACGCCAGGTTTATATGTCACGACTATGAATGGTGTTGTTAATCCTTAATTGTGTACTTAAGGTTTAGTTTATGGTTAAACAGGAAGAAAATAATTTAAAAGTACTTACGGGAATGACAATAGCTTTCCTCAGGGATTGAATGTTGTCAAGGTTAATGTTTCTCACAGAAATGCATTATAGGAAAAAAGAGCTACCAGATCAAGGTTTAGTTTATATATATCAAGTTGTTCTTGGTTTAGTTATTACTGAATAGGCTATTACTGTCCTCATTGTGTGACCAGTCCTATTCAGGAAGAAAAGTGGTTTTTTTCCTGTTTAGTTTAAACCATGTTGGAAATTCATTTAACTTGCTCTAAAATATAAACATGAACAACAAGGTTGTTTGGCTACCATTATTCAGAAAAAATCAGGGTGTTATATCAAATTATCTTTCAAATACAGAAATATATATCGACTGTAGATTCCCTTTTTTCTACAAGTGCACCAAATATTGACCGCTAGCTTCCACTTTTGTCAGAGAATGATTACAGTTACGAGTACTACAATAACTACTGATTTAATGCCTTAGAGAGCACATGGGTTTGTGCCACTAATAAACAGAGAAATCCACAGCGCTACAGTCTGTCCTTTCCTCAGTGACTTGTTTTCTGGTAGGTCTGTGCCATCTGCAGTGATCCTTAGGTCTTTTCCGAGTTTATTGTGTTTGGCTTAGAGCTCAGCAACATGAAAGGATATTTCATTTTTTCTTGTTCCCTTGTATATCAGTTTGTGCTTCTCCATCACTAATTCAATTTAAGGATGGAACAGTCCAATTAGGACTGGAGGTGGACATCTCACAAGTATACTTATGATTATTGGATTAAGAAGCATGGAATGAAAGGTACATAACCTGTGACATTCACTTTTTTCAGCGTTGCTGTTTTCATAACATATTGCCGGAAAATAGCAAATTGAATTAATAATAATAAAAAGAGACTTTCAGCTCACCCTCTCTTGTACTGGCTTTAGAAATCACTACAGAGGTGGCATTGCTTCATCCATGTGCCTTTTGCAGGTCATACCTTGTGCCTTAGAACACTACATGCTTTAGGACTCCCATTTGAAAATGATTTATCTCTCTATTTTCAGTTTTTCACATGTTCTCCTGCAGTCTGAGTTTCTAAGTCTCCAACTGATGGTAAAATTATCATTTGAAGTGGGGTAACACATCAGAGGTCTTAAGTTCAAAGCCACTGTCTTGTGTGAAAATCACTTTCCTGCATTCCTGCTTTTAAAATACATCTTCAGTGGTTCTAGAAGGCTGTGCCACAGATGAGGGGAGCTAACAGTGAGCGCCCAGCAAAGCAAACAGTAATTTCACATTTCTGAAACTGTTGGCTATTTGTGATGTGCCCAAGTCTTGGGTTTAGGTTTTCATCAACTGGCTATATTCTAGACTCTTTTTAGAATTTAGAGTTTTGATTTCATGAAAAAACAAAAATGTTTTTGGTATACCAATTAATAACTCAATTCTAGTTCCCATAAATATAAATTCTTAATGGAGAATGCCCTTAGTAGGCAACACACAGTTTACCAAGCTTCAGCTACTCAAGACCTTCTTTAGTAATTGGATTTAAAGGTGTCCAGTTACAATGAAGTGCTAACTACTTTTGTATTGTCTCCACTAGGATTTTACATCATGTTGACCACCCTGGTATATAACAAACATTTCTGCAGCAAAAACACAAGCCCAGAGGATGTCTTTTTTCATATCCACATACTTAGTCCTCTCTCAAGTTTTTCAACAGAATAGTGATTGCATCTCAGTAATGTACAGCGTGTTTAGTAGGTAGGTGGTGTGCTGGAGCTGGGGAGTTAAAGACCACTATCTGATGAATCTTCTGGGACTGGCTTGGTAGATGCTATCTTTTCTTTCTTTTTTTTTTGCTTTTTTTTTTTTTTTTTGCTTTTTTATCCTGGCGTATGCCTCAGATGCTTTATCTTTCTGCTGGGACTAACAATGCTGTCTTCTGTTGTACAAAAAAAGAAGAAAATTCTGTTGTATAAAAAAAGAAGGCTATTATTACTTCCTAGAGGAGGTATAGGCTTTGAAGCTTAAGTTCAAAGCCTCTGTATTGAGGCGAAAAATCACTTTCTATACATTGCTTTCCCTCTTTCTTCTGAAAAGGCAGTTCCAGCAATAGGATGGAGACCAACTGAAAAGACTGAGGCAGGTATTTTCTTGACCAGCAATATGTACTAAAATGGGTTTAACCTATCTCCTAATTAAGTGGTTTTATGAACAAATAGCAGAGCATTACAATTGAGCATTACAGGCAGCTGCAAGCTTGTAGTTCAGCCAACTGTTATAGTGCTTGAGGTAAGCATATCACAAATAGTTTCAACAATCAGTGGTAAAAACATGTTACCATCCAAGTCCTAGAAAAACAGAGCAGAATAATGGAAGGGAAGTAGGGAATAATTTATCAGAAGCTTTAAAGAAGGAGGTGGAGTCTTGCTCTTCATGCTGAGATCGTTTTCATTAATTCTTTCCACTGGCACACTGTACAGATAGCGGGAGCTCTGTCAGGACATTCCCACCTTGATGTGCTCAAACATACACTTAAATACTTATGATTCATATGCTGCATGTGTTTACTTGGTTTGTTTTTTGGTCTTTTTTCTTGTATCAAATTTGTTGAGGTTGTCTAGCCTGAAGAAAACAGGATGTTGGACAGATTTTACAAGAAATTGCAGGTCCCTAAAATAAAACACAGTAAATCATTATGTGCTAAAACAGGAATAACTGAGTGGCAGTATTCCATTTATCAACAAGATCTCTTCTGAACAGATTGTTCCCCTTTCCTCTACTACTTTCCTCAGGAGAACAAATTATATATTTTGGTTTTATGTTTGTTAATGTTCCCTTAAATGGATAGCGATACCTTTTCTTTTCTTTTCAGAACAATGCAAGGAAAGAACTGCTTTCACTGACAAATTAGACATGGGATTTATGTTAAGGGTCAGTGTTGCAGTACTGATGAGAACAGTGAAAGTTTTTAAGGTGGACACAAATAGCTATATTGTGATCACACAGATGAAAAAACATATTCAAAATCATAGACTACCTCCACCTCCGCACAGATGCTGTATTTTAGTGTCCATTCTGTGTTTTTCATATGTGGAAAATAAATTCAGAAATAATGTTACTTCAAAACACTCTATGTTTTTTGTTTCTTGTATTTGTTCATTTATTCTCACATGGTCTGATGTACCTCAAAATCACAATTTTGCTTAAATGCTCATAGGGATTTTTTTTTTTTTTTTTATCCCTGGTCTTTTGGAACAAATTAAGTGTTGCTTTAGTTTATTTCAGATGTCAGGCACACCTAGAAGCTGAAATTCCTCCCATGTGAAGATGGCCTGGAAACATCTTAGGCACCGAAAGCTTAGGAAGGCATTTTTGTAAGAGTTGCTGTGTCAGCTCTCTGCTGTGTGTTTGACAAATCTCTTGTGTAAGGACATTCTCAAAAGGCTGGTTAAGCTAGTTTACAGCTGTATTGTGCCACTGGAGAGGGCCTAAGGATTTCTGAGATTACCACCGCGTGGACTTGAATGTAAACCCATACAATACTCTTACCAGCCCCCTGTTTCTAGTGTATGTTAATGAAGATTGAATATCTTTTAAAAAGCAAAATAATATTTCAGTAATACCCAAATACACGATAGCTCAAAATGCTTTGTTGAACACCTAAAACTGAGAAAATTAACACCACTTCCATGCCCAGACCTTAAATTCCCAATAAGTTGTCATTCAGAACTGTATCACAATTCTTGATGTCACTTACTTTGCCCACTATCTTCAAACCAATGACTGTGCAGCCTAAAAAGGTGCTATTACAGTACTTAAGTTGAAAGCTTGTCAGGATTATTTTTCTACCTTCTTAAAATTTGGGCACTAGAAGCAGTGCAAATGTTGTCCCAGCAGTGTAACTGTGGTCCTGGCCTAATTGTTTCTTGAGCTTCCTCCCAGTGTTTCTCCACCCTAAGAATTAACTTTTCTCCCTAATATTTAGCCTAAATCCTCTTTCCTGCTATTTAAGCTGGCTGTCTTTTTGTCTCATACAGAGTGAATAAGGCAAAATGGTCTTTCACAAGTGTTGCTCATGCAGAGTCCCCCTTTTTGTCACAGCCTGATGTTGAGAGTGATCTTCTGCACTGGTCTTTATATTCTTTATAATCTGGTTCACAATTCCTGGATGAGGCAATCATTGATTGACAATTTAAACGTGAACGAGGCAAAGTAACAGGAAAAAATGCGTACAGATATAATTATGTTTTAAAAAGAAAGGTGAATTTGCAAGAGCTTTGTCTCCTTGCACAGGGGCTGAGGCTATGCTGTACAACAGAAACAGTTTTCAAAGGTGTGGTTTGCAGGCCATTCTATACTGTCTCATTGCATTGCAGAAAATTATGGCTGTTTTGAGCAGTGTAGTAAAAGAGAACGGTCTTCTGAGTGTTGCTTCTTTTATGAGACAAACTGACATCATTGGTAGTCCTCCAACTCATTAAAATATCTGCTGTATCAGAACTCAGTGTATATACACAGGACTTGAAAATTTAACATGACGCTTTATTAATGTTATAAACAATCAAAATGTGGGAATAATGCAATTGTCATTAACTGCCCAACTATATCATTTAAATCCTCAGAGTGCCCGGTGGGTTTCCAGACCTGGGAGGACACGTGTTCCCCACAGGGTAAGTATGCAAACATATAAGTCCTGACTCTGCCAGCCTGGGATCTGACCCCGGTTAGTGAGTCTGGGGTCCCCATCGAGGGACCTGTTTGTGGTGATAATAGTGGTAGTGTTTGTTGCACTCACAGGAGACGGGTGATGGCCTTCAGCCATCTTCTGCTGCTGGGACATAGATTGGTTTGGGATGGATATCTCAGTCTCATAAAGCATGTAGAGGCTTAGGAGTGTAACATAACACAGCACTGGCTAATCAATTTCAGGTAACCAGCCTCCTTCTCCCATGGGAAGGAGCCTGTATTTCTCAGAAGGAGAAATGTGTTCCAGGAGATGAAGCATTTTGCAATGTTCAGCAGTGGTGGGTTGTCGAAAGTGGGCTGGCTGGAATGACCCTCTGGCAAGGTCTTACCCTACCTGGGTCTCGGTGGCAAAATGAGCTGCCCCGTTCACTGTGTAGCCTATCAGCTTGGACACCAAAAGACAGAGAATTGCACATTTGTAACAAATGAAACAGACTTGCAAAGGAATAGGATGGGCACGGCATGCCATGTCTTCAAGTCCCTGGCTAAATCTTTCTGAGCTTCTATCAGAATTTTTAGCAATCATCTGAGTTATTCCCCTTGTGGATCTAGTCTGAGATCGCCAGCGCTTCATCTGCTCCCGTGCAGAAAAATGAGTGAGATGGGTTTGTCGTGCATCACTCAGCTCTGTCACAGAATCAGCTTCACGGATTTCAGGGAAATTACCTAAGGTAGGCTCAGAGCAGCACAGGAGTGAGGGAGGTCTGGTGAGGGGATCACAGGGCACAATACTCAGCCTACCACTTTTGATTTTGGTCAGCGTGGCATTTATGTCACTGTGCTGCATTTGAACTGCGTGCAGGACCATATTAAGAGGTTTATGCTTCATTTCCATGTTAAAATGTAATAGAAAATCACCGGCTCCAGAAAGCCAGTATGGAATCTGACTCCAAGAAATTTATTGCTGTAGAAAAGATGTCCATTTTAAATAAAACCTTATTTATCTTAGAAGATAACTAGACAGCTAAAAACATTTTGTACACTTAGCAATGACCAAAGTGTTCTTCTAGTGGGTGCAGCTTGGTCAGTGAATCTCATCCAAATTTGTCCTTCTCTTTTTGTATTATCTACATGCAGCTAAGTATTCTGATTGTTTACCTGCTCATTTCACAAACAAGTCCTTTTATTTATCATGTACATCAGTGTGTTTACTCCTCTAAACATTTTGAATCCCTCATGCTTTTTCTTCTGTACTCTATTCCCCTAAACATGGCCTTTTTGTGTTTTTTGAAACAGCTAGACTTGCACACTATCTGTACAAAGAAACTTGTCTGACTGATGGTCGTGAAGTGAGTGTAGGGTGAAAATTAGCTTGCCAACACATTGCATTTAATAAATACTAAGTTTTTACTGTTCTAAAGTGTTTTCAGGGCTACTTGTACACAACATTGTAGAGGACCATTGAGAAGCAGTGGGGTTTTGCAGTTAGCATAGTCACTTCAAAAGAGCTTCATTTTTAACACAGCTGTCTGAAGTAGGCATCCTGTAGCACTTCCTCACATATCCACTTCTTAGGTGCATTTACTTGAACCTCAACCTCAGGGAAAAGAAAAAACTCAGATGTAAATGTATGATGAATGTTTAACTGACAAGCGGTTTTTCCTTTAACAGAGGGTATACCAAAAAACCAAACTCAAACCAAAAAAGCTCAGCCTGGGTAAGAAGTCTTAGTCTCTGAGGGCTGTGACTCAGTGAACTGAATAGGACTTTCTTGGTTTACGGTAGCTGAGATGTTGGTGAATTTTTTTTTTGGCATTTTGGTGTTCAAAAATAGTTGCAGCACTTGTACAAAGACTAAGGTTACTAAACAACATTTCTTTTTTACATTTGCTAACTTAAAGGTCAACCAGCACATCCCATTGATTTCTTTTTTTCAGATACTGTAGTTAAACAAGTTCTACAAATAAATTTATTACAGGTGATTCATTGAATGCTTGCAGCAGCACACTAGAGTTTAATTTTGAATGCAATCAATAGGCCTCCATATTTCCAAAACAATGCACAGCTAAAATAACTTTGATACATACAGAGTGGAACTCATGGTCACTGACATTTTCAGTCAATAATGTTTTTGAAAAACAACAAACAGTATGTTTTAAATCAACTACAGGTTTGTTGTTCTTGTGGTACAAAGGTAACTACTTCAGAAATAGTAAAAAAAAAAAAAAAGGCAAGAAAACAAATACTCCTCCCTCAACCCCATAACAAAAAAGAGCTGTTGCAATAATATTTATTTCTTGTGGAGGAAGTAATAATCAGCAGTAAAAAGCAGAAAAGAACATTGGCCAAAATCGCTTGCGGTAATGGCACTCTGCTCATTTCCCTCTTGGTTTTCTTCAGCTGTATAGCATTTTTACATATGAATTTTTTCCCACTTCAATGGTTAATTAACTGAATAAATTTTAAAAACTCTTCTTTGGAAAATAACATATAGATATACAAGTATTTCATCTTCTGTTTGAAGGAAGTTGATATAATATGGGTATTTTAGCTTCTACTTTGATCTTCTACTTCAAGGCTGGAAAACAGTGCTGCCTTTTTATAGAAATCGGTTTAAAGGGGAAAGGTGAGCAACTTCTGAATATATAGTTGAAAATATTTAGGGATTCCTTGAAGTTCAATCTAACTTAAAAGTTGGCTTTGCTTCAAGTAGGAGGTTGGACCTGATGATCTCCAAAGCTTCCTTCTAACCTAAATTATTTTATGATTCTGAACGATGCTCTTCAGCTGAAGGTCTCAAAGACTCTAAAGTAAAAGTGATATCAAAGAGACACCAGGAGTACAGTGTTTAAAAGTTAATCTTATTTCTTCAGATATTCTTTAAAAGACAGTAGCTGCCTCTTTAGTTGCCCTTATGAATGGAAAAACAACATAATCCCAAATCCCTCTGGCTCTTGTACAATTGAGGAAAGGTAAGTTGGTTTCAATTTAATAAAACTATTGGAAAACTCCAGTTTTGCTTTAACACCATGGACTGTCCTTGCCATATAAATTTTAATATAGGAAATATCAACAATTTCCACTGTTTGTTAATCTCATGGGGAACACCACAGACGGCTTTCTTCCAGATCTCATCACCTACCGTGAGTTTTGCGACTTTAAATATGAAATGTTTCTTGTCATAAATTGACAGTTCTTGTTCCACCCTAATCCCACAAGGCTCTTCTAAAGAAAAAGGAAACGTAACAATCAAATTGCATGATAGGAAGTGACAGGTTGATTTGTAGTATTTAAAAGACGGCTGCTATTATTATTAGACAATTTGATAGAGTGGAAAAATGTAATTCTCTGTTCTACAAACACTTTAGTGCAGTTTCAGTAACCAAGCTGTATTTCACTTATATTTTATTCATTGGGACTTTTGTCCTTACTTCCAGGAAAATAACAAATGTCTGATGTCAGAACATTTTTATAGCTCTTTCTTACAACCCTCCAAATTTTCACACTATGTTGCCATTCAGGCAAATATGTGGGGAAGCCCTGTTTTAGATTAAACATTAAATAGTGTATACTTAGTTACTGTCTCTTCAAATGCATGTGGCTGTATCACAACTCGTTCGGTTCCATTCGTCATAATCTAACGCCTTTCCCGTTATGAGGTATTTGGTCCCCAGGCCCTTGATAAGTAGCTGAAAAGTGAGTCTCCTTGGCATATTCTGCAGATTACTGAGTGAAGAATTTCAGGGCTAAATTACTTAGCCTTCGGATTTTAACATGGGAACAACTCCTGAATTTCCATGATTTTGGGAACTGACCTGCTGCCAGCTATGGCATAAAACATGTCAAGAAAAGAAGATATGGGCCATTCAGCACATGCAATATCCTTCTAAATGCCTTCCCTAAAAAGATTAAACTAAATCTATTTAAAATCTGACATAAGTTACATGTGATATGTGAGTCGGTCCAAACCACCCACAGCAGCAATGGATGCCATCTTCACTTCACTAAAGTCAATAAGGAAAACAAATCAGTAAGAAAGGACCACCTGGCTTTATATGCTGTGCATCTCTTTCCTCAGAAGATAAATTCACTCTTGTGGACATCTCTTTTCACTGCAATGGAAGTCCAAGGATTTTTATGGTTTACTCCCACATTGTTTCATTGATTTACTTAGAATTACCTTGGCTATTCTTGAACACACTTACCATTAAAATACACCTGATTAACCCTCGTTGCTGAAGTACAGTAGAACCCAGTGGTGACCAAGGGGTACCAAGGTGCATTGCTGGTCTTCCTGTTTCTCTGCTGTTCTCATTCTGCCTTAGTTTGACCCTTCTGGAATAAACTGAACTGCATAAAAGCAACATGGAGTCAATTCTCAGGCTTCAATTTCACTTTAAAAAAAACAAGCAACAAATGCTGAAAGATCTGACAAATAGAAGGAACAACCTTTTAGCCATTTTTAATCCAATAAAGGACTTTGGATCACTGCATAACTAAAACAGTGAAGGATGACTGAAGTTTCATTTTCCAAATCAATCATTTTCCTTTATAGGTTAAAAAAGACAATCTCTTGTCTCACTGATAAATGACCAAATATCTCCCAGAACTCATAACATTTCCCAATGTTCAATTAATCTTCTTGTACAGAATGTATTTACTCTAATAGGCAGCAAAAGAGAGAAAAGCAAGACCTGGGAACAGAAAAATATAAAATATTATCGTTGGAAGAAAGAGCACACTGCTGCAAAACACAACATTCACCAGAAGTAAAAAGCTGCCATTTTTTCATGATGTGAAAAACAGCAATCAAAAGTGGCATTGCTAACTAGGTTTTCCCACATTTCTTCAAATAGATTAAACTTGTATTGCACATTTATGTAATAAATACATGCCAATTATCAGTCTGTAGAAACTGTTGTTACCAATTACTACACAACCAAGAGCTGAGGCCCAAAATGCATATTCCAAGTGTATGCAAATTATCGCTTGGCTTAGGAGCTGGAGAGACAGCACACCTTGAGAAAGAACCCCCCTAAGAAAGGGAATCTATTGTCAGCAGACCAACTATTGCCAGCAGCTGGCTTAGATGTCATAACTACCTCTCTTCTTTGTGCAGCATGTCTTGGAACCCTGGAGAGCAGGTGGCTTGAATTTCTCATTAATCCGTTGTAGGTAGAAGAACAGTGAGAGCTGAGGCACAGCTAACTGAACGTGGCCCTTCATCTCTTCCTGCTGTCCACAGGCAGCCTGCAGGAAAGCTGGGAACTGCATTCACTTCTCCTAAGCACTAATTACATTTCTCAGTTGCGGCGAGGCAAATGTCTTGCAAATCCCAAATAAAGTTATGTCAGATACTCACCCAATGTGTATAATAAATGTCCAATAAATCAGGGAACTTTTAGATATATTTGCAGAAGTCTGCAAAGTCTGGCTACAAAGAAATACTTCATTATTCAGCAGCTGTAGCTGTAATCTCTGCAGTGATTTTATTATAACACATAGCTCTCTAAGCTATTAATATGAGTGGTGCAACCACAAGGAGGGTAAATGGTTGTTAGACATGAGACAAACAGCATGACAATAGCTCCATTTCGAAGAAAATCCCAGATATATTTTGCAACCCTTTTTGCTGTCTGTTTGGTTAGTTGGTTGGTTTTTAATTAGGCTAAACCCTTTTAATTAGGGTTTTAATTAGCCTAATAATAGAGGTATCATGAAAGTAGGCCTTGTTTGAAAAGACCCGCAGTCCACAATAAAATGTGCGTATTCTTGGCCAGAGATGTGCAAATGTGTTCTAGCACTTTCAGCTCTGATCCACATGACCTCCAGGCATTTTGATCTGATCTCTAGAGCTAATACCAGAAATGTGAGGTCCACGTGCCATGTATATGTTGACTTTGAACTAAAATTATTTCATAAGTAATTTTTCTAGGAAGAAAAATGACAAAAAATGAATGTGTGGGAACATTAGTAAAGCATGAGAAGAAGAAAAACTGGCCTGAAATGAGAATTCCTCTTTTTTTTTTCTATCCTGGGCCACAATGTTAATATCGTATGTTAATCTTCTCTTCTTAAATTTCTCAATTTCCACTACAGCAACACAATCCAGTTGTGATACCTTTTGTTGTGAACACTGCAGAAAACGTTGAGAAGAATGGAATGTAAAAGATTTCCATGAAGGTTCTTTCTAATTGGTGGGGTCTGGAAATTATAAATCTGTTTTAAACTCTGTTAAGTCCCTACCAGCTGTGCGACAGGAGCGTTTTGTGAGAAAGAACGTTTAAATGGGTAAAACTAGATTTCCCCGTCATCTCTGTCCCTCGAGTGATAACTCGGGCTACAATGCAGTTGCTTCTGCATTACCCACTTAAATGGAAGAGGAGAATTCCCTTCAGTGAGGTAATTAGTGCAGTAAGTAAAGGCAGACTGCAAAGCAGACATCAGACTGGATGATCACAGTGTTACCCCTGGCCCTCCTGGGCCTGAATGTGATTTCATTTCAAGATGGTAAAATACCACCTCGGCTCTTCAGGGGCAGAGCACAGCCAAAGCATTCAAACATGCAAATTGAAACTGTTCTGCATCCAGATATAAAGATTTCTAAAGTCTAGAAAGACATAAGACAAAATTAACTGTAATTTCATAATAGTCCATAGAGTCAGTAAAAGCAGAATGATTGAGGACCGTACAAGTAACACTATAATTTCAGCTAATGTTTCCACCCCAAAGTGCCATTTTCAGAGCTAAAACACCAGCCACCCGAGAAACACAAAATTGTTCTCGCACAAGAATATTCTCTAACTCAGAATAAAACACAACAAACTATCATATTATATTCAGATCAGGCACTCTCAACAGATGTCATGCATAGGATCAATATCAAAGTGTAGTTACCCTGATACCCCACAACTGTAATTATGATCTAAATAAGCAAAGAATAAAACAAAGCAGAGGACCAGACGGATAGTTCTGTATAAAAGCAATTTCAGATACTGTAACATGACAATGATGATGAGCCCACCACACTTAAACAGATTTTGCCAAATATTTGGGCACCCATAGCATATGTTTGAAATAACAATCAGGAATCAAAATTATTGTCTAGAAAGCATAGCACTGTGACACATAGCACATAGCATTCCTGATTAGTGTGAATACTAAGTCTTCAAGTAGGTACTAAGTCTTGAAGTACTTCAAAACCAAGAAGCTAAGGGACTAAAGATAGGAAATTCCTAACCTGTCATCATATTACCCTTCTGCAGCCACACATCTGCATACAACCCACATACAACAACAAAATATCCACTGAAATCAATCTTTGCTAAAAGCTCCTAAACTTTGTAAGACGTACTTCTTCAGTATTAATGGCAATTATATGGATGAGTGGAGACATAAGCATAAGGAGACAGAGAAAAGTAAAAAATGGTAAATACTAGGCAAAAAATGAGGATGGTGGCCCAGCGGAGGGCCACGAAGATGATCAGAGGGATGGAGCACCTCCCATATGAAGACAGGCTGAGAGAGCTGGGATTGTTCAGCCTGGAGAAGAGAAGGCTCTGGGGAGCCCTCATAGCAGCCTACCAATATCTGACAGGAGCCTACAGGAGAGCTGGAGAGGGACTCTGTCAGGAAGTGCAGTGACAGGACAAGGGGTAATGGTTTAAAATTGGAAGAGGGGAGATTTAGATTAGATATTAGGAAGAAATTCTTTACTGTGAGGGTGGTGAGACACTGGAACAGGTTGCCCAGGGAAGTTGGGAATGCCCCATCCCTGGAAGTGTTCAAGGCCAGGTTGGATGGGGCTTTGAGCAACCTGGTCTAGTGGGAGGTGTCCCTGCCCATGGCAGGGGGGTTGGAACTAGAGGATCTTTAAGGTCCCTTCCAACTCTAACCATTCTGTGATTGTATGATTGATCCAATTGTTTACAAAAAGAATTTTCTAGCAAAATGAAATGCAATTTATGAATTGTAATGTAGTTCACGAAGTCTGTCTCAAAATGTCATCCCTTTATTTCTGTTTTTCATACAATCTAGCAATCTACAATGAGCTCCTGAGCATGAACTGTAGGGTACCATAGCATGCTTAGTTATGAAATTTCAACACTGTGGAGGGAGTTGCCTACTGCTAGATATTTGAAAGTGCTCCAGAGGAGGATGTATCTTAAACTCTCTTCTCATCGAGGTGATTGCCCACAGTATTATTAACCCAATATGAGTTTTCTTAATATATGTTATTTAGTTTGCAGGTTGCTTGCAAAGGGTATACTTAGACTGTTTTCCATAGCCAGCTCACTGTTTAGATTATGAGATATTGCTCTAAATCACTTGTTACATAAATATAGGAAAATAAGACTTTTCAAATGACAACAGTAACAAAATGGGTAAATCTACCTTGATTTAGGAAAGTGGTCTGAATTCAGAGGAGAATAAAAGCCCTTCCAGTTCTCTCCATCCCCTCCTATACAGCACCCAGAGCAAGCCAGGCACCTCCACGTGATCATCCCTTGGGCTTCAACAGAGTAGGAAGCTTCTTAATGTCAGGCAACTCAAAGTGCTCCAAAGGAGTGCATGTTTAAAAACCTCACTGACTTTTCAAGGTAGGCAGCTGCCTTAGAAAACCTCAACGGAATGACCAAACTTCACTTGTGATAGCAGTGATGACTTAGAGAAGAGTTTTGTGCTTAAAGCATTTGGTCAGGGATCAAGAAACTTGAGTCCCGTTCCTGCCTTACTTGATGAACATACCACCACCTAGAAGTGCTCACACACAGAAAAATTATTGCAACCTTCCAAAGATCAAAGGAATTAGTCCAAGCTAGAAAACAGCAAACAAAAAGAGAAAAAAAAAAAAAGGGACAAAATCAAGTAAACAGCTATTTAAAGGTATGCTTGAGGACATTACTTTCTCAGTAATTGCTCTTGATATAAGTATGCTGCAATCTGCAGTGTTATGTAGAGAGACCCGAGCTAGCTGTAAACTAGCTCTTCTACCACCAACAGTCTGGTCCCAACAGCATGAAGCTTTTGGCAGCTTAAGTTGTCCTGCCTTTTGCCACTAGAAAATAATTTTGCTGGAATGTGGAACTGTTCTTTTTCATAAGAAGGATTTTTCTCTCCAAAAGCCTGACAAGAACACTGATAATGTTTTTCCCCTAGTGTTTGATTAGACCCTGGTGCAAGGAAATCTAAAATCAAGGGAAATGTAGTTCATGGCACTTCTTAGTGTGGGGCTTGAGGCAAGGAAGTGTCAGTTCTGGTCCCAGCTATTCATATGTCACAGATAAAAGGGCAAAATACCATGGTCTTGGCTAGAAAGAAGCAGGTAGGAACAGCAGGTAGGAAATCCCTATGTTAATGCTGCTGCTTAAACTCTTATGATATGACAGTCTCCAAAAAATTAAGGCTAATTAAGCCAAGGAGTGACATTTTTGAACCCTTTCAGGATGGAGCACAGCGGTTTCAAGCTCACGGATTCAAGCTCATCTGCAGGGTACCGGAGCCTCTTCACTTTTAAGAAAGAGCCTTCACACAGAGGTCTGCTGTGTTTTAACTGAACTTTTCAGAGTGTCCTAATGTCAACAATCCCTCAGCTAGACACAAGAATTCACACAGGGAGAAATGTCACCGGGCTGGGGAAGGAAGGCAGCGCCCTGCCTGGCACAGCACAGAGCGAGTCTGCTGACACTACACAGGCATGATGCACTCCACCTCTGATTACACTGCAGCATTCCCGCTGTTTTAATAAGACTTTTCCTCTCAGAAGAAATAACTAACAGTGTCACGTTGTGGGGTGGCTTTCTCACAGCTCTCAACAGTTGAGACTTGTAAATGACTTTCACCAGTGACCTAAATTAAACTCAATGAGGACCTCGCGCCCACAACCTCAGAGGTCCCCTCTGTGCATGTACAGCTTCACCTGCATCATCTGGGGCACGTCGTTTGACTCATCTGAACGTAGAAGTGCCAGCACTAGGTTCATTCCCACAAATACACATGTATATGGATGCTGCTCTTTAAATGTCGGGCTTTGGCCACGCTCACTGCTTCTCTGCTGCCCTCATCCCTGAACAGCACGCATGAGGGAACTGCAAATCAGTGATTTCAAAACCATTCATGTAAAGCAGCACATTTATTTAAAGGCAAAATCATCTATCTGAATAAGATCAGGGTAGAAGAATTATATATTGCACTTAGATCACACCAGGCCTGGAAAACCTCATGAAAGCATATAGGTATTACCATTGCATAGTCAGACAAACTGAGGAAAATTGAAATTCAGATTTTGTTTTCCCCTGTTCCCATCCTATAATAATTTTGATATTGTTCTAAATTCCTCCCAAATTCTTCTTTTCAGCATGGCCTCTTTCACTCACCCTTTTGTTTCCCTGCGTCCTGTCTGCAGGTCCCTTTAGCTCCCTTCCCTTCCACTTTCCTTTCCCCTCCCTTCACTTATCTTGTTCTGCTGTACTTTCAAGAGCCTTTTACCTTATGCCACTGACAATCTGTCTCCTAAGGCACTAAATCAGCACTTGTGGAAGGCGATCCTCCCCTGACTGACTGCTGCTTCTGTAAGTGCCAATTCAGCTCAGCGGGAGGCTGGCGGCCAGATGGCAGCAGCAGGACACTTTTAAAAACTGTGATTCTTCACTGTCCCCCCGGAAAGGATGGGCTTACAAGACCCAGAGTAGGTGGTTCTGTTTATGTTCTTATATTAAAAATTAACGTTGGGTAAATTTGTTTATTTTGACTGTTATCAGTGCTGTTTGCCCAAGTCCCGAGCATTTTGATTCATAACATGCTTATCAGAGCCAGAAGTAGCTTTCGGTAGAAACAGACGCCATGTGAAATTTTCTTAGCTTTGTGTTTTGTTGGAAGTTCTAATCTCAGACTGTGGCTAAATAGTGTGAACCTGTGAATAACCCGGAGAGAAGCTCAGGCTCACCTGTGCTTTGAAGTCAGAGAAAGTCACGGTTTCCCAGTGTTCGCCGGGGGATGGAAGGCAACACGGCAAGCTGCGACAGCCAACACGGACTTGTTCAGACCCGGGACACCACAGTGAAACCTGGAGGTGGAGGCTGCAGGCAGGGTGTAGATAAATCCCAGTGGAAAAATCAGCTCCACCGTCGTGGCTCCCTAAAGAAACCGCACACGGGATTAGAAAATGAATCCCACAGACCCCGTGGGATCTGAGCATGCCCTGCAAAGTGAAACTACAGGCCGGTGCTATTCTTGTTGGAAAGGTTTTCATGGATTGTGCCCATGGAGAAAAGTTACTCTACTCTCGAAATTATTCAGTCATGCTAAAACAGGCACTGGAATTCTGCAGGCTCATCAGTTTGTGTCTAGGGAAGAATTTAAATACTGCAAAAAATACGCACTACTTAAGAATTAATTCTTGGTCCTCTGGTGAGTTCTTTCCAGAGAAGAAATAGATGTGTTCTAAGAAGCTGGTAGTGGCATTACCGTGAGAAGGAAATTTCTGATCTCAGGTCTACAAATATAAAACCTTACGTAAGAGTTTTATAGTGTTACAGTGATACTAATCTCTGTTTTATTCCTTGCATTGAAAAAACTGGAAGGCCTTGCAGAACAGTAATGAATGGATTATTTTAGACTGCAATAATGAATTAACTTAATCTGCCTTTATCTAGATTTTGCATATTTTTTATTGTTTGAGCTTTCAACAGAGGTGATGATTAAATATTCAAAGCAGCATACTGTACTCCAGGCATATTTCAGCCAAGAACTCATGTATGGGGATACTTAGAATTATTCTCTATCCTATTTCCTGCCCACACAGTTTCCCTGATCCATTGCTCAATCTGTCTTTGCTGCCTTTTGTTCACAATCTTTTTGCTGTTGTAAAAACACTCCCTGGTACTAAGACACAACCTCTGTTGTCCCAAGGCATCTTTTGAATAGCGAATGCGCTTTGGCTCCAAGTTTCAGGTGATTAGGTAAGATCCTTCTATCCTCTTTGAGTTCCTGTAGACTCATCAACAAAGAACATGAAATTCTTACTGGAGGTAACACTGATATACTCTGTGGCTAGGAAAAAACGTGGTGAAAACAGCGAAAAGAAGACACTGCAAAGTTGTGAGGCAGTGATTTGCCAGGGTCAGCACTTCCCCCCTTCCTAATCTGTATAAACCCAAAGTACTTTATCTTCACTCACACACAGGGCAACTCTCCTACTTTAGCCCAAAGGAAAAAGAAAAAAAAAAAATAGCTTTAGGTCAGTGAAGACAAGATCTAAAGTGGTTTGCCTAACGCTTCTAAAGTTTAAATTGTTTTGACACTAAAAAGGAACAGTTTAAACAAGAAGAAGTCAAGTACATTTTGACCTTACTTTGAAATTTCAAGATGTTATTACCTCTGACTAGGCATCAATTTAAAATTAAATTCAACTTATTCTTTAATAAATCCCATTTTCGTATGAATTTAACGTGGATGAAAATTATCTTAGTTCTTTGAGCAGCAGGCCTTTCTGTAACAGTACTTACTTCTCTGTCCTGGATCCCTTGATGCCCATTCTTCTTTACTGTTACCCTTGCCCTTTTCCCCTTCTCATGCTGACCATATTTTTATACCACCTATCCAAAAAACTAAGTTTCCTGGTACCATCTTTTTGAAGACCTCAGCAGTAGACTCAACTGCAAGTCAAATAGCTGGCACCCAGTAACCAAGGTCAGGTGCTTTAAAGCCATCTGAAATTTTATTGGTAGATGCATAATATCAAGCAAAAGTCATTGCAGAAATACCCTTCAAAATCTGTTTCTGTTCTCATCTGAGGCTTTTAAAAATGCATTTCCCCTGTGTTCCTTGAAGTCAGCTCTCAGTCAAGAAAATGTTACCATTTCTTAGAAAGAAAGTATAAGGCAGATTTGTTATAAGAAACGAATATGAGCAAATCCAAAGGCAAGTCAATATTTGAAGGTTTTCCATCTCCTTCTCCTGAGATAGTTCTAGTGCTCTTATCACTTTAATAACAAAGTGCTTTACATTAAGTCCTTGATCATCTTCTAATTTGATCAAAACAAACCTGTCTTTAATCTTTTCCCCCATATGTGGGTGAAAATGAATCCTTCTTGTCTGTACAAGAAGGATTTAACTATTTCATCAGTGGGACAAATTATCGGGTTTGTCAGCGTCCTTTCCACACCTGGGCAGCATCTGAATTTTTACTGATTCTTTTCAAACAAAAATATAATTCCTGTTTTCTACAACTTAAGCTTTGCAAAATGGCCTTCAGCTGAGACAAATTTAAGATGGCTTTCCTGGCTTGGAAGTTCATTTGGTAGTATTAGCCTATGCACATAAAAAGTGCACAATAATTCCAGAGGCTGGATTGAGAAAGTCAACACTTTACATATAAGAAGTCATATGCTAGGCTGCTGAAATCAATGGAATTTTCTCCTATTAAATTTATATGAAAAGAGTCAGTATTTCACTCTATACAAACTTCCAATATTTTAAAAATGTAATTTAAATATAGGAAAGCCATGCCAACAAATAATATTTATGTTGACACAGGAGTAGCCAGAAAAAGAATAGAAATTTTATCACATACAGGAAAGAATTAAATTTATTATCAGAAAATACCATCAGGAAATGAAAACAGCAAAACACTACTTTTGATCCAACACTAAAGTTTCTTAAAGAGTTCTCTTTTGTCACTGGACTAAAATATAATTTAAAAGGTAGGACTGTAGGACTTACTAGGTGTTCTATAGAGGCCAGGGTAACTTAAGTTAAAATGATATACATTTCTGTTTTCAATGAAGTTTCATGTGAAAGTTTCCACCTATCATCAACAAAATAAACTTTTCAAACAAAGTATTTCAGTGGAAGAAAAAAAATCTATAGAAAGAAAACAACCTTTCCAGGGTAAAATGTTATATCAAAAAGCCGATATTATGAAAAATAATTTTGAGTAAATTTTTGGAAGAATCCTTTTTTTTATTATTCTTGAGTTGGAGACATTAAGTAATGAATAGAAGTGAGTAGAGAATGATAAACTTCTTATTGCCACTTTAAACCATTTTATAGCAGGAGTATAATTAAGTTCCACAGAATTATTTAAAACCTCTGTAACAAGGATATCATTGTCTATCAAGCTCTAAAGGCTTGTAGAGTAATTTCTTTGCCATATGTTTCAGTTTCATTGGAACACTCTTGCTTTCATTCTAACTTGTACTATCTTGGCTTGCATTACACTGTAGTGTATCTTCCAGTGTGTTAGCAGAATGTAAACTATTGAAATAAATTCATTTCAGGAAGCCTTGCCTCCAAATAAAACTATTTAAAAAAAAAAAGGATTGCAGCTTCCAAAATGAAGTGTAGGTAGGTTTTAGGCACCCGTATCCAAAATCCAGAAGTCCTCCTAGAGCGTGGCTACAATCAGGAGGCAAACTTCATTTGGTCTGAAGTTTCCTCAGCTACCTGCATGCATGTGGACATTTGTGCCCCAACATCCTGGAGCCTCGCTTATGCTGGGGCTCTGGTGTTGTGCCAAATTTCACCTCCACCAGGCATGGACACCCAGAAGACAACCAAGCTCCCATCCACAATGCTAACTGCAGTACGAACAGCAATCAACACCCAAACCCAAAAATTTAAGAACAATCAACCCCACCAAAAAACAGTGTATAACTGTATTGTGAGGAATAGAACAGATAAGGAATTTCCATCCTGTGAGATTTTCAAGTCTGTGTTGCACAAGGTCCTTCCCCCTTGCTCTGAGCTCCTACATGAGCTCTTCTATCTCTGGGTTCTTCAGTGCCAAATCAGAAGTGAGCTCCACCCTTGAGGGAAATTCATAGACACTCTGTTCTCTGCTTAACTGCCTAATTTCAGTACACTGCTAGGAATTAATATCTTTAAAATCTTCACCTCTGTCAGATTTGGTTAAAAGCTGTTAACAAGTAATTAATTGTAAAACACACATACAAACTTGCACACGCACAGAGAGAAAGGGGCCGTGACTTACTGTCTTGTTTCCACCAGGAGTCAGGTGGTAGATATCTATTACATAATAAACACATTTATTTTCTGTGATGACTTATATGGAATCTTTTTCTGTAAAGTACCGTGCGAATTGGTGTTGTAATGCTGCGAGTTTCTCATACTGCAAGGGATGGCTGGGGTCACGTCTCCACTTTTATTTTTACTGTTTGTCTTAGCCCTCTGCAAAGCCAACAACCTTGTCAGCTCCCGTTAAAAATAAGTCCTTGCTAAGCTCCATGTTTTCAGTGGAGACTGGCATCTTTAAATGTTGGAGGGAAAAGGGCACAGAAATCTTAAAAAAACCCCAACTTTGATGTTTATTGACAGATGTTTATTAAAATGTCTTTGTCATCTTCTCAAACAACAATTGTAAATACAATTTGTAATCTCCCGTGATTTAAGCCAGCATAGTCTTTTCTCCTTTTTCTTTCTTCAAAATGTCATACTACAATTAATTCAGTTTTGAGGTTCTGTTACCCCTGTGGGATGTGCTAAAATGATGGTAGTACAGACAGACCTAGTTAGGCTGAATCAGTTTGCAGATCATTTTTATAAATATTAAAAAGAAACCCCTCCAGACTAAGAAAGCAGTGGCACATACGAGTGCTTGTCGTTTGCACTGCCTGCCAGTGAAATGTTTTGGTTGCTTAGGCACAACCAGGCGCAAATTAATCAGGTTTGACTGAGCTACATCCTAGCTAAATCCTTATCTTCTGCAACATTGATTTCAAAGCCTACAGTAGTTATTTCATATATTTTATCATTATTCAAGGCCCTTTGGGGGAGTACCCTAATTTCATAAACATATTATGCTTTTTTGAAAGGAAAAGTGAAACATGTGCTACAGGGGGAACCTTTGTAATTTGTTTTGCTTACAGATATGCTGAGCTACATAAGCTAAAAAAAAAAATAAAAAAAAATTCCCAATGTGCACAATTATTTCCTGGCAAGAAACTGTTATTTTTGTTCAAGTAGATCTAGATCTGATCCTTCGAAACCATAGGCTATTTTCCCCACATTTACTCACTGTAGAGCAGAGACCTGAGCTGACTCTCACCCTCTACCCAAATTCCACCCATGATACTCGGGACAAAGGGAAGAGCTAATGTTGGAAAGTTACTGTTTTCATTAAAAATGGACAGGAAGTTCTTCGAGCACTGATGAGTGTAATGAACCATGACGCTGCATGGATTTATGTGTCAGGATTGATTGACCTGGTCGTTTAAAAAAACACTACTTCTAATTCAAGCATCTCTACAGCTCCTCTGTTTATTAAGCCATCTTCAGTGTAGATTCTCCAGCATGCAACAGCAAGCAGGGTTACACTGAGGGATTTCCTTCCATTTAGGCATCTGTAAGATGTTCTTTGCCTCCCCAAATTCCTATCGTCATAAAATTCAGGAAAACTTAATTTTTTTTAATGCATTTGAATAAAATAGGCAATTTGACTGAAATGGGGGTATTGATTCAAAAGGTGGGGGGAAGGGCTAACTCTGACAGATGCAGACAACATAATAACATAAGCCCTGTTCCCTGAGGAAGAATAGTCTAATAAAGAAATCTTGTTCTTTCCTAAACCAAGGAAAGAGCTGTCAGTTCTTCTGCTAGAGGTCAGAAACCACAAGCCCAGGATGAGCTGCCAGATAAGCACAGTTGCAAGAGGGAAGGACCCAAGCACTAGATACCATCCCTTGACCAGGAGAATATTTTTAAAACAGGAGGAGGAGAAAGATGCAGGGAACTAGGGACAAGAAAATCACTCAAAATATCTGAGATTAGGAAAGACAGCAGGTAAGAATTTGGGTAGGCTGAAGTCAGATATTAAAAAGACAATGAGCTGTGGACAGGGCAAAAATGCTATATCTGGGAGAGTGGGATAAACAGCGACATTTGGAAGTAATTACATTGAATTTATATGGGGCAGAAGTCTTGTTACAGCACACAGTCTGTGACAATAGAGAAAAAATAGAAAATAGATGGAGTAGGCAGATGGATGAGCACATTGCTGAAACACTGTCTGCATTAGGGAATGCTACCTGTTTAAAATTGAAGATTAGTTTTGTCATCTGGGGCTAGAGAACCTCTTGCATGGATTTTTGAATGATATAGGGAAAGGGTCGTGGCTTTCCTGCTGTGTCCTCTGTATATTACCTTGTAATATCTCTTTCTTTTTGTTTCATTTCTTATTTATGGATTTTTACTCCTTGCCTCTTCAGATCTTCCCCACTGTTCTGTTTCTCTCATTTTTGCTTATTTTTCAATACCTACTGCAGCCTCCCTGTTCATTTCATGCAAAACCAAACTGAAATGCCGCTGAAAATGGAAAAACCAAGGTAAAATTGCTATTTGATATTATCTTCACTTTCAGATTCATTTTTTCTTTGTGTTTTGATTATCATTTCATTGATTACCATTTCCTGCCTTGCCTGCATCCCCTGATGTGAATTGGTCATTGCTGTTCATGTGATTAATATTTAGACTATGTGATATAGCACTAGGAATTTGCCTAGGTTTCTAAAATGCTGTTACCGTATCACTCAGAAGTGCCACATTGATGGCCTTGAAGGTCAGTCATCTCCTTATGCAGGGGCCAGGTGCTCAATAGGCAGTAGAAGTAAAATCTTCCTAAGGTGTGTTATTGCTGATTTAAATAGCAACTGGCAAAGACCCAACAACAGGATTCCAAGGAAAAAAAAAAAAAAAAGAAGAGGAAAAAAACCAACAGCAAACCAAAAATCCTTTCTTCCGTATTCCTCAATAAATTCTTACAATTGTTATTTCACCTTCTCTAGGACACATGCACAAAATGGGTTCTACTTTTTAAATCAAGATTACTCTAGGCCTCTTGATCTTGGTTTGATCTTGTAACTCTCCCTCTCTTTGTTTGCTGATCACTTGAATAAGTAATCTGGGCATTCTTAGAGTGCTCTCCCGGGTGGTTGGTATTGCTTATTGAACCTAAATACCACACACCCACCAAAACCCCAGAAAATGTCTGTTTGTAGATGCTTGTACTAAGACAAACTCCCACCTTAATAAATGGAGGATTTGCTTGGGAGAATACAGCAAACTTTAAAGGGAGTGATGGCTGACATTAGGACAGGGATAAAGCAATTCAGAGTGCTGGGCAGTCACAGTTCAGCAAAAGCAGGAGAGTCAGGGAAAGAACTGTGTTTTATTTTATTTTTTTTTGTCTAGCCTGTTCTCTGAGAAAAAGAAAAATGCAATGCTCATTATTGCAAGTTGATAATCTGTTCTTCTGAACAGAAGCTGATGAACCTTGAGTTTTAAGATGCCCAGCAAATGCACAAAGTTCATAACTCATTATCCACACTCCCCTGAGAAATCACTCATCCCATTTCTGCAAGAAAAGTAGTAAGATGGTATCTTATTTAAAAAAAACAACTTTTCTTAAATTAAAAAAAAGAAGGAAATATTAAAAATGCAATGAAAATAAAGGCAGAGGGCTTAAAATATTAATTGCAGAATTATTTCCTCTTGCTTTATTTTCATGGATCAGCCCCTGTTCCTGAAGAAACAGGAGAAGAAAGGCAGCAGTGGAGAGTCAGTGGTCTCACTTGTCACTGTCAGTGCCTACTGCGTAAGGATGCCTTACTGGAAAATGCCAGTGTGCCAAGAGCCAGCAAAAGCCTCAAGGGGGCAAACTATTCCTAATGGCTGTGAAACTTTGGAAGCAAACAAAAAATATGAAAGACCAAAAGCTCTGCATAGTGCTTCTGCACCTTAAAGGACTTTTCTCAAATGCCTTTGAATCTTTCTTCTTTCAAAATAATTTTCAAAGCATTTTGCCAAATACTGCTGTGAACTCTAGAGGATGCAGAAAATACCTGTTTTTTCCTTCAATTTCGCAAAGCAGCAAGTGTTCACAAGGCCCTGATCTTGCTCAAATCAATATCAGTGGCTCACACCCATTGTGTGTGGAACCCTTGGCTCCGAGAGTAATTGCAGCCATTCTTAGAGAGGTTTCTGCTGGTGTTCAGTGGTTCACGTGGTGCAATTAACAGAGATGAAGTGTCTCAATTAAAAAACTTCAAAAAGCTTGGGGTTTGGGTTTTATCCAAGGAAGATCCAATAAGGGTGCCTCCAACACTGGAAGCATGTTAAATGCTGTCTAATATCCTCAGTGGGGCAGTAATCCCCATTGTAACCTGCACTGCTGTAAGGAACCCCCCAGCAGGCACAAATTGCTCAACCCTTCCCTCATTTAAGTCTCCTCCTGGTCTTCCATCGTTGGAAGGCAAACAGTAGCATCTCTTACACATTCTAGGAGTTTAGAGGATTGCTATATTTTGCGATAATGTTAAGTACATAGATGGTTGTGTGGTGGAAGGCCTTCAGGCAAAAAAAGGAAATTATGACAAGGAATGAGTTGAATACCAGATAAAATGTTCTGGCAAACTGAAGTTTCACCAAACCTTCACTAGGATTTTTTGCCACGGTTGCATGAATCATCCTAACTGTACTCATGTAGATCAACAATTTAGCCCTGCATGGGGGCAGAATCCCTGCTCTGTCACTGAAAACAAATGAGAAAGCAGTGGGCTGAAAAATCTCTCTGAAGCACTCATGTTTAACTAAGTTGAGGCATGCTTGTCTTATTTGGGTGTACTGAGATTTGAGTAATTTCCTCATTTTCCTAACACTATGGCTCACATTTATCAGTTCTCACAAACACTGGCACCCTCTCCTCTTAATTCCAATATATGCTTTTTCTCTTCATGTTTCTTAGCTAGTTTCCTTGGAAGAGTGGCCAACTGCTTTCTTCCCTAGCCAAGCAGGCACTGCAACTTTCTATCACGTTCAGAAAACAGTACATCCACCTTTTTGTCACTATTCTTCTCAGAGGGCCATCAATTAGGTCTCATCCCTTTCAGAATTTTGTAAACTGGATGTGATACGCCTCCAAGACACCTCCCTTTCAGCTCATTTTTTAACCATAAATTTCATTCTTATCTCTACCAGCTATCAGGGATATTACTCAGCTCCTCTGATAGACCAGGAAGTCCTAATTCTACCTTTTGTGCACGTCTGAAACTCTAAGTAGCATGGTGGCAGAATGGCAAGCTCCCTAGGTCCAAATTTGATACAGCACTACAAGTCTTACAAAGTTTCAGTTTAATGACATGATTTGATAAGACTCAAGAAATGGCTGGAATCATGAGGAATAAGGGAAAGGTGATGTGGGACTGCAAAGAGGAATCTAAATGAGATGGAGGTCTTGTGTCTGAAAGTGGGATGGTTGCTACAGTCTTTATTTTTGGTGTCCAGCATGTTCTGCAAGGGGTGATAACAGCCAGCATTTAGATTGCAGAAAACAGAACTGGCTGAAAATTGAAAGAGCATTTTCACTAAAATATTGATGAAAATATGTTTTCTGATTTTCTGTGCTAAAAGCTTGTTTCAATAAAAATTTTCCAAGCAGCTCTAATAGCAGGCAATAAAGCCGAGTGAATTGAACTAGAACAATAGAATCGTTTTTATGATATATATGTTATCTAAGAATGAAGGAAAAGTACTGGAGTGCACTTGCAGACTGACAATGACTTCAGAACTAATAATGTCACTGAGAAATATTTAGACAGATTGGAGCTGATTAACACAGCCAGACAGGACAGTGCAAAATAGCCAAGATATGTGCTGTAGCAGAGACGATACAGACCATGCAATGCAAGTCTTTGTTTTCCAGACAATGACATAACTTTTAACCTCCTTATTATTTTCTCAAGGCTATTTCTCCCATGTATACTCACGAAGGTTCTTGAAGTGACAACTGCCCGTCAGATGTAACAAATTCCTCCACTAAGGGCCATATTGTGGCAGCAATTTTAAGCAGTGATTTTCCTTGATGTTAAGACTACATGATGTATCTTTTTTTACATACCTCAGAGGAAACCCACCATTTTGTCACATTTCTATCAGCCAGAACAATTTTCAAATTTCTAAACATGTTTGTGGGAGACTGCCAGCATGAATTTAAAAATAGGGTGATGAGAAAGCGTGAAGTATGCACCATGTGTAGCCCACTCATCTTCTAAGGAATGTTTACATGCCAAATAGCTAAATTCTTTCATATCCATGGCATATCTCAAGTGTGATCAGTAGACAATTATTTTTGACTAAAAAGTGAAAAGAATAATGTTAAATTTATTTGTTCTGAGGTAATATGAGGGTATATGAATATGGAGTTATCTTGTATTTCTAATCAGTTAATAACAATGTTCAGAATACTCAGATTACAGATTATAAATACTAATTAATTCATTAAAAAATAGGCTGAATTATTGAGGAATTTATGAGTTTGATTTTAAAAAAATAATGCCTTTTGCATCTGGTATTCTATAAGATTTAGCCATAAAAATAGCTAAGTAATTTTCAATATCAGTATTTAAATCACTCAATGACTTTTAGGACATTTTTCCATTCCAGATATGCAGTCAAAAGGTAATAAAAAAAGTAAATGCTGGGAATAGTTCACATTGCTCCTCTTCTACAGTTATTGATGTAGAAACTGAGATTAATATTCTATAAATAATACAGCACATCCAATATAATATTTGCATTCTTTAACAACGTTGATGTATGACGTTGACTTTGTCAGTAACCTATTTATTAGTTGAGCTTGACATCTGATCTTGATTGCATATGAAAGGATGGAGAAATCAATCAGAGTTGTTAACAATTCTGTTTTGAAGCAAAGAAAATGAGTGTTCAGTGCTGGAAAATGACTGATTGGCACTTATTAGGATCAATAAAAAACACAGGAAATGTTGATTATGAAATAATTTTCTCCCTCAATGGAAATGTCAGTGTAAACCAAACTTCAATTCATTTGTACTACCATATCAAAATCCAAATGCATTTTTAGGTTGTAAAGGCAAAAAAAAAATAAAATCAATTTTGCAAAATTTTAAACTATAGGTACAAAGGATTCAAAATAATTTTTATGTAAAATTATAATGGTTTCAATTTCACGTGCTCTTTTTCCTATGCCATATACAGACTGTAATGTTGATCACCTCTCTGATGTTTATCAACTGAACATTTTGAAATATTGTGGCTATAATCCAAGTAATAGGAGAATCTGAAGAAAATATTTGATTTAGGATTTTGAAGCCATAGAACATTGCAAAGAAAATATCAAATGCCATTACTAACAGAAAACAAGCATATTTAAAAAAAATACCTTCATAAAAATTTCATTTGTGATTGTGAAAAGGCAGAGACTGACAAATAATCTGAAAGCCGATGGTTTCAGACTCTGAGCACTTCTGAAAGATTTTCATGAGATCAAATGTCCTTCAATCCTTGCTTGTTCAGCAACAATAGCTCACTGTTTCTCTGCCTGTGGTGTGAAAGGAGCACTTAAGGAACGTGATTGGAGGAATAAGTCAGCTTGTTTCATCTTTACAATCTGACTTTTCCCCTTTGGAGTTGTTTTCAACAATTCAACTTTCATAACATTACAGACTATTTTGCAGCAACATTTCTCTATGTTTTTAAAACTGTTTGTAGTATTTCTGAAAACAGTAAACACTTTCTCTGAGATACCACTATTATTTCAGCTGATATTTCTTTGCAGTTGTAGGACAACATAGTTCAACTTCTCTTTTCTATTAGCGACTTTCAGAGTGTTTTTGTGGAAGAAAAGGCTAGAACACCCTTTTACACTCAAACAGCTGAAGATATTTTTTTTGTTTTTCCCATTTCCCCATTTAAATGTTTCCATAGGAGCAGCACATACTCATTTTTGGTTCATTAGATTACATAACTTGACCACTTGTTTGTAAATCAGCTCAATCCATTGCTTGAGGTTCAGTGTAAGAAACTTTTGGGTATTTACAAGTAGCTGTCTCTCAGAAGTTCAGTCCTTACCATTCTTTGCTAAGGCAATGGATGCCTTACACTCTGGTTTTTGTTGGGATTTTTTTCTTTTTTTTTTTTTTTTTTTTTTTTTTTTTTTTTTTTACAGTGACATCAGCAATATCACATCTCTTAACTTGTCTGTGAGTTTCCAGGATCTGCACCTGCTTCAATATTGCTTTTTGCACTTGATCGATTGCCTTGGTAGGTCTCTTTGGCAACATACTGCATGTTGTTTTGTCATTTGCTGCTTTGCTTAGGTTCTCAAAGCTGCTGGCATATTTCCTGCAGACTGACTATCTTGAAAAGAAAAATATTAATTCGTTTTCTGAGGTCAGAATTCAGTTTCCTTCCTTTCCCTTTTTTGCCCAGTGGGAAACGCACTTTACTTTCCTTTTTTTCCTCATTCTTTTATTGCAGCACAGAATGCCCCAAAGTATGTGCTAATGCAACTGTTTCCTTTGTGGAACTGCTGAAATAGTCTGCCTAAAGTGTGATTCTTTTCTGTTTTAACTGTTCAGTTTGGTCATTTCAGTTGGGAAGTACAATACCTGGCTTTCTGCAGTTTCTTTCTAGCTTCTTCCCACTCTCTGTCAGTGTATTACTGCGCGCTACAGTTTGTGAGGCTTCCAGCCAGCTTTTTACACCCTATGGGTGTCCAGCAAAGGATAAATCATCTTTGCTTTCATAAACTTCATCAACCTCTTGGAAGATGGCTAACAATCAATTGCTCTAAAAAAGTAAAGAAGAATGGGACAGAGACTATGTGATACCTGTTTGAGATGCTCCAAAAGGGAAACATCCTGCACAGAAACGAACAGGTGAGTCTGTAAAGGTTTTGCACCACCTGTGTTCAGGTGCTGCACAAAGAAACAGAAGACCTGATATTTTAAGATACCCCACATGCTGTTAATGGTAAGGATATTTTCCATCTCACCACCTCCCAGTTTTGGACCCACACTTGGAAGTAGTTTGAGAGCTTATATGCAATACATAGTGGAAAATGTACTTTAATGACTATTTATTTAATGGCTATAATGGCTATTTATAGCTTTGAAAACCTTGCTTCACAACACACTTTTTTTGAGGATTTTCTCATTTTATATATAATATGCCAGCCATTTTTAATCAATCATATAATTTTTCTTATTTCTGACTCATGCAATTATTATGTCAATTGTACAATAAATATATTTCAGAATAATTTTCTAACATCAGGGTTTTAATGAAAAGTAAATGCTCAAATTTTCAGATAGAAGTCAAATACCACTGAAAACCATTGGGGAATTGAAGCCTAGTGTTGTAGAAAAAGCATACAATATGTCCATAGATGAATTAAGAATTATTTTTCTGCGTACACTAACTTGGAATTAAATTACTTTCTGTGTTACCGTATATGTCATATTTTTAGGAAAAATGTCTTTATATCAAGAGAAAAGTAAGTCTGAATGAGATTTTAATGCACAGATTTATGTTACTAGCATCCTTGTATACAGCAAAGCTACAAATGAAAAGTGGCACACTGGTTCAGATTGGGCATCCATTTTTCCCATAACTCCTTTCACCCCTTCCTGAACAACAGCGAGAGTAATGTTTATTGGAAAGTGAATGGAAAACAACTTGTTTCTCACCATCAACTTTCCAGCTGTGATATGGGAAAGGTGAAAACCTGATTCTGCCTAGACTGTTGCTCACTTAAGTTAGCACTGGCACTTGGGTTGGCAAATTCCCATTCTGGCTCCCCAGTGCAGCCCTGAAGGCACTGGGATAACCACTCCTGCCAGCCACCTTGTGGTTTGCCACCATTTCCTTCAATGACACCCTGCAGTGTCCACACAAACGGCTGCTTTTGGGGCTCTGAGTGCTACAAAACCACTCAAGACGTCCGTTCAAAAAGTCTTATGAGGTGAGTGGGCACCTCACCTCTGCCATCTTTCATGTGCTCTCTTCCTTCGTCCCACGTGCCCAGGGCAGCTATTCCTTCATTAAACCAGTTGTGTTATTGCTCAACTTAACCTCGTCCGTGGCACGCCAGAGTCAGACAGGGACCTTGATACAGGGCTTTGGTGGAGAGTACCAAATAAGAGTATATGTTTCCCAGGTACAGTCCTCATCTGTGGTCCCTCTCCCACCACTTCTCCCATTCAACTATCTGACAAAGCATCACTACGACCAGACTCTGCCCTTGGAGAATAACTTGGGCCACTCAGCTCTGCTGCTTGACTAAACGTTACCTACCAAGTGTGCTTTCATGGGGGAGTATTAGGGAATTCACAGAAGCAGACCAGATGTAAAGCTCCATGAAATATGACACTTAGTTAGAGACAATTAGAAGATGTTGAATAACAAGCATAAAATGGTTACAGTTTGTATTGGTTTTGAATAAGTTCTCACTTTAGTTAAGCTGATTTACGTTGCTGTAATGAAGGCTGTGAACCAGACACAGGCAAACAAATTTACAGTATATTTTTGTAAGTCACTGCTTTCCATTATTTTCACAAATCCTTTGGCTATTTTTTTCCCATTTAAGGTTTACATCTACTGAGTGTCTTCTGCTGTTTCTTTTGTTGTCTTTGAATCTGGCTACCTAGTTGTGTTCCTGTAATTAGTGTTATAATTTTTGCAGATTTTATTAATTTTACACAGGTTAGATTGTATTCATAGGTTCAATTTTCAAGCCTTGCTTCTTCTGGACATAAAAAATACCTATGTTTATTCCCTGAAGCTACATTCTAATACAGTAATTTATAATAAATGTTATTAAATAAATATGGTGAATTTAACTAGCTGGGAAAAGTTTTATAAGATATTAAGGCATGTTTAACATAAAATGTGCTAGTAGGAAAATATTTTTCTTTTTTTTATTCATTATTATGTTATTTATTTTTAAGTATGATTTCAAGTCAGGCCTAAGGTTTAGGTGTTTAGGGCTGCAATTCTGATTGAATTACTGCTAAGCTACAGACAAAAAGAAAATGGTCAAAAGGTTCTCTCCTAATAAATAAAATACTTGGGTTTACATGTTCACACATGGAAGCGTCATTCTTTGGGGCAGGTTCAGATATTGTTTATATAAGCAGGTATCAGATATGTGTAGGTAAAGACAAAATTGTATTTGATTTGTCATTCTTAACCCATGTTTCACATGGATCCTATTAACTTTGGTCATTTGAAGTGGTTATACAATAAGCTAATTAAGGTGTGTTTTCAGTTGTAGGGAATATATATGAAATTCAGCAGTAACTTTTAAATTCTGAATAATTCTAATTTACTGTTAACAATAGTTTCAATTTCACTAAAGGGCCCTGAAAAAAAATTAGTATGGTCAATTGTTCTGTATAATTTTATCTAATAAAAAATTCTGTGAGTTGGTAACTGAATACTGCAACAAATTCTGAAAATATTTTGGACCATTAACGTTTATAAATTACTCATTATTTACACAATGATTCCTCTATTCGAGTGTTTAATTTGATTGGCTTCACAAGATGCCTTTTGCCTTTTAAAGGAAAGCATTTGACTCAGAAATGATAAATATTCTTACAGATAAACTTTTCTCCCTATTGAGAGCAACAAAGGACGAGTCTCCAAATGGAAATAATTTTATAATGTATTGTACAGAGAGGCATCCCACTGCAGCTTCGCAATTACTGTCTTTCAGGTGAATCACTGAGTGAATTAATAACAAATGAATGAAAACAACAGCCCCTGGGTCAAACGTTGATAATGAGACTTTGAATTACACTTAGCATGACATAAGCTATTGTGAGCCTCTTGTGAGCTAGTTTTTCTTAGTCATTTATTTGTACACGCATGAAAACAGTCATTTTCTTTCCTTAACTTAAAATGGGAAGTTCAGCAATCCTCTCTCCTTGTTTCCATTGAAAAATGGAATAACCTTTCTGAAAAAATTACAGAGGTAGTTGACATATTTGTACTAAGTAACTTAAATAACTTGATAGTGATTTGTTGATGAAACTGTTACCACAAAGTACCCTTTAATAACGTATTGTAAATTCCATAAATTATGTTAAATGCACACACCTTAGGATTATTTATATTCTGCTTGTAAGTATTTTCTATATTACAACTTTATTTGACTTGTCTAGTTTCAATCAAATATTCATTTTATATATATATTTAATCTTCATGTATCCTTACACTTTGTGTAGCAAAATTAAGGGATCCTATAAATCAAACCAAAATGGCAAAAGCGTCCTAAATCTAGTTCAGGAATCTTCCCTGTTTTCTGGATTATCTCTATTTCATGATGATCCTTCAGTGATCTATAAAAGTTAATAGACTAGAAAATGGGCTGCGCCATCTGTTCCTGTTGTGATGAGTTCATTAGTCTTTACCTGAAAATTTGAGTGTAGTTCTTAAACAGCTTCACTGTTTGTCTGCGAATATATAAGGCTCATCTGTGTGAAAACTGTTTTCCTTTTTGAACCAGTCTAACCAGTATTTCACCTTCTTGTATAGAGAGTCATATTAAAATTGTTATTATGCTCAAAATAATCAAGGACATTATGAAGAAGGAAGAGCACCTGCATTAAACCAAACTCACTGAGTGAAGGTTGTCTCTTGTATTTCAAAAAGGCATTAAATACTCATCTAGTGAGATGAGTTCCTCACTTCTCCTTGATGGCAAATCTTCAGGGAAAGAAATACTGCTCTATGGATAATAGTGATGTAGCTTTTTCCTTACAATTTGGAAAAAGTCATCCATAACCAGAAAGGACACAGTACTTTGAGTTTTAATTAGGGGATGACTTTGAGGGAAGAGAGACATTCTTTTGTGAAGTAGACAAATTACTCAGAGACACAAGAGACAAGTTTCAAAAATCTTTTAAATACCTTCTTTTTAAAAATCACTGACCATCCATGAAAGGGGGATTCTAAGTGTTTTTTAATTTAAGTCCATTACCTTCAAAAGGAATATCAAAAATAAACATTTTATGTTCTTAACAGAGAAGAAATTATACCTGTGAACTAGAAGCTCTTCCCTTGTGAATAATAGGTTAATATATTACTCACAGTAAGGATAAAGGCTATCACTCCCAGAATCCATCAGTCTCATGGTCTGACACACAGATCTCACATGTTGGGACTGCAGTAAATTTCAGCTCTACAGATGATGTAGACTTTTGATTAAATGAAGTGTTAGGGATGTCATGACATCTGCCCTGTTTGCTTTAGTCATTAGGATAAAAGGTTTTATTTACAGTACCAGATGGTGAACTGCTTCGATCCACTTCTTATGCCTCTGTAAGTTTTATAAACCGTTAGAGCTGGTCACATATCTTCAACTGAAATATAGTTCACTAAAACTTGGGTTTTGTCCAACCTGAATTATTTGATTTTTATGTAATCTTCTTTTGGGAAAGTAAAAAGAAATTGTTTGGCTTCAGGTCAGCATCATATTAATCTCTAGTCATACTCATACTTCGTATCTCTATGAAGCTATATCATAAAGCTCTTCTCACTCATCTTCCCCATGGGTCTGCTGTCTGCTATTCAAACCTCATTCCCTATGATTCTTCTCAGACTTGAGTTCATGCCGTGGTTTCCCAGCTGCAGCCATTCTCACATGTGCCCCTGCCTATCTGCCACCAAAGGAATGAATGTACATTTTTCATGTACTGGTGGAAAGTACCACCATGACTGGTGGAAAGATGTCTCAGCTGGGACATAACTGAGGTGGTAGTCTACTCAAGGAAATGATAAGCAGGAGTGTCAAGTGAAAGCACTTTAGTCACACAGACTGGAATAGCCTGACCAAGCTCTGCACTATACCTGCACTTACACTGGGGCTTATTCTAAAATGTTAGGCTGATTTCCTCTATATAATATAGACATATTCTGGTAATTAAAGCCTGGCTAATAAGGACTAAAGGGACAGGGCTTTTAGGATTTTTTCTGGTATATGTTTTGTTAATGGAAAATCACTATTTAAAACAAACAAGATAAACTTTGAATTGATTTCCCATAAACTAGTACAAGAAGTGAAAATAATGTTTGTTTCAATTGTAATAAACTTTTCTATTTGTTTCCCATAATTTAAAGCAACTCCCCAGAGTTATTGCAGATGTTTCTTTTATTTGTCGTCTTTTGTATTACACGTGTTTTAGGAAGCTAGATTTTCTTCATTATTTTTGGGTGCTTTAGTATTAGGGAGGAGAGGTTCAAAACTTCCAGCTAGCATGGAAATCAAAGCACAGCACCTAATGATGCCTGTGTTGGATCACACCATCCTTTCCTTTAGATGCAGAAAACATCCCCTCTCATAGCTCGTATCTTTTCATGCAGTAGTGAGAGATCAACCAGTTAGGGAAGTTTGAAAAAAGCAGAGATATTTCAAAACATAACCTCCTTCTTCTAGGTCAGTGTTTTTTGATTTTCAGTGACAATAAGGATGGGGTGTAACGTACTGTGAGCTACATCGAGATTTGTTTTCCATGTTAATTTGGGCCAAGGTTGCCTCTGGGGCCAGGAGAGAGGGTCACAAAGACAAAGTAATACAAAGTCTTTGTCTTTCCACTGCACCCACCTTATTATCTTATTTTAGGGGCTTGCTTGTATTTTCTATGTTAAATGTCACATTGCAGCCTTAAACAGGTTCCTGACTCAGCTTTCTCTATGGGTGAGAACTTTTCAAGGTCCAGGCTGATGCCTTCAGTCTGCTGAAATGCACAGCCAGGCTGTGGGGGGAACATCATTATCCTTGGGTCAGAGCTTCTGATGTTGGGGGACTTAAAAGGAAGTTCCTTTGAGGTCTGAAGATAAGTCAAAACACCCACAGCTATAAAAATACCTAGAATGCTTTAAAATGAACTTTATCAATCTGAACTCAGAACATGTTTAAGGGCCTCAACTCAGGATTTGAACTAAAATGACAAATCTAAAGGAAAGGTTGACATGAGGAGGAGGGACAGTAAGACAATGAAAATGGTAGTAAAGAAAGGATTTCAAGGAGATTTGGGAAAAAGGAGTGTAGACACGGGTACAGCCTCTTTTAATTTTAAGACAAACATATTTGGATTATGCTTATTCCTTCTGGGCTTTGCCTTTTGGAACTCTAGTACCAGATAAGGACCATCAGAATGGGGTGTGAATTTGGCATCAACTCAGAAGACTCAGCTGCCATTTAGTATATGGCTTTGAATAAGTACTCTTCTCAGCTGAGCTTGGATATTTTTTCCTTATCAAAAAACCAGCACTGATAAACAGATACCATGTTGTCATCACTTAGTTCATCAGCCTTGTCACTTTTTATAAAATAATGCCTGGTTTTCATTAAGTGGGTCATCTGTAATTTTTCTGGAACTCACAAAAAACCCTTGCCATTGTTGTATTTTTAGCAAAGAATAATGAATAACTGATAGGATGAGATATACTGCTACATAATTGGTAAATGGAGAACGTTTTGCAGAAATCACTCAAACTATTTTGAATTTCATTTCTAGTCATGGTTTATTTAACACTAGCAGAGTGCTGGAAGAGTTTCACAAAAGATTGATGATCCTCTAGAGCAATTCCTAAGCGTAATATTATGTCTTAAAGAATTATGTCACTTTCTTTAAGGGTGCTGAGAAAGATATTACTATGCATCAATAAAAATTCAAGTTTTACCAACCATCTGTATTGCATAAATCAAGTAGAGGGTAAGGGCTTCCCCAGAAAACAATTATGGAATGGAATGAGATGGTCCAAAAGGCATTTACTGTACTAAAGTGTGCTGGTAAACGCATTATGCTGCAGCTACAATGAACTTCAGAATAAATTTTAAGGACAACATTTTCAAGGATTTGTGCCCAGGGCCCTGTTTACATGCAAAATGGTGTTTCTTATCCGTTGAATCTACGGGACTATACTTGTCTACAAGAAAGACATGCACCTGCTCAGTTTGAAGTGTGGTTTTCGAACTGCTTTAAAGTTGGTGGGAAAGAGTTTTCAGCTTGGTTTGGCCATTTTATTTCAAATGAGCTCAAATTTATTAGAAATCTTTCAGCTGAACTGAAATAAAATAACTTGAAAAGAATGTATGTGTGTCTCTCTATATTTGCATACATAGGAAATTGTCACAACTAAATAAAGGGAATTTTTTTAAACTAAAACTAGTATTATTTTTTCTTTTTAATTTAGAAAAGGCTGCAGTCAAATTAGCTCAATACTATTAGTAGAACACCTTGCCACCTTGCTAGGAATCTAGGCCACTGTACAACCACTTTGCGTATTTTAGAGGTGTTCAAGGAGATTAGACAATGACTACGTAAACACTTCAAAATCTGATTAAATATATGCTGTGTTCAATTTCCTGCTCTGAAGTTGCCAGTACACCCATATGCAAGTAAAATCACATCTAGTAAAGCAATGTGGATAGCTAGGCGTGAACATATGCATTATAACTATGTAAGGAAAAGCTCTGCTTGTCAGTTCCTGGATTATTTTTGAGATCTCTTCAATAGCTCCAAAAATGTTAATGCATTACAGTTGTTCACAGAGGACTGGGGTTAGATCTCTATTTGTTACTTAAGAAATTTTTGTTTCATAAGGAAAATACAATAATAAATTGAGAATGTTTATAAAATTTGAACTCTCTTTGGAAATATTTATGTTGACACTACAGGAAACCCATTGAAAGTAAGGATTTACAACAGAAATTATTTCTGAATCTTTTAAATACAATGAAGAAGGAACAGCACGGTATTGTCATCTAAATTCTGGTGTAGTTTATATTTACAAATGTACATTTTGAGCAGAATTTAGTTTGTTAACTAACACTACAGGGGTTAGGCTGTGCAGTAAACAAAACTGTATGTTTTGGAAGGAGAGGAACCTTTCCTTGAAGTACATATCACTTGGTTTGTTCAAGAAAACTGATATGATGTCTCCCAAGGGATTGCTAAAATACCATTAAATAAAGATTGTCAAAGACTGTCAAAGGTAATAGTGCATGTATTGTCTTCTCAGCTGTCAATGGCCCTTGGGACCTGCTCCACCTTGACGAGCTGTGCCACCCCAAGACAGTGCCATATGTGCCTGGAGGCAAGGTGGACCTTCCAGTCCCTGTGCTGACACTGGGAGATGCACTAAGACCACTGTATAATTAATTCCTTAGGCATTTTGGAACTATCATTTTCCATCACTAATGAGTCGGGGTGCGCTTATAAGTTATAATGGGGTCTCTTTTATCATTTATTCCAAATGATGCCATTCCCTCTTGCTTTTGTATAACAGTGTTTGTCAAGCTGCAATAGCTGTTCCTCACTCTTATCAAAAGTGCTGTGTGTGACATGCCAGTCTTTCTGCTAGGTATCTGTAAAAAAGAAGCTTATCAATCTCATTTAATTTCCTGAAAACTCAAGACCACTCTACAGTCTGTTGAAGCACTTGGTGATATTGAGGAATGTTTATTCAGGAAAGATTACAATGCTGATCCCTCTGGGTAGCCTGTTTTAAAAATTTGGATGGTAGCTCTTGTGAATAAAGCTCATTCTCAAGTACTGTACTTTTAAAATAATAATGGTCATCAAAAGCATGTCTCTCTTAAACTCGTGCTTCATTACTGAAGTTAACAACCCTGAATTCCCTTATGTACTCTCAACCTCAGCCCTCCTGCCAGATCTAGAAAATTACCCAATTGTTCTAAACTCCTCTTCTAGGTATTCATTTTTCTTTGTGTGTGGGCTTGGCTCATGGAAAAGTTTATAGTTACTTCTTTCAAGAACACATGATTTTTGGTAAGAACTAGCACTGGTTTAATAAGTACTTGATGTGACAGTGCCTTAACTAAATACAAGTATTTGGTGTATTAAAGTAGAGACAAAAATGTCTCTACTTTAATTCAGAAAAAGTGGAGTAACATTGCTAAATGTCTGAGAAGTCCATGCTGGCATTTTCCAATGAAACTACTTAATTCTTTACTGGAAAATGACCTGAGCTTCCACATATTAGTAATGGAAATATTAAGAACTTATATTTAAATGTCAAAATCAAAATATAATTCACAAAATCACTATGATGTATGACGAACCAAACAGATCCATTTTCACAATAAGACTTTTTTTTTTCATTTGACATCTCTTCCAGAATCTCAAATATTCTTACAAATCAAGATACGTTTTTTTTTTACCTCACATGTTTATTGTAAACTTACTAGATCAGCCTCTCTTGCCAAGGGGTCTGTACAACGACTGTCATGAAAGGACCCTGAAGTGGGCCTTCTTCAGGCAACAAATAATTGTTATCACTGCACAAGAGCTTCCATCCCCAAAACTAGAAATTTTCTTCTATGTGAGAGGTGAAGTGACTTGCAGGTATAGATCTTAGTGCTCTTTGATTTAGTAGTGTAATTCTGTAGCCTAAAGGTAGGTTAGCCCTCAGCTAGGTAAGCAAAATCAATGATCCCTGTAGTATAGGCTGCCAGTTGTGTTTTAGGTAGTTCTCAAAAAATCCAGCAATGATGTGGTGTTATAGCCTCAAAGTTCTCTAGTGAATGTTGTAAAAGATTATAGCCCTGCACTGACCTGTCTTTGCTAGCTTCAGCCTCTCTCACGTCTGACTTTGTAGTCATCCAGATTCAACTGGAAGATGTCCTTTGTCTCCCTGGCACTCTGTTCCTAAATAATAGCAGAAAAATCTTGTGAGCCAGAAACCCTAGCTTTCAGTGGCTCTAACATTATTGCCAGACAACATAATACATACTCTCCATTATTCACTTAAAATCAGTCAAAATGTAGCTGAAAACTTAACCATGCAGGATTTCCTCCACTTTGACATTTTGGAAAAAATGATGGATATTGAAAACAGACTACAGTAGCAAAGCCTCTCTGTGCAGCACATCTAGGAAAAAAATAACTGTAAATTTATGCAAGGGCACCAGTCCTCCTTGGGAACGTAACTTCAACTAATACATTTTAGCCAGGACACACTACAACTCTCGAGCTAACAATAGTGCAGTGCTCTCAAGGTGGGGAGTGCTTCATATTTTGTCCTGCAAATTAACTGGAAACAAACACATAACAAAGAGGCTTCCACTGGTTTACAGCCTAAAAGAGACTATAGGTTTTCCTGAGACAAACAGAAGTCACAGTGCCCTGGGTAAACCAGAGCAATGAATAGTTATCCAGCCACCCAAGACAACCTTGCATGCATGTGAAGTGTTCCTTTTCCTGTTTCCACTGCCAGCTTGATGCCTCCTGTTGTACTAAGAGCATATCCAAAATCAGAACTGGTCAAGCATTTGGCCAAGCATTTGAGTAAGTTTAGGAAGTGCCTTTACGAGCTCTTTCTCTAAATATATTTGGTGGTTTGGGCAAAGCTTAAGAAAGTCAGATTGAGTTGCTAGGCTGGTACGCAAGGTAGCTTTTGGGTTCCAGTTGCTCCACTTGTTATTTCCCTCAATCCACACTGAATTGTTGTATGAAAGGACCAGAAAGACTAAGTGGGTCACAGACCTGAGGTGCTTGGTGGTGTGATGAGCCTTTTTGGAAGTAAAGATGTAGATATACATCCTGTCTGAGAGAATTGATTTTGGTTCCTCCTTTTCTGGATAAAAGTTTAGCCATCAAGGAGTGACAAAGAGGGGAAAGTACTGCCAAGACCAGTGCAAGAACTGTACAAGGAACTTAAAGAGTTTGTGTCTGTTGAAGAGACAATGTTGAACTGAACCAGTAAGGTCCACTGCTTAGTTCTTACACTCGAATCATGCTTCAACAGACAGGCAAACATGATTCTAACTTGGGAGTTGCAGACTTCACTGCTCCACTGTCATACCTTTCTGCTAGACTTTATTGTCTTGCCGGAAGAAGCAGGAGAAAAAGTGACTTCATCAGTAGTTAATGCTAAACCATCAGATGGGATGATATCTAATTCCAAAACTTAGCAATGATAGAGGTGAACTTTTTTTTCTAAATACTTTTGGGGAGGTAACCCAAAGACCACCCACCTCTTTGACAGCACTCCATTAAAACAAAAAGATTCTGATTTCAATAGTCACTGTTAACAGGGAAAAAAAGAAATGCTAATGAGGTTATTAAAAAGTAGTTGAATGCCAATCAGATTCATATAGTTTTTCCTCACAGTTGAGGAGACTGGCTCATGGACTTCTATAGTTTAATTCTCTCTTTCCAGTCTAACCCTTTACAGTGTTATTTTGCCATCAGGTGCCCTTGCCTGATTGCTTCCCAGCCCATGTTTGGAAGAAACAGAGACCTATTATTTCAAACCAGTTAAGCAAACTCATTTCATTTGCATTGATGTGAGTTAGCCATCAATCACAACAGCAGCTCTAAAATCTGGCCGGGAGCAGTGAGATCTAGCGGGCAAGGAGGGAGATCCAGAGGGTAGCATGTGTCCTACCTACTGCAGGACTGGGCAGTGTAAGATTGGGTTGAGTAGGACAAGATAGGATTTACAGCCCCATCTCTTCCTGTGCACGGGGCCAGCTTGTCTAGAAAGCCTTTGGAGACAGTTAAGAGCAATTTTTTTTTTTTGGAAAGTGGTTCTCTCTGCAGCCTGTTGTGTCCCCCCAAGCACAAGGGAGATGTGTTTTGCAAATGTTTTTCATCTCCCATGTTTTGGTTATTCAGCCTTCCCTGTCCCCAGAGCAACTTTTTCTCGAGGAATATGACTGAACCCACAAAGCATCATTTTTTATCAACAGGATACGAAATCACATGCAGTGATGAATGGGCAGAATAAAACTGGCATTCTGCTGCAGTATATTCATTTTGGCACATTTTTATTCTCTTTCCTGCCAGGTTTTGTCTAAAATATGTGCTAGGTTTTTAATCTATGCCCTACTGGATTGTTCTTTTTCTTTTCTTTCTGTGTTCCCATTTATTACAGTATTTATTTATATAGCTTTTCTTCTCAGCCTCTGTAAGAATCTATCCCTTGTCTCCCTCTTCTGCACAGCCTCGGCATCCATTCTCACCCCAGCTGAAGCCACACAGCCAATTTCCTGCAGATGGTTGATACTTGTCTTATGGCAAGCTACAACAGGCCTGTTATCAGTTTTCATATTCGTGATAGAAAGCCTCAATCTCTGAAAAATTTCATTGGCAAAAAAGTATCGGTAGACTCCTATAATGTTAGTAATACCTTTCAGTGGCACAAGATATTGTTAAAGTGCTTATCTCTGAGGTGGTTCAACAACACAGAAGAGGAGAATTTTCAAGAGGGGCTTCCCTGATCTTCCAACTTTCTAATGGTTAATTGTGCTGCACATCTGAGCACAGCCACAAAAGGAGGAATAATAAGGGAAGATTTTAGTGTCCATTGTTTCTGTGTTTAAGCACTGTCCAGATTCTGAGGCTTACAATGTCCTGTCGGGAGTTGTATTGTATTTCTTAAGTCAATAGCCAGGCACTCAGGACTGTATGGGAAACTTCATATGATAGTTCTTGTAATGAGAGACAAAAAAAATCTTATTGCATATGCTTGGAAAGTTGGATTAGGAAAGTACTAATATAGTGATATTTTAAAAGTTTTATTCAACATTTTATGGATATTAATGTTGCCCAAGTTTACCCCAAAGAGGTCTAAATGTCTTTGGCAGGTGGGGTGTGATTAAACTTGCTGAGTGATGCAAAATGTTATTCCTTTCAAAAATCCGCCCCTTATTCTGCCAGAGATTACTGCTAGATTTGTTGGCCTCCAAGATAAGGCTCATTTTATTTGAGACTAAACCCTTGATGAAGGTAGATTTCGCCTACATTATGAAAGGTCAGCTGGAGTGGCCAAGGACCATTTTCTCTTCTGCTGACTTGTCTAAGGGCAGAACTTCAACAGAGGCAAAAGGAAGAAACAACATTTTAAATTGATGCAGTAAGATTTGCTAGAGCTTTGCTGCTGAATCCCTCAAACTGGTGCCTAAGAGACTAAGCCTTTACATGTACCAAGTATATGTGAGATGTCATCAAAGCTCATTTTATCTGTCTCCTACACACACATTATTTAATTAGTCTCAATATTAAATAGCCAAGTAAACAGCTGTGTAATCCAAATGTACCAATCCAGTAGATCTAATAACAATGGTAGACCATCAGAATCAAAGTTGTAAATTCAACATTTGTATTTCAGCTAAAAACCTGTCAGTAAAAACAGTTTAGCAAATAAGTAGGATTTACCAGAAAACCAGCCTGGGCAATGAAATGAGTTTATAAAGCAGCAAAATACCATAAATGTGAGATGGACTGGAGCAATTCAAAGCTTCATGAGTACTGAGTAATTTCAAATATAAGCTGAATCTCTTCAGTGATTTCAAAAATAAGAAAAAAATCACAAGGCTGATACTTATATATCTATTTTACCATGGTTATAATAAAATACTTTCAGTCTCAAGCCAACAAAATGTTTTCTTCCCTCACAACAGTACAATTTCTAACTATACAGTTTCCTGCAATAGTAAGTGGCATATGGTTTATATTGTCAAACACTATGTTTCATCCATGCATCCCAAAGCACTTTCCTCTGGAAAATGAACATTTAAATCAGAAATATCTCAGAATGCATTCACTTCATGTCCCTTTAAATCAGAGGAATCTCAGAACGTACTCACTTTATGTCAAGAAGCACGATGAAGAGATCTCCAAACAAGGGAAGACACAAACTGGCAGAGTCCATAGTGTAGTACAATGCACAAGCACCAGTAGCTCAGGTTTTCCCTCCCAACACAGGTGTGTAGCCCAGGGCTGAGCCCAATCAAAGAAACTCTCTTCCTTGGGAGGTCTAATTAACAGTTTGCAAGGTGATAGTGGTGTGGTCTTATTGCCTCTTAGTCTACAGCCATTTACAGTAAGCATCACCCTCTGGAACTCTGCACAACCTTTTGTCCCAGTGTTGATATGCCAGAGGTAGTTTTGAGGAGATAGTGCATAATCTGGGAATTGCAGTAAGGCCGGTACTGAACCCACATGTTCTGAGTGCTTCTCCATATGGTTTCAGTCATGTTAACTCCAACCTGCAGTTTGCAGTCCCCCAAATATGCTCAGTAAACTGTTCAAAATACAGTTTATGAGCTCAAACATGACTTCTGGGCTCTTCCTTTAGCATTTGTATCAGGATTTCCTAAAATGATTCAAAGATTAAGATGTAGCCATTTCATCATTTTATTGTATAAATTTTTAAAACAAAAACTTCACACTTCTGCTTCTAATTACTGATGCATTGGTAGTAAGCACATGCACAGTCTTTTCCTCTCCCTTTAGTCCTGTAGACAGATTATTAGTGATAAAGATAGTTGGTACCCTGTTAATTTTCTATAACAATTTACGAGTAGAGGATATTAGCAGCTCAGTCCAAATGCAAGGTGCTCCCAACAGGCTGTGAGCCTTCTCACTGTAGTTTCTAACCCAGCAGCAACAATAGCCTTTTCTGTGCAGCCTAAATATTCTAAGGAGATCCAATCTCTGCTTTCCTTCACAACAGTGAAATTCAATGTTAATGCCTTCAAGAGAGCTTTAGGAGGAGTTCACTCCAAAGTCGACATTATATAGTGGAAGTGCTCCAGCTTAAAATTCATGTGAGAAAGCAGGTTACCCATGAACTAATATTATGGTATACTAAACCTGGAGACTTTATTTCTAGCTGTGTTTTAGTAACAAAAATGTGTATTGCATCATCCATCGAAGCTTGTTAACTGTATTCACATGACATACATTCCTATCCTGGAGAACACTCTTAATCATAGTCAATATATTTTTCATCCTGGAAAAAGATAAGGCAAGCAATATAAAAGCTTGAGATCTCGGTAATATTATTTTGCTTCATAAATACAAAGACCAGGCTTCCTTTCTAAAATAAAAAAATAAAAAAATAAAAGTACCACCTAGCTAACTGAAACAGCCTTTTGAGCATTACTTTTATTCTAAAAGGTACATACACATATTTTTTTGCATAAATTCCTGTGACTTTTTTATTACATCAAAAAAACCCCACCCCCCAAAAGAGGAAACGTAAAATTCAACAGTAAAAACTCCAAGCTTCTTAATTTCGAAGGAGTAAAAAGTAAATACAAGACTCCTGGTCCTTGCTCTATGTTGGAGGTTAAGGCTGCCAAAAATTAACAATGTGCAGGTGTTCTCTGACTAATGAAGAAACCAAATCAGATGAACCTTAGCTTTCACAAGAAACATTCCTATGAAGGAGCCCTTTTTGATTTAGCCCGTCCTGTGATGTTGACAAGCCGAGGCAGGGACACTTGCAGCCTTTCAACCTTCACTAGGACTCCTGGGCTGGGCTTTGGTACAAAGTCTGGTGTATTCAGAGGGGTAATCAGGAGGTCATTCATGGCTGATGTATATAAAGAATATCTACTTCTTGCTCAATTATTTACTCTGAAAACAGCTAAAGCTTTCACCCTGATCTCATTGAATGTAGAATTCAGGCCAATGTGTTCAAGACTGAGCAAATCACTGAGTTGTTGCCTCTGGAAAAAGAAGTGTCAACAGCTGCTGAAAGAAGCTGAGACTTTCCTATGGAAATTAATGAAGGGAACTTCAAAACCTGAAGAAACAGCTATAGTCTCCCGATATAAATATCCTATTGTATTGATGAGAAAAAGGTTTCTAGATGATAAGAAGCCCTTTCTGGAGTCCATATTGGTATTAGGACATTGCCTCTTTAACCATTTTGTGGTAGGCTCAAGGTTTGCTAAGAAAATGTACGGAAGTGCACACTGCTTACATGGCACTGTAGAAGAATTCAAGTACAGAGGTCTCCAAGATATTAGGAAAGTTGTTCTTCCTTCTTACTTTTTAATCCTGCTACAGGAGTTTGAACTGATGAAGGGATTATATAAATACTGTAACTAAAATAAATATACAGATATAAGAACCTGAATACAGAACCGCTTGTGGTAAAAACAGTAACTTAATTCCCTTTGCTGATCCTGATCTTTAAAACGTGACTCATCCTTTCTATGTTATGCAAAGGAAATTCCTCTGTGATGCTTTCCCAGGTTACTGATGGACTCCAATTATTAACCATGATAAGGTCCCTCTACGCTTCTCTGGAAACATAAAGCTACTGAAGTGGCCAGCTGAGATTCTGCCTGGTATGAGTAAATACATGGTGTGCATAAAACCAGCCATGTCATCTTCATGTGACCATATTTTAACTTAGAGAGGAAGCCAAGGCATGAATAGCTGTGTCTGGAGTGCATATAAGTGCACTGGGGAGATCTTAACACCACAAGATTTCTGAGCAGAGCTACAGTTTCAATTCTTAGTCTGTATTACAGAAAAAAAAAGAAAAAAAAAAGAATATACTAACTAATGTGTACAGAAGAACTAGTCTTACCTCTTTGTGGCTGTGGAACAAATTCTACTGGCTCTTAATCAGATGAAATTTCATCTCAAGGAGTGTGCAGCATAAGATCTAGTCCTCTTTTTGATGAGTAATAGGATTTCATTTCCATGGCTCTCTATCTTATGTGTATACAGTAAACACATTAACAAGAACTAAAGCAGTAGAGAAATACAAGAGAAACACAGATGACATCTGGCCATCTGCTGCTTATGTATCCATGTTGGGTTTTTTGTTTTAGCTTTGGGATTTGAAAACTGCTTTGCAATGTCAAAGGATATGCAAGATGCAGCAGTATCTGAGGAGTAACAGTAAACCCAGTTCATATCCATGTTAAACAAACAAACAATCCAAAGAATCCACTCATCTCCCTGTGAAGATTCCATATGGACATGCAGAAAATGATTTTGATATTTTCTTCACGGAAGCAAGTTTTCGCCTGGGGCAGTGTCCCTACCCTCTTTTTGTAGAACAGTTGTACTATTCAGATCCATCTTTCTCCTGTTCTTGAGATGATCTTTTACCATTCCCCTGTCCTGAAATGTGTTATTATGTTTGCTACATCTTTAGCTTTGCAGGAGTTGTCCTTGTGTAGAACCTGATTCAGCACAGTTTTGTTCACATTTATTCATGCCAAAGAACTGTGTCATTGAAATACTTCTGAATATAGTCAGAACTAAAATTTTCTGTAAAACAAAAGAAGAGGGCAAAACTAGTACATGAGATTGGACAAGGTAAAACTTAAGTGAAATAGAACATAGCAATGTGTTAATATGCTAGAGTTGTGTTAAGAAATAAAAAAAAAAGTTAAAATGCACATATGCAGCTATGAATAGGTGTGGTTGACAAAGTAGATGAATGGAAATTGGAAGAAGACACCTAGAGAGCACATACATAAAAGGAAAAGAACAGATGTTGGAGCACTGTATTTTACTATTTTATAAATAATATAGTTCTGGTGTTTTAGTTTGTTTAGTTCTGCTTATCTATTGACAACAGCTGTGAATTCTGATCAATCTAGATGAAAATACCTTTTAAATCTGTTGATTTGCTTTTTGCTGCAGCAGGCAAAGTTGTGTAGTTCAACATGGAAGAAGTGTTCTCTCCTTGGAATGTAGAATCGAATAAAATGGGGGAACGAGTGAGAAAAAAAAACCTAGAGATTTTTCCCTCCTATCTCAGCGCTGAAGCATGAGAGAACTCACTTGAGGAAGTTAGAAACTGCTCTTTTGTTCCCTCCCTTCCCTCCCCATGAGAAAAGACAGGCATATGCTTTTTCTAAGTATAGATGTCCTGGGATTGAGGCAGATCCTGCTGCTGGAGGTGTTCCATTTTGCAAAGAGTAGTTAAATATTTAATTTGCTAGAAGGGCCATGACACTGTGTCACTGCAGTCTGGCTGCTCAGTGGGACACAAGCTGGTAGGAAATTCTCACCTGTCTTGGGTGACTATTCCAACCACAAAGCTCTTCAGCCACACTTCTTCACTGGCAGTAGTTTGTGTTTTATGTAAAATGCAGCAAAGATGTCCAACAGTTTTAAAGCATCCCAAGTGTTCTAAGCATGACCAGTAGGTGACTGGAAAATGAAGGTTCAAATGCGTTCAGCAGAGAACAGAACAGGGCACAGATTCCTCATCTCCTGAGGGAACTCTGTGCCAGAGTATCCATGAATATTCCCAAAAATGATATCCCCATTTGAGAAGAGTAGCCTCTTGGCTGAATCCAGAATTCCTCCCCTACTACCACGCTGAAACAGAACTGAAATTCAGGGAATGTACTCTTTGGCAAGAAAAAAAATAATCAGTCAGCTTTACTACTTACCTTCATCTTTCATCATCAGAAATGTTCTACCAGGGGATTTTACAAGAGGCAAAAATCTAATTTGTAAAGGAACATTCCATTTGAGATTACCTCAAATCTCAGCTTTCAGAACAAGTTGCTGTAATGGGAAGAAAGAAAAACTAGATTTCCTTGTTATTAATATTGGCAGAGAAGAATCTTTCCTCACACAACATTTTTAGATGGATGGACCTTGCTGTTAAGAACAGGGCAAGGGAGGGAAAATAACTTCAGTATGTTAAAATAAAAAGGGACTTTCTGGGATAATTTGTTTTGAATAAAGCACTTACTCATTAAGAATTGCAATTTTTACTTTTAAGCTTTTTTAATGATTTTTGAGAATAGGAAAAATTTTACTGAATTATTAAAATTCTAGGATTAGTTTAATAGAGTTATCTACCATACACAATAACAGTATAAAAACAACTGTGGTATTTTCCATCTCTTTAATAATAAAGGAGATCAATTCAACTTTTTTTTTTTTTTTTAAAGCTATTAATATCAGTTGTTTTTCATAGAAGGCTGAGTTTTAAATTGTGAGGAGCTGTTCCCCCAGAAGGAATTACTCTTCTGAGCATGGATTTGCTCCATCCTGTGTCCACCCTGTGAACACATGCTTGTCCAGCCTCCTCCACAGGATGCTGACTCAAAAGAGGAAGGTATAAAGAGGCATAGATTACAGGCATGTTAGCACAGGCCTGTGGGTGGCCAGTGATTCTCTCTATTCACAGCCATGAGTACAGGACAAATCTAAATTACAGTTTAGAGAAACATTTTCCTCTAGTAATTCAAACCAGACAGGAAGATATTCTTTACCTCTTGTTTTACAATCCTAGTTTTCCCCAAATTTCATTTGATCAGGTTACAAAGGAGGTTCCTAGGAAGCCTCTGGAGTTTGCCGCATGAGCATTTCCCAAACTTACCCATATTTAGTCATAAAAAGGAGATTCCTGCTGGGTAGCTCAGTGGTTTTTTTCACCTTAACCTATTCATATGGTATCAGAGTAGAAAAAGCTTTGGCCAGGGACCGATCGTACCTCAGCTAGATGCTCTGGTGAGCTTGATGTTCCATAGCTCCACAGCAAGATAGATCTGATTCCACACAGTACTTACATCTCATCGTATGTTTTCTTTTGCCAGTGATCTCACTTGCTTAATTTATTGCGTAAGGTTTTACCAAATCAGGACCCTATTCAGTAATTGTTGGAGCTTCCTGGTATTTGACTCTTTCTGATAGTGTCTCTATGCTGCAGTAGAGTCCAGTGCACTGTGGGCGCACTCAAGCTACATTTATTCTAGCAAAATTCCAGTGCCAGCAGTGTCCTTTTGTGGATACATGGTGTGCCATCAGCATGGACCAGGTTTCTTGCTAATTTACCCCGCTTCTCCTATAGGCTTATAGTGCACAGAAAGGTCCAGCTGTGTCTACCGTCTACTAACAGCTGATCTAGTGCAAGTCCCTTAACAGGATATTTTAAAGCTGGCTTGGGTGTTTCTGCACAGCAGTGATTGCAGTACATATATTGCTAAGGATTTAAATTTCAAAAAGAAAAATGAGAGTTGGTGATGCAGATCACTGATACTGAAGGTTACAGAAATGGTGGGCAGTCTCCCTGCCCCGAGTGTTGATAACAATTCCAATCTTAGAAATACCAGTAAATGTATAAGCAATTTCTAACTTTGGCATTTAGCCTGAAGTTGTCTGGAGTTAAGATTGACAGCTAATTTTAGCACTTCTTGGTAACTACTTCGATGATATTCCTTTCACTGATATGCCCATTTCCCTTCGTTTCTATTTGCAACATTCCATATATTATTCATTAATAGAAATTTCACACATTCTCTCCCAATAAATAAATAAATAAGATAAATATACAGCTGGCAACAGGCTATAAAGCAATATCAAAATGATATATTGTGCCTGAGTCCAACCTAGGGACTACTGTGAAATATATTGCAAAGGCTGAACCCTCTGATGGATAGTATCACTAAACCATTTGAACTGAAGTCTATGCCTTAAGGAAGACCGGAGGTATTGTGGAATCAGCATAAAAGTTCACTTTATATACCTTTCACCTTGAAAAATAATCTTTATTTTGGGCTGGTTTCACACACTGCAAAAGCTGGTGTGGAGGAGGTAATACTCTTGGCCGTTGCCACTTGCCACCTCCTCTCTCACCGCTGTCAGCGCAGGACACGTTTACGCTGACATCCAAAGGTGTGACTGCCATCCTGCAGCTTATACCCTGGGCAGCTGTAAACTAGTTATGTCTGATACCAGCGCAGCTGCTGGCAGCCTGGGGTTCAACACGGAGCGTGCAAAACCTGCCGGCGGTAAAAATTTAGGGCAGGTATAGATGGAAATGTTGAGACACACTCAACTCCGCCGGCTGCAAGGAGCAAGCTTTGCACTGAAAACTGGAGAGCCATATTAGCACAGCGTGGATCCTGTGCTAATTACACGGTGCCTCTCAGGAAAATGTAGGATTTAGGCACAATACAGTGTTAACTGTTAACTGTATTTTGCCTTTGTCGCCAAGAGGGCCAATGGAATCCTGGGCTCCATAGGGAAGAGTGTGGCCAGCAGGTCGAGGGAGGTCATTCTCCCCCTCTACTCTGCACTGGTGAGGCCACAACTGGAATACTGCGTCCAGTTCTGGGCTCCCCAGTTCAAGAGGGACAGGGAACTGCTGGAGAGAGTCCAACGTAGGGCAATTAAGATGATTAAGGGATTGGAGCACCTCCCTTATGAGGAAAGGCTCAAAGAGCTGGGGCTCTTTAGCCTGGAGAAGAGAAGACTGAGGGGAGACCTCATCTATGTTTACAAGTACCTAAAGGGTGGGTTGAAGGGTGATGGAGCCGGACTCTTTTCAGTGGTTCCCAGTGACAGGACGAGGGGCAACGGGCACAAGCTGGAACATGGGAAGTTCCACTCAAATATGAGGAAAAACTTCTTTATGGTGAGGGTGACAGAGCCCTGGAACAGGCTGCCCAGGGAGGTTGTGGAGTCCCCTTCTCTGGAGATCTTCAAGACCCGCTTGGATGCAGTCCTGCGTGATGTGCTCTGGGCAATCCTGCTTTGGCAGGGGAGTTGGACTAGATGATCTCTAGAAGGTCCCTTCCAACTCCAACAATTCCATGATTCCATGAACAATGGTATATTATATATCTTGGAGCTGTCTGGCATCCAGCTGGTCAGGAGAACGAGGGGGGAGTTCAGGTGTCCGGAGATATCTATCCAGGCACGCTGTTGAGACCGTCCTACAGCTACATGGCTGCTGGCTTTCAAAGCGGTTCCTTAAAGCTGACTTGGGGATGAATAAGCTGGCTGCAGTCATGCGTCTCACTGCAGCGTGGACACTTATTTTGCACATAAATACTGAGAAGCTGAGTTATGACTGAAAAGAAACAGTCTTTTTGGAGTTCCAGAAGATTGGTAACAGTGTGTGTGTGGGGAAGTCTATGTCAATTAGGTATGTCAGTTAAATACAAGAAATGTGGCTATTGAAAGAAAACCTCCAGATATTAACATGCCTAGATCAATGTGCTAAGCGACATCTTAGAGTTATTTACTGAGCAGTTGTGCTTCAGTATCAGTCAGAGGATGTGGCCAGGACTGATGACTTACTGTGGTAGCTGTTAAATAACTCTGAACCACTGCTGCTGAAGGGAGTAAGAATTCAAGAAGTGTTTGAAGGGAGTATATTTGGGCTGTGCTGACGTAACCTTCAGAGTGGAGCATGTGCAACCCAACCTGTAATATACATAGGAGCTACTGGTTCTTGTTGTGTTTGTTTTTCTCCTCCTGGCTCCTGTGTCTCAGCCTCTAGCTGTAGGAAGATGTTATAGCTCACCTTGAAAAAATGAAAATCTGCCTGAAAGCAGAAAAGACATAGTAATAGGAAAAACTAAGCGCAACCCTGGGGCACACCAAAAAAAAAAAAAATTGGAAAAAGAGAAAGACTGAGACAGAAAAATAGAGAAAGAGAAGGAAGAAAGGAAGGAAGAAAGGAAGGAAGAAAGGAAGGAAGAAAGGAAGGAAGAAAGGAAGGAAGGTCAGTAAATTGAAAAGAAAGAAGACTGATGTCAAAGACTAGAAGTTGGGAAGAAGAGAAAGGAAAAGAGCACCCAGCAGTTTCGGAGACCCTGGGCAGCACCAGGGCTGTTTTCTTGGGAGACTTAGCGTGACACAAAACCAGAAAGAGACTCCACAGTCACCAGGACCTCCTTCCCCTTCCTATTAGAGCTACGTACATAGAAGGAATGCAAATTGTGTTTTTACGACTCAGTGGGTATGACCTCATTCCTCCTACACCACAGAGGTTGCTTGTAGGGAAGGGGGAGAATTGAAAAAGCAAGGTGACATATACAAGTTTATTTGTAGAGAACTCATCTATTTTTTTTATTCACATACATGCACGTGCACATTTGACCTCAATAAGATTGGAAAAGTAGCATTAATCATTTTGAAAATATAATTTAAAATCCTTCTCCCATTGCTAATGAGCTTGTGTTGTTCTAGTTATAAGTATCCATAAAAATGTGTGTAATGTCGTGTTAGGCAATAATTGCATATCTGTGAATTATTATTATTGTTTTCATTCTATTGCATTCTGCTTAGGTAGTATTAAGCTCTCTTCAGCCTACATACAAATGCAGGCATTTCCCAGAGCTGAAGATGTGCTAATCAGTATGATCAAAATGTTCATGGCAAATGACTATCTATGAAACTGATCCACATGAAAAATACAAAAAGTTTGACTGTACACAAATGAGCATCCTGTGCAAACAGTGCTTTTCAGACATTTAAAAATTTTTTTTGAAAGTGAGGTTGATAAAATTATTGTCAGATGCAGACCTGTGAGCAAATGGAATTAAACTGCCAGAAACATCATCTTAATCTTACGTCCTCAAGTCATGCCCGCTGTTCAGCATTGCTTTAAAAACATGCCTAAAACAGGCTTTAAATCCCACTGAAGTCAAGACAGTTTATGTAAATAGTTAGTTAGGGACTTTCCTGAACTGGTGCATAGATTGACAGCAATAGACATATTTTTTAATACATTTGCAAGTTCTTCTCCATTAGTCTGGAACAATATACCAAGGTAAAGTTCTGTGACACAGAAAATAGATAAACCTTCCCCTTTTTTCAGTATGGATATACAGTATTTGAGATTAACAACATTCATTACCTCAATTGAATGATCCATAGTTCTGCTGTATGGATACTCAAACCCCCCACTCTCAGATACAAATGTGTGATATTAATCAGTACTCCAGCAAATCAATGCCTACCTGTTAAACATTAATGATGCACAACCCATTTAATGAAAATATGTTTAGAAGTAACTGATCTAAATGAATCCTAAGTAAGAAACTGATCCTTACTATGAACTGTTCTGTACTGATAAATCAATCTTTTTTCAACCCTGTCCTCCAAAGCTCATCAGAAATTTAAAGCATCAAATGAGCCATCTGCCTTTCACCATTCTGTTTATGCACTTTCATAGTAGATCAAAAGGCAATTAGTACAATTATTATAGAGATTAAGACAAGAAACACACTACAATGACTGTTAAGTTTCTTTAAATGTAACCTTTCTGTCCTCATTAAAATGGTTATTGGTAAAAACCATTTTCGTCCCCCTGGAACTTACAGAGTAAAGCTAGTAAAAGAAACTAAGTACCATTCATTATTGCCAGCATCTGTAATTGTTTGTATTATACTTTATGAAAAAAATATATAAAATGCCACATTTGAACTCTAGACTATTAAAAGTGTCAGCTCTATTATATCATTTCTGAAGACCAATTTGCCTTTTTTTTTTCCAAAGGTTGTAATGAGCCAGGTTCATTTTGCTTTCTACCATTTATCTTTTCAGCAGTAATGGAAAAATTTTCCCCTCAGGCACAGCAAGCTATTCTTATCTTAGACAATTAGGCAGAAATGAAAGGGATCATAAAGGTGAGATTTCTTCACAAACAATGTGATGTACTTTATACCATTTAACACTGAGAAATATCTGACAAATAAATTCTGAATGCAGTGTGGCTAATAGCCAACTCTGAATAGTGCTTCAGCTTCTTAGCACATAAGAAAGAGGGTAGGCAACTGGGGTCACTTAAAGATATACTTACTCTCTAGTTCTATTGTTGACAATATTTCATTCTTTAACAGAGCTTGTAGAACTTACAGTGACACTGAAAATAAACAAGCCCGTGCAAAGCAATTAATTCATTATAAGGTGAGAGGAAAAGCACACATTTGGACAGCTTCTTTTACCAGCAAAACTTACTTGGAAGGTTTGCAGACATCAAGGGGGCTTTTTTGTGTTGTTTTTTTTTTTTTTTTTCGTGTGCTTTCTTTAAATTCATTTTATGATTAAAAAGTACATGATAAAAAAATACATAGCATTTCTAAAGCCCATTAGAAAGAACAGATGACAGTTAATAAGAAAAATACTTGTAACATTCTTTGTATTGTGCCCAACAAGCAACAAGGTACAGTACCTATACGCTGATTCCTTTGATGGACCCTTTTGGTGCCTGCATGTCCCTGTTTCGGTGCTGGTGGATGGGGATGACACAAAACTCTTTCAGCTCTCCTTTCCAGAAATCTTCTTCTGAAGTGTATATTAACTACAGACTAGTTCCATCTCTGGCCTTTCCATCGTGAAATGATGGATGAAAGAGAAAATTAGTTTATAAGATTCAGTTATGGATTCTAGTGCTGGTGTTTTGGGTGCTGATTCTTCATCCTCAGTACACCACCCTTTAAAGGATCACTAAGCTATTCTGAGGCCAGAGACCTATCATACATCCAGTCTTCAACTAGTTTAGGATAAAATATTCCTCCATAGACTCTTTTAGCTGATGTGAAGTGACATTACCACATGATGTGACGTCACCAGGTGGTACCAGTGTAGCTAAATGTAGTTAATTCCCAATTAGTTCAGGTGTATATACCTACTATAATTAGCCTGCCTTCCCAAATGCAGAGAATGAGGATAATGATATGAGTCTCTGATAAAGTCCATAGAAAAGCAATGGAAAGAATTCACTGTGCAATAGCTGCTTAGTGATGTCCTAGACAAGGCACAAGGATTTGTAACTCTCCATGGAAGAAGGGGGAGGTAACTCACATTTACTGTATGCACCCCAGGATTAACATGGTATGCATATAAAAAAAACTATTGCTTTCTCTGTAAGAGAGAAAAATTGCTGCTGATTATCCCACTTCAGTGCAGAAAGAGTGGCAGGTACAGCACCGAAAAAAAATGTTGCATAATGCAATGTAATAGTACTTACATGTTACAGTAATACAGCAATACAATAGTATTGTACATGCTACATATGCAAATAATACAGTGCATAGTAGGTGTCTGAATGCATGTTGACACCATTACACCAAGGAAAAGTCTCTACCAACTAAAGAATAAAAAGTGGCAAAGTTTCAACAGGAACAGGACTGTGGCCCCAGCTCATTTTAGCATTGCAGGTCTCTGAAGAAGGAAAAGTATTGTCACTGTACTTAGAGCAAATAGCTGCAATTAAATTCATTACTTAGACAAAATTACTTCTCCTTTCATAGAGAAAATCTCTAATTCTAAAACAGTCTAGCTGAAGTTGTAGAGGTGGAAAGATCATGCTCCCTGGTGTTTACTAACACTCCTCACTGCCCTTCAGGTTTGCTGGGAAACTGCTTGGGTGAATGCTCTGTAACTCAGTTCCTTTAAACCAAAATTAAAATAGTTCAAATAGATATTTGGTATTTTAGCTCATTTTCAGCAAAAGGGAGCAGAAAGTGCCTGCCAAAGCAGTCAACTCAGGGAACATGAGGAACAGCACTACTCATTAAAGGAGGCAGGAAAGATCTGAGAGAAGGGACCAGCTTGGGTGAGCTGGTGGTTTTTCAGCTGCTGGTGGTGGTAGTGGCTACAGCCAAATGGCGATGTGTTTTTCATCATATATCCTCCACCCTGTTTTCCTGCTGGCTCTGGGATCTCCCCAAGCGTTTTCAGTCAGACTAGAGAGAATGTGCCTGGTCTCCAAGGTGAGGGTGTGTGATGAGATCATCTCAGTGACTGTGGCCTTTCTAGATGGGCTTGTACAGCAGAATCTGAGTAACAGCATGTATATGCATATATGCACTGTATGCAACTGCCTGGAAATTGCTTTGAAGCACCTCCACAATGAACTCAGTTTGCCAATTGGAAAATAATGTTCTAGTAATGACTTCTGTTCCATGTATAGAGATATCTTTTCTCTTTCTGAGTATTGCTGAACTGAGAGACGGTGTTAGTTTTACTCTAGACTCAATATTTTCTGATTTATAAATTTTTTATGTTGGCGTATTCCTCACTTTTTGTCAAGAGTACCAATTAAGAAATAGGAGCTCATGACTCAGGTTTCTTGAAATAGAGTTAGAGAAATCCTTCCACTCTTAGATGAATCAAAAGTCTACATGTACATTATTTGACATACCTAATTTACAGGATTATTACTGTTGCCAGTTTGACATTTTACACTTCAAATAAATTCACCCATAGGCACAAAACCACTTTACACAGATTTTCTTATTTAAACAAAATGTCACCATGAGAAAAAGACAAGCTTAGTTAAAATTACCACTATCCTGTAACAAAAGGGTGCTGAATTTCGAAATAGAAATGAGTTTTGACATGAATAACACTGGCTGTCATCTGTAGAAGTGGATCAATTTGGGAAAACTTGTACAGGACAAACTTATATTAAATGAAATATGTCCTCTAACTTTTTCTGTATGCATTCGTCCATAAGATTAAGACAAATCAATATCAGTAAAGAACTGAAGTGAGAAAAATATAAAGAAAACATGTAATAAGAATTTCTTAATTATGCTGCAGAGTTTTGTTGCAAAGAATGTTTCCCCCATCCATCCTAAAATTAAAATAATAAGCATGTAATAGGTTCTACTGATATATCTGCAACAATTCTTATAGCTCTGCGTTCATGGACCACAGGTGCTTCATCACAGGATTACAATGATGTTTGAGGAGCAGAGGATAATCAGACAGCAGGGAAGAAGGCATGGAAGTGTGCAGAGAAAGGGAGAATAAAGTTAATATGATCTAGTGTTGCTAATAAGCCTTCTCCGTAAAAGATTCAGATAATAAAAGTGATTCAGAAATTATCTTTTTACCTCTACCACTGTGGCTCTGCCAAAGCAGAGACGCAGTTTTGGGACAGAGACTGATGTGATTGGAATGAGAAAACCATATCTGGTTAGTACCTACTTCAGGTCACACAGGATGATGGTCCAGAAGTTGTTCTGTGGACATGTTTCTATGCTAATTATATGATGAGAAAATACAAGACTGTGATTAAAATACATCCAGTGGGTCCTTTGGGAATTCTTAACAGGTGATCCTTGCATGTTTTCAGAAAACCTAGGGCTCATTAAATATGCTGACCTTGCACTATGTAATGATTTTTTGACAAAAAATATTGTGAAGATAAGCATGATCTGAGCTCATATCCAAAAATATTTCTTCATATATGATTCCTTCAAGAATGTGTAATGAAATATCCAGCATGCAACCCTTCTAAAAATTGTTGTCTTTTATTTCCATAATTATTCATTGCCTGTCAAAAAAAAGAAGGTGACTTACAAGAGTTCTTTAGTCAGAAAATCCAATGTTATCCTCCAGCTCTCTCTAAAAATAACAAGCTATCATCAGGCAAGATAACCACCCTGATAAAATACCTTGGAAATAAAGTGAACTTTGCCTCATAGTGTGATCTTCCTGATGTTCCTATTGAAGTTCTTGATGGATATCACTACCTTATGCTCAGACTTCAATATGACTTTTAGAGATTATGCATCAAAAGAGATTATCAGCAAACAGTTAAAAATGTGTTAAGGCTTGATATTGTGTCTGCTGTTCATATGATAGATGCTTTCAGAAACGCTTCCAGAACACATCATGCATAAGGCAGAGATCTTGACAGAATATGAAGGATATTTGTAATGTACCAAGTAACTAGCAACCAACTCTCTGCCACACTGATAGCAAGCCCCTTTTTTATTTACTATATTTTTTACCTCAGAACTTTTAATCACCAGAAATTATAATAATCAACCATCTAACAATCAGTGAAAACACTTTGAAAGAAACTGCTACAGCTGTGGAGAAGGACAAGGACATTTTCAAACAGACCAAAAGAGAGTTTAGTCACACTTACACACTGGCTTCTGACACTTGGGCAATGATTTGGGGCATCACAGGGTTTGTTAGCTTGGAAAAGTTAGAGAAAGGAGAATTTTTAGCCTGCTAAACCTCAGCAACATGCTCACATATCCCTGAACCTCCAAAAACTACTGAGGCAGTTTCTTTTTTTTTTTTTTTTTTTTTTTTTTTGCAGGAAAGGATAAAGAAAGTTCTGCTAATGTGCAAAATATACCTTGCAGTATTATCTTAAATACTTACAGAGGCTGAACACTGCATATTTCTACCACTACACTAACAATGTCCTGTTACTCTCCATGCCACCAGTGTAGAGCTGTTTGTCCAGAATGCCACACTGGGAATGAGTTTCCTCATCAAGTTGATGCAACAGCTGTAGTGGCCAACAGAAGCTGTTTACTGTAAAGCCACAATCCTTATCATAAGTAGAACAGTGGGAATATTAAAAAGTGCATAGAGATGTGCATACAGTGGAAGCACTTGTCAAATGGGATGCAGAAAAAGAGGACTAGAAGCTGCAGGTGACAGAAGCGTGCCACTGTAGGAGTAAACGGATTAGCTGATGAATGTAAAGGCTAAACATAAATAGCACAGACTGTGAAAGACACAGGCGCACACATAAATATGGGACTGGCACATCCCGATGTCATAAAATTCATTTGTATGCTGTAATTATTCCTTAAATATGCACTTCAGCTGAAGGCCTTGTGATATATATTACAGGATTTAAAGTAAAATCCATATCAACTGATGGATAAAACTGCACACAGAAAGAAAGTTTTGAGAGCAAACACTAAAAGTTTGTGGTAGTGATAAAGACTTGTAGCAATTATTGATTTTTTTACATTGCTTTTCCAGTTAATGTGACAGCCATTTGAGTGAAACCAGATGTAAACGAGATACTGCAGAGACTATACAGAGTCCATTAAGAATAAAATGATATAAACTCTCAGCAACAAAGAAGCTCCAAGACTGATGTCTTTGTGACACTCTGAATCATTTCAGAATAGCTCCACATCTCAAATAAATCAGAGTATGAATGTCTATGACAACTTCTCTGCCTTCAACAGAAGTCCACAGCTTTGACATATATTGACGTAAACACTGTAGCTGAACTACAACAACCCTTTCCACAGCCAAGTACAGAGCACAGCTGCTCTGAAGCTACTCTTGCTTGTCCCAGGGGTTCAACGGTCTCTAGTCAGCCTTAACCTTTGGAAAGCACAATGATGGGATAATTTAGCAGAATCAGAAAGCAAACTCATAACTTAAAGTATCTTTTTTCTCTTTAAGACAATGCAGTCCTCATTACAGATTTTGTTTTCCTGTTTCTTTCCTCAGCAAATGCAGTGGTGAAATGTCTCTCAAAGCATAATTTTCTTCAAAGGGGCATAACTTTTTAAGGACAACTGACAATGTTATTATGATTAAAACATTAATAACTAATTGACCATGTATTTAAACCAAATCAGTCAAAAACCCAAACAGAATTATTAAAGAGAAGTCAGTGTTCAATTAGCAGATGCAGGACTGTTGTGTAGGATGACTAGGACAGTCCTTCCAGTGGCAGAACTGGTTTGGACTGTGGGAGCCCTCTGGTCTTTTCTGGCTGGTCAGCATCTTTCTGTATGGTGCTGTTGAGTCCGAAAGGCAAGTACTCAAGTCTCAAGCAAGGGAAGGAAGGCATCACTTGGTTGAAATTAAAACAGTACAAAGACTGCTCAAGGAAGGATAGGTAATTTCCATTCTGCATTCTCTGTTGCTTTGTGTGCTTTGATTTTACATGTTTGACCTATTCAAATTGTAAATCCACTAGAGGCAGCAGCTGTTGTTTAATAACACACATAGTTTCACTAGAGGATCCTCACTGGATCACTAGCAATATATTTATTTAATAAATAATAATTTGGAGAGACCATAGATACAGACAAGTAGTCACAGGTACCTGTGGTGAGGTAACACTAACTTCAGTTCTTTCTTAGAGTGTTATTGCTTCTTATTTTTAAGTTTTCTATTTAGAAAGTGTCTAAGCAGCTCAAGATGACCTTACTGCTTTGACACTAAATCACAGGAAAGAGCTTCTAGTGTCAAAATAGTAAAAAGAAATGCCAAGAAATCTATGGATACACCATTGCAAAACAAAGCCGTCAGCTCCTGCTTATAGAAACATCAGATTTACATTTCCTTCAACAAGTAGTAAACAGTCTTGACAAGTGAAATGTTTCTTATGTTTCATCCCGGAGAGGATTTAGAGGAAGACAAATGCCGCTGTTTCTGAGAGGTTCAAATGCAGGTCATGATGCCACCAGGAGGGCAAGCCCATTCAGGGGGAGCAAGCACACTGCCCTCCCGGCCCTGCTTTCCAGGCTGGGCCAGGTCTCCAT